>JAFJYJ010000033.1:3600000-3965000 GCA_019022615.1 Acacia melanoxylon | reverse complement strand
TAAACTAATAAATAATATAATAAAAAACAACATTTAACAAAACGCATGTTTCAAAACTTATTTAATGATTTCCTTTTTTAATGACAATTTTTTTTGAATATCCCCAATTTCGATTTAAATATAATCATAGATTGGCAAATAATATATGTTACACTTCTTTTTAAACTACCGCTCAAAAAAAAGTTTTTTAAAAGCACGTCGCGGATTGGAACCCTAATCGACAAAGCCTCCCCAAACCTCTCTCCCTTTTTTTCATAATTAGACCTTCATTCTACGACAACCAATTTACTAACCATTAATAACTCTTCTAAAATTCTACATAAAATTATAATTTATAATTGAAAATTAAAAGTATATGTCCCTAACTTCTTTTTAGGCACAATCTATTAATAACCCTATTTATTGTTAATTAATAATACCCTTTTCTATTTGTTAGTAATTAATAATACCCCTTTTTTATTTTTTTTATTAATTACTAAATCCCTTTTTAATTTATTCCCTCTTTTTTTAATAATAATAATTATCTATTTTATTATTATTTATTTATTCTATTTTATTATTATATTTTTTTTTCTAATAACAATAACAATTATTATTATCATTATTGTTATTATTTCTCTACAAGTATTTAAACTCTCGGAGAACTTATTTCAATACTTTAAATTAGGAGTTTAAATAAATATTAACAACATAAAAATATATTTTATATCATATATCTATATTTGTAAATAATACTAAAAATGAAATAATATAAGAATGAGCTAGATTAGATCCTATTATATAGGAGGAAGTTGGGTCAGATTTTATCTTTTTGATTTCATCATATTAAATCAATAAAATAACCTCCTAAATATAAACAGATCCCTATTTCACGTGCAAGTGAGATATATATATATATATATATGTATGTATATTTTCAACCATGAAGTTTTTTCCATTCACCTTTTTTATGCGTACGGTCTATTTCAACAAAAACTTCCTATATGTGTGCGTTTCATATTGTGTGTGTGTGTGTGTATATATATATATTTTATAATAGCAACATTTAAGTATATAGATGTCATAATAGCAACATTTAAACTTCATTCCACCCACGGATTCAATAGGATTTGGTGAAAAAAACAGAGGGGGAGAGGTTTGGTGAGGGTGCTTAGTCGATTAGGGTTCCAAATGCCGCAATTGAGGTTTTTTAAAAACCCTTGTCAATGCGCGATTTAGTCGACTAAGACGGTAGCTTAGTCGACTAAATCACGGGAAATTTTTTAAAAAAAATTTGCCCCATGTGATTTAGTCGACTAAACTACGGCTTAGTCGACTAAATCGTGATATTCAAAAAAAATTGGCCAGCGTTTTAGTCGACTAAATGAGGTGTTTAGTCGACTAAAAGGGGCAAACAGGGGCAAATTGTTAAATAGTTTGTAAACAAGGGCATTTTGTTAAATAGTTATTTTATAAGGGGCAAATTGGTAAAAAAGCCTATTTGTTATTGTAATCGAGTTGTTGTCGTTGTTTTTTTTTTTTGGGTTTTCAAAATGTATTTAGTTATAAAGGATAAGATATTGTCACTACCATTTTTTGTTACTATCAATGTTACTACCACTTTTTCACCATTAGATCCTAATCTCAATAGGAGGAGAGAAATGATAAAGGTAGATGAGATTCTGATCTAACAGTGAAAAAGTGGTAGCGATATTGGTAGCGACAATATCTTATCCCTTGATATAAATATGAAAGTATGATATAACTTTTAATTCATATGTTGATTTTAATTTTTTTTATACATAAAAGTTTAGGTGGGGGTAAACACCGGTAACCCACCAAGCAGGGCTAGGGGACGCCTCCACGCTCAAAGAGCGCTTACAAAGGTATTTATAGATCGTCCACTAACAAGGTCCTCACATCAAACTGCAGGTATCGAACCTCCTCTGATAGGATTACTTTAGAAGATTAGAGGAATTGGGAAGAGAAAGATAGAGGGGAAGAGAGAAAACACATAATCACATCACTTTATATTTTCATTCATCATTCATCATCATTCAACACACACCATACAATTAGTCTAGGCTTTTCCTTATATAGGATAGGATATGGCCTTAGACTTCCATAAGCAGTTCCTAACTAATTCCGAATGGTCATAATAGAAATAACTGTTGGGATTCGTACACGCAGCGAAATTTAAAACTTTACGAATCCCTTCTGAGGATCGCTCAACCACGTTTAAATCAAGGTTATAAGAATCCGAATCATACCTACGGCAAACTGGTCCGCGTCTCGTTCTATTTGAACTGGTGGGCTACCTTCTCGATCAGTAGAAGTCGACTCTACGAATCGCCTTCCTCTACCGGTATCCACACGAACAGCCTCGAACATCGACGGCAGCGTGCTAGCGCCTTCAGTATTTTCGCGTCTCTCTATTTTCTCTCTAGGGTTTCTCGAAACTTTCTAATTCATCCGTCTACTTAATACGACTAGATCAATATCTATTATAGGGTTTCTAAAACCCTAATAAGCCGTATTAAAATATTCAAAATTAATCCAATCAATTTTGAATATTAGTGTGATCGTAGCTGTTTCTAGGGCATGGCCCCAAAAAGAAGGTGGAAGATCTGTTTGATTCATCATAGATCGAACCATATCTAATAGAGTTCGATTAAATCCGATCGTAAACACCTTTCCATTGAGGTGTTCCTAGAGGAGTAAGTCGTGAGATGATCTCACGACTCCTAAGATGGTCAATGAACTCTTGGCTCAAATATTCAGCATCCCAACCAGATCGAAGTGCCTTAATTGTTTTTGCGAAGTTGGTTTTGCACTTCATTTTGGAATATTTTGAACATTTCAAAAGATTCAGACTTATGTTTCATTAGATAGATATTCCCATATCTACTAAATCATCTATAAATGTAATGAAGTACAAATGACATCCTTTGGCAGAAGCATTCATTAGTCCACAGACATCTGTATGTATGAGGCCCAATAAATTGGTGGCCCTTTTACTACTCCTAATAAAGGTGTCTTTGTCGTCTTTCCAATGAACAAGACTTACATGTATCAAATGATTCAAAATCAAATGAGTCAAGAAATCCATCTGTGATGGAGTTTTTGAAATGCGTTTCTCATTTACATGGCCTAGACGACAATGCCATAGGTAAGTCAGATTCAAATAATTTGACTTGATCCTTTTGGTAGTTTATGTCATAGATATGTCTATTCATTTTTCTACTGTCCTTGAGACCCTACACATTTATACAAATGTGAGAACCACATGCGGTATCTAATACCCATGTTGAGGAAGTAGAGAAGTGCATATCTATGACATAGATACCTGAAGCGATAGCCACGCTATCCTTCTTGTTCTTTTTCAGATCTTCGATGTAGAGTCTGTAATTCCTCTTCCAATGACCAAGTTCATTGCAGAAGAAGCAGACCCCATCCTTCGGAGGTTTTGCCATCTTGGCTTTCCGTTTCATACCCTTTCCTTTCTGAACAGACAAAACAGTGCCGGGCCTCTTCTTAAGGCTCTGCTCAGTAGTTTTGAGCATCCCATGCAGTTCAGAAATTGATTTCTCCATGTTGTTCATGTTGTAATCCATGAAAAAAGTTATCATAACTTCCTAGGAGTGAGTTCAAGATCACATCTGTAGCTAACTCCTGGGACATGAGGAATCCAAGCCTTTCAAGGTGATCAATGTAGCCTTTCATTTTCAACAATGAGGACCAACTGATGCACCTTCAACCATCTTGCAGGAGAATAAGGCCTTTGTGGTCTCATACCTCTCTTGCCTTTCCTGTTGCTGGAACATTTCCATAGGATGATCAATCATCCCAGAGGCCTCCACAAGTTCTAGATCTATGTCAAGGTCTGGAACCATAGTAGCAGCATCGAGCATCTCGCATCCACGAGTCATCCTTATGCTTCGTATAAGCTTCGCTTTGAGCTCTTGGATCTATAGCGCGAGTGCTCGTCGGGAATGGGTTGATTGATGAGATAGTCCTTTCCTTCATGTTTAGGATCAACGTTTAAGTTCCTAAATAAGTCAAGAAGGTTTGTCTCATCGAGTTCGTCCTTCTCAAGGACTGATCGCATTGATGGTGTTGCAGTGTTACTATTGCTTTCTACACGATTCTACAACTAAAAGATATGAAAAGTTTAATTAGTAACCTCCCACTGAATTAATAACCCTCATTATAATTAGTGGGCTAAGATCCATATTTGGCTTAAATTTAAGTCCGCTTTGGCAGGACGCTTAAAATCAAGTTTTTAGGTAGGCAAGCTCTTTGCCAATTACATCACATGTAACTCTTAGATCTTTATAGGATTCGGTCATCATATGATCTGGCATGTTTAATCCCATCTAATGCCTTGAGATCCAAAATTGTTTTGATGATCTCAATTAAGTCAAGACAATAATGAATATTGAGTATCACCATTACTCACTCTTGTCTCACCAAGATAACTCAAATGCATCCACTTTGGTGGAACATACAAATGGGCGATCGAGATTTTGACAAGTATTCATTTATTGATGGCATTATGACTTAAGATTTTATTTAGAAGGTATATTTGTTATAATCTAATTAATCCTATTAATTCTACTTATATGAATGCAATCACTATTGTATCTCATATAATATCTAAATTAATTATGAGTGATCTAATCAAAACATAATTAAAACTCTAAATTAATCATGCAGTGATCTAATCAAGACATAATTAAAACTGTAAATTAATCATGCAGTGATCTAATCAAGACATAATTAAAACTGTGACACAACATGGCTCATACTTAACCTAAAATCCTCTCAAGCCAATGAGAGGACTTCTTTAAATAAGAAAAGAAATACATCCGGAGAAACCTTGTTTCACATACGAGGGGAGTGGGATGAGAAGAGAATGTACATCAAGAATATTTAGAGAGAGAGGCATGGCTCGCAGGCCATATTTAAATAATACAACACTTGTAAATTCTAGAGCCATGTTGTTCACCATACCCAAACAAATTTGAATAATTAATCACAACAAATATTAATTCATACATTATGAAAGAAAATATCATGATTAAATTATCGAGTTTATTAAATCTACTTGTTGATTGATTGATTGAATTTAATACAATGAATCATATTCATTACTTGATTGTTGGAGTCCATTACTTGTCAACCAAGTCATATTAAATTCACATGTTGATTGATTGATTGAATTTAATACAATGAATCATATTCATTACTTGATTGTTGGAGTCCATTACTTGTCAACCAAGTCATATTAAATTCAAGTCATGATATTATATTACATTAATATAATATCATGATTTAAATTCTCGCGCTACGAACAATCAGCCGGGGTCCCTACGGCGGTCCCGCTAGCCGGTTAGCGGGGGGCAGCGCCCCGGAGCTTTTGAAAACATCAAATTGTTTTGGAAAGATAGTTTCATAAAATTAAAACTTCTATTTAAAACAAGTTCAAAACAAAGCCCCAAAACCCTAACGTCCCTAGCGTGTTCGAATGTGTCCAACCAATGTTCAATCAGCATCGTCCAACGTTTCCAAAATTTCAAGATTGAAACCCTAACGTTCCGGACGTTATTCTGCCATCCACGATCATGAACATCCAAACGCGGTCGTGCGTCCAAGCATTATCAACCTCCGATCTTGATCGAGCGTGTCAGATGCTTGAACATCACCGATGTCCTTGCATGATCATCGTCTGAATGTTTCGACTCATCAACCTCCGATCTTGATCGACTCAAGAAGACATGACCGACGTCTCCGAACATAATCGAAATCAAAAGAGCAATTCGTAGAAAAACCCTAGCGCGAACTATTTTTCCAAAACCCTAAATAGATTTGGTTCTAGCATACCCATCACATATAATAGCATCTAGAAAAACCCAATTTAAACGCTATGTTGAGTTGGATCTGATGCCACTGTTGGGATCCGTACACGCAGCGGAATTAAAAACTTTACGAATCCCTTCTGAGGATCGCTCAACCGCGTTTAAATCAAGGTTAAGAAAACCGAATCGTACCTATACGAATTAATAAGTGTCTCTTCCGATTTGATCTCGGTGGGCTACCTTCTCGATCAACGGGAGCGGAGACTCGTGAATCTCCTCCCTCTACCGGTATCCACACGAACAGTTTCCAACACCGACGGCAGTGTGCTAGCGCCTTCAGTATTTTCGCGTCTCACTTTTTCTCTCTAGGGTTTTTCGTGGCTTTTCTAATTCATTCGTCTACTTAATATGAGAAGGTCAATATCTATTTATAGGGTTTCTAAAACCCTAATAAGCCATATTACAATATTCAAAATTAATCCAATCAATTTTGAAATTCGAATTTCAATTAAAATAATATATTAATTAAATCTATCAAATAGCTCTAATCTAATATATTTATTTAATCTGAATTATAAGCCTACATATTTAATTTATCTTTATAAATTAAATATGAGATATGATATCTTTTTATTTAATTAAATATGAGATACTATATCTCAATTTTTCAGCCTTTTCGTATCCGCCGCGAGAAGCCCTATGCGGGCAATCATTCTTTCTCCCTATCTCCTGTGCTTGTTCCCTTCTTTTCTGTGAATCAGGATTGAAAACAACTATTAATTATGAATTCCATCCATCTCACTAACAGAAATTAGAGAACTTCTGCTTGATATGAACATCAAACACTAGTCAAATTTACTTCATCAAGTTTCAACATTTTATTTAAGGAAGATGTAGAATTGTAGAAGAAATTGGGAGAACCGAGTAAAGGGAGTTGCGTAACGGCACCGAAACCTTTACACGCTTAACATACTAACTAACTAATAGCAATGTCTAACCACTACCTACTACAAAAGAACTAGCTAAGACTATAATAATGGTTTGACTCTTATGCCATTATTATTTCCCTAATTACCTACTTAGTATTTTACCTTTGCACGGTTTACATATCAGACTTGCATACAACTAAGACATGCTCCTATTATGCAGGACAAAGGATGTAAATATATACTTTTATTCACAAACCAAACCATCTAACTAACAGGATTAGATGAACACGTACAATAACATTCACATATCCGCACAAGTTAATAAGCAAACAAAAGAGGGCAAACATAACTAAATATAAACTCACCAAAGCTTCAGGAGTGGTCCGCAGCTGAACAAACTGTTGCCAAGTTTGTTCATCAATAAATGTGTGCTTGTCCCAAGGATGATGGTCAGGCCTAACATCGGCAAAAATATATGTGTTAGCTAGAAAGGTCTTAAACTTTCTCCACCGATCAGCACAATATGACAATGTCTTGTCTATCAACTTCTGGGAGTCAGGGACAGTGTATGTGAGCAAGATAGTGTCCCAAATAGGATCCTTTACTGTGCGACGGTCGACATTTTTCCACTCATCTGTCAAGATGCTAGCCTTGCTGCGTGATAGATAGCCGACAAAACTATTATATTTTTGTTTATTAGGACCGAAAGGAGCCAACTTTTCATCAAACTGAATCTCAAGCTTTGACCCAGAGGTCCGACTTACGGATACGTCTTTCATTCGTCTGCCACTTCTACCACGGCGTGCAGGGCGGTTACGAGGCTCATTGTGAGATGAAGAGGGTTCGTTTTGACTCACACCAGTCGCACCAGTAACTGGCGTTGAAGGAATAGCAGAAGAACCATTTTCTCCGTTCATTTTCGAGAAAGGAAAAGAGGTTGAGAGTGGTGGTGCGAAAGAGGAACGCTTGAGAAAGTGAGAGAGTAACGAGGGATGATAGTGGTGGGCGAGGAAGAGAAGTAATGCAACGGGAAGAGGGGTTTCACAACAAGAACAGGGGTTTCAGAGTCCGGAGAGAGCAACATTCTGTCCTAACTCTTAAGGCAACGTTCGTGCAAATATTTGGCGCTTTAGTTTCCATACTGGACGACCTAAAAGGCCGGTCTTAAAGGTTAAAATTTAAGACCGTCCATAATAAAAAACCGGTCTTAAAGGTAATAAAATTTTCGAATAAATTTTTTCAATATTTTGTACCGGCCATACTTTAAGTCCGGTCTTAAAAGTATAACATTTAAGACCATTTTTATATATGTCCGGTCTTAAAAGTTTTAGACTTTATATTTAAATTTTTCCCGATTATTTTGGTCCGCGAAAAATATAAGTTCTGGCCGTACGAGATTTCTCTATAAAATAATTGAAATTTTAATTACATTTTTAAGACCGGTTGGTTTTTTAAGCGGTCGAATAATATATTTAAGACCCATTAATAAAGGATCCGGTCCAAGAAGTTCTTCATATTTACAAAACTCGCCACGGTCATACCTTTAAGATCGGTGCGTAAGGCCAAGATTCGCTCTAAATGAGGTGGTCTTAAAGCCCTTTTTTGCACTAGTGCCATTTGATGTAAATATAAATCTAAATAGTTGACTATTGCTAGAATAAGTCTGAGAACCTAGTTGTTCCCAATTTGTTTTTTAAAAAAATCATAATAGCATTTGTAGCGGTTTTATAATCGCTGCAAAGTAAACCCAACCGCTACAAATTCAGTCTCCTCAACCACTATGAACAAAAACTGCTACAAAAAACGTCATATCAACCGCTACAATTGTTACTCAGATATCTCTATAAATAGCCACATCACACCTCATTTTATACACTTAATCATCTCTTCTCGCACACGTTTTCTCTCATCTATCAACATTTTCTGAAAAGGTTAAGTGTTTGAAGAGGTTAAGTGCTGATCAAGCGGATCAAATATGATAAACATATGTTTAAAAATACATTTCTTTCCTTCTAACTCTGTGATATTATTTTTTTAAATTCACAATTTTAAGGACCTTGTTCAACATTCCTTCTACTTTCATATACATTATTTTCAGAATTAAATATTATTTAAATGACATCATAATTAGTTCTTATTTTCTACGCATTCTCATATTTATACACTTATCTAATAACCATATAAAATCAAATATCAATTATTTTAACATTAATATTTATCATTTATATTGAAAGTATTAGTTAATTAATAAAATAATCTAAAATGACTCTTTTAGTTTTTTTTTATATAAAAAAAGTTATTCATTTATAGCGGTTTTCTAACAGCTACAGATTCTGACATATAAATTTTACCGCAAGTTTATAGTGGTTTTACAACCGCTACAAAATTGGATAAAATTTAAACAAAGGTGGCAAAAAAATTTCAAAAAATGGCCGCAAAATTTTGCAGCGGTTAGGTTACACAATAGTTTGAAATATTTGGCGCCTTTTTTGAAATTTCATACAATTTTGTAGCCATAAATAAACCGCTACAAAATATTGCTGCCATTTTAAAATTTTTTGGTGATGGATTTAGTAGCAGTTAGATAACCACTACCAATGTGGTTAATTTCATATTGTAGCAGTTACCGAACCGCTACAAAGTCTTCACATGATGTCATCCCAATCTCATGTCGTAGCGGTGGTGACAAACCGCTACAGTTATAATAGCGGTTAAGTTATATATAGTAGCGGGTTTAGTAAACCGCTACAAATTTTCTTGCAAAGGTGTGTTGTAGTGGTTTTTCTAACCGCTACTAATGTCGTTTGTAGAGGTTAAAACCGCTACAAATATGTCATTTTAACCGCTACAAAGTATCATTTTTTTTTTTTGTAGTGGTAGCTCACCCCCTTATGTTAATAGTGCTCAATATTTGCGCAAGGAGAAAATTGTTGTTCAATTGCAGGAACCTAAGGATTTAGATGATGAAAAAAAGGATTGCACCATTATATAAGGTGGTTATTCTGCCAAACCTCCCTAGAAAATCAAAGATTTCAGCAACACATAAATTCAAAAGGAGGAAGTATAAATTAAAGGGAGTCAAACAAAAACCACTGGACAAATCATGCCTACCATCCACATGGCTAAAAATAAAGGAGCTTATGAGCCGAGGCGGAGCCAGAAATTATGATTATGGGGTGAAAATTACGGAATAAAACCCATATTTTCATAAGAATACATTTAAACCCCATAAAATTTTAATATTTTCATTTTAGTCCCTCGATGAAACTTTTAGTGGGGACTAACGTGAAAATATTGAAATTTTCATAAGGCTCAAAGATAATTTCCTAAAAATTTGGGTTCCATTATGTAATTTTAGATGGGGCGGGGGCCACCCCTAGCCCCCTCCAGTTCCGCCTCTGCTGATGAGGATGAATTTTTTTCCTGTGATCTACCACCTGATATAAGAATACCTCTCATATCCTCCACAAGGGCTAGTACCCTTGCACGCTTGAAGTCATTCCATGGACTCTAGCCCTATACTGAGAGTTAGAAAAGATACTGCTTGGCGATTTCTGAATTTACTACTGTTCTGTCATAGGAACACAGATGTCTAGCCCTAGGTGGACTAGTATGTTGATGTAGGATCAAATAGCTACCTCCTAGGTATCCATGGATGGGATACCTATGAGAATAAGAGATCACAGAGCACACACATGAAGGCTTTCGCCTAAGGGAGTGGGGTGTGTGTTCTGTGTAGGCAGAATTGTAAAGAGGCAGAGTAGAAGATACTTGTGTACCGTTCACCTGGGGAATTCCCCTCTTATTTATAGTGAGGCATAGAGGATCCGTTTAGCACATTCCCATCATTCTCCTGTTTCTTCTCCCAGTCCTCCCACTATGTGATTGTGGGATAATGGGTGCCTCTTAGGGTTAGGGTTTGGTTGCCCCTTGTTGGGCCTCACTTGAACGGGCCTAATATTTTATTCCATAACAAATTGCCCCCAAGCTTGGTAGTTCGGTCTCGAGCCGCCGAGATTAATCGATCCGCTTAACCCGGACATGGTGTATTCGAGTTTTCTTCCGTTTAGCCGCTTTCCGAGATCCCTTAAATCCGAATTTGCTTTCGTAGCAATTTCTCCCGGACAATCACCCTTTCTATATTCCCGCATTTAATAATGTGTAAGCAAATCACAATAAAATGAAAAATACTTACCATTTGCACAATTCGTTTAGCTTGCTCATTTCGAATGCTTGTCCGAATTTGCATTAAACATTCTAGTTTGCAATAATCCCGATTATTGATAATATGCTTTTCCACTAACAAATCGTTATCCATTCTGTTGCCCCCCAGCCTGGTAGTTCAGGTCACTGAGCTGCCGGGATGTGTTGATTTTCCAACCCTAACCGGATGTTCGTGATTGTTGGGATTGCTTGCGTGTTGACCCGAGATTCCGGTTCATATATTATAACCCCGAGATTCCGGATTAATATCTTCTAACACCGAGATTCCGGGTTAATATCTCTAACACCGAGATTCCAGGTTTTTGATTTCTGAAAACGGGTTGGTTTACCCAAAATTCAATCGTTTAAATAGACTTGCGGCATTGCCGTCTTTACTGGCGGATCCCGGATTTTAACTAAATTAAGCTTAAATCGGGTCCGCCTTCAAAGGTTTATACGGAACTTGTATTTTAACTAGATTCAGTTAATTCGAGTTCCCCTTCAAAACTTTCACGGACTTTACCACGGATCCTGATTTCAATTAGATTCGATTAAAAACCGGGTCCGCTTTTTTTCCCTTACAGGAATTTAAGATAGACTTGGCGGTATTGTGCTCTTTAAACGGATCCCGGATTTCAACTAGATTCGCTTAACCGAGCGCCTTTAAACATGAACACGGATCCCGAATTTAACTAGATTCGGTTAACCGTCCGACTTCAATTTTTGTTTCTTGCAAAACTTTATATGGAGCCCGGTTTGAACCGAGATTTGGTTTTACCGGGTCCGTCTTCGGTCCCTTTCGTAGGAAACGAACTTTATATCGGGTCTGGCTTCAAAACTTTTCACGGAACTCGGATTGTAATTAGATTCAGTTAATCCGAGTCCGCCTTCAAGAATTTATACGGAGCCGGGATTTTAACTAGATTGAGTTTTAGCCGGGGTCCACTTTCAACAATTTACACGGATCCCTGATTTAAACTAGATTCAGTTTAAACCGAGTCCGCCTTCAACCTTGTTTCCTGCGAAACTTGGAAAACGTTTTGATCGCTCTTTCAGCTTTATCGTGTTCCAATGGACACAAGTTTTAACCTTTTTATCAGGTCCAAAAGACACATGTTTGAATTGGTTTCTCCACGCAGCCCAGATTCGGTGTAACCGGGTCTGCCTTTGTCCCTGTCGTAAGGGTTCATTTCATACGGAACTCGGATTTTAACGTAGTCGGTGTAATCGGGTTCCGCCTTGAAACTCGTCCGAGTTTTGTTTGATGACCGGCTAGAGTCGAAATTTGCTTTGTGGACGTGTGGGTCCGGGACCACCCATGGGCTATCAACCTCCCGAGTGACTAACCGAAATCAATCGGGAGTAAGAGCTATCCGCCACATATCTAGGTTCGGTGTCACAACTAAACTCTAAATATTCCGACTTGATCAAGGTCGTTGTGACGGTTGCTTCATTACCCCAAGCTTTGATGCATCATGGCCACCAGGGCTTCTTGGTTTTACAAAATTCGTCCCAAAGGGAGCACATTTTAACCATAATGTGGGCGTTACCGCATCCTGAAGGAATACGTTTAGCCATAATGTCGGCGTTACCGTGCCCCAAGGAAACACGTCTGTTTCCAAGGAAACACGTTTTAACCGTTATTTCCACGGAGCCTGGATTTTAACTAGATTCAGTTAAATCGGGGTCCGCCTTCATCCCTTTTGTAGGGACGGACTCCACTCGAAACTCAGATTTTAACTGTAACCAGTTTAACCGGGTTATGTTTAAAATTGACTTGCCGGCATTGTCATCGCAACATGATTCATGAGAATGGGTTTATGTATTTCGGATCCACGCATGTATATAAACTTGACATGATTCATGAAAACGAGTTTGTGTACCTCGGATCGACGCATGTGTATAAACTTGACATGATTCATGAAAACAGGTTTGTGTACCTCTGATCCACGCATGTGTATAAACTTGACATGATTCATGAAAATGGGTTTGTGTACCTCGGATTCATGCATGTGTATCTTCGACAGATTTTCGGAAACAGGCTTGTGCACCTCGGATTCCTACATGTTTATCTTCGACATGATCTTCAGAAACGGGTTTTTGTTCCTCTGATTCCTACATGTTTGTAGACTTGGTGGCATTGCCGTCTTTACACGGATCCCGGATTTTAACTAGATTCAGTTTAAACTGGGTCCGCCTTTTCTTCTTTGCCGCAAAAATTAACACGGATTCCTGATTTAAACTAGATTTAGTTTAAACCGGGTCCGCCTTCATAATTTACACGGATCCCAGATTTTAAACTAGCTTCAGTTAAAATCGGGTCCGCCTTCTGTTTTTGTTTCCTGCAAAACTTTATACGGAGCCCGGGTTTTAACCAGATTCGGTTTAACTAAGGTCCGTCTTTGCTCCCTTTCGTAGGAAAGGGGCTTCATACGAATCCCGAATTTTAACTAGATTCAATTAACCGGGACCGACTTCAAATATTCCCATGGAGCCGGGATTTTAACCAGATTCGGTGTAACCGGGTCCACCTTCAAAACTTACATGAATTCCCGATTTTAACTAGATTCGGTTAAAACTGGGTCCGCCTTCTTTTACTTTACAAGAATTTAACTATTTGAAAAGATACCTCTGTTGGAAAATGTCGTCGGAGTGACAGAGATTTGCCGTCATCTCCCAAAATAACCAGATTAGAAAAGATTTGCAGTATAATGTAACCTGGGTCGTTTCTCAAGGAATTTGCGGTGGGTTTAAATCAAGCAACAAAAAACGAACAACAACAAAATTGGGGGTTTTTGATTTGAAACAGATTAAAACGAAAATAAACGAAACTAATCAAATATGCGAAAACAGATTAAAACGAGATTGCAATAGATTAAAACGATCAACCCAACGTTTAGATTCCGAAACTTCCTTCATTGAACGAAATATAAACGAACTCGCGTTTGGCTCGACGAACCGAAATCTCTGCGTTCATCCGGATAAGATGAAAACAAACGAGTAAAGTTACCGAACTCGGTCCTTGGGATGAACCAAACCGAATATTAAATCTAATATTCGAACTATTTCCGAAATCGGATCCGATAAGATGAAAACGAAACGAGTAAAGTTACCGATTAAGTACGAGTTCTCCGGACGAATCATGGAATCCTCAACGTTGGGTTAACCACAGAAGGTTTAGCCGAACATGGCTGGGAAAATCGAAGAACAGACGAAGAACGCGAAGAACACGAAGAACACGAAGAACATTTCAGAGAATTTGAAAAACTCTATTTTGATCCACAAAACAGAATAAAAACGTGAATGGAATGTTTGTGGCTGCTGCCTTACTTAACCTAAGATGAAAAACGAAATGGGGCTCCAATCAATAATCCAGGCCCAAAACAAAAAATAATACAGAATGGGCTTTAGTCACAAATTCGAGCCCAAATAAAACATATGATTTTGGCTTCAAAATCGACCGTCTTCTTGTCCGAATTTGCCCTTCATGTCTTCATAACAATTGTAGCTCTCTGAATCATCTGAAATATGAAACAAAACTGAGGCAAATCCGATGTCTGGTTCAAGAGTTATGGTAAGATTAGTGAAGCAATGTAAAACTGGAATTTTATTAATAAAAATGGCTAAAATATAATCAAAGGCCCAAAGCCCAAATAAGTATAAAAGCCATTATTTATTAACTAAACAGTCCTAAATTATTAATCAAGAGATAAAAAGAAGTGTATAAAATATTCAATTATCACGGAGCCACTTGTAGAGCTCAAGCAATCCCTTTCTTCCGAAGCAAAAAATCAGAATTTCCTCAAGTAATTGCGAGGGATCAGTATTCTTTGGACTTTGCGGACAACTGGATTTCTCTCCTGATCTTCACATATGTTGGGAACAAAACAATGAAGATTTGCAATGGCTCTTCCCAATAACGAGGTCCTATGGTGCACGTATGAAGCCTAAAGCAAGCTATGACTCCTCATAATGAAGGTGGCTTTAATATCAACCGAACCATCTTTTGTCAGAGCTTCTTGGAACCGCAAACTTGAGGTTCTTTTTCATGCTTTTTTAATAGAAGCACGAAAAAAGTGCTGCATGTCCGTGTATTGCGTGACTTTGATTTGAATACTTGATTTTTGCTCTTCATTCACTTCTATTAATATATCTCCAAGATGCTTATGCTTTTTGGATCTCCATGCTTGTTGCGCAGGGAGCCCGGAGGCGGCTGTGCCTACGGCTGTTAGCACTCAGAAGACAACAAAATAAGTGTATAATGATCAGAGGGTTTAATCGGTGTAGAAGTTAAGTCAGGTGAAATCCCTTCACATGCAGAAGCATCCCCTTCATCTGAGCTTGAGTCAGAAATCTCATGTCATACGCAAAAGTTGCTGTGGATTCTGTGTCCCTGGAAAATCTGGATGAGAGAACATCATCCTTGTACTCAAAAGAAATCTAAAAGCGTCCATCATGCCATCATACAAAGTAGAATGAAAGATTTCAAGAGAAACATAGAACTTCAGTTTCTAACATTCTCTTGCAATTATAGCATTATGTGTGCATAGCGTGGGGTACCATTTGTTGACATGCTAATTATAACTCTTTGCATAACCATTTTGTACTTATCTCACAATCATGACATTCCAGGACATATTATCCCGTTCTGCCACGTCCTCAAAAACTACGTACCTATCTTAAATAAATCCATACTTTATGTACATGCCAATGAGAGAAATTTCCCACCAGAATATCTGGCTCTCCCATAGACTGGAATCAAAACCCCTGATGTGTAATGTGTTAGTTCTCATGTGTTTTGATGATGATTGACAATTGTAAGATTGATTCGAGCCAAAAGAATTTGATTTAAAAGATAACTTATAAAATTACATTTTAACTCTAGTCATGACTCAAGTCACTGAGCTTTGAAAACAATTGAAAATATTGACTATGACTCGAGTCATCATTAAACAACTCGAGTCATCCTTGTACTTAAACTTTGCAAAGTGACTTCCTCGACAAAATGACTCGAGTCATCCTTGGTATAACTCGAGTCATCATTTCACTCTTCGCTTCTGTTCAAAATTGTTTCAGACATGACTCCAGTCATGACTCAAGTCATCTCAGCACAAATCGTTTCTGTTTGAAAATTCTCAGACATGACTCCAGTCATGACTCAAGTCATCTCAGCACAAAAATACGATCATGACTCGAGTCATCATTAATCAACTCGAGTCATCCATGTATCTCGACACGACTCAGTCATGACTCAAGTCATCTCGCGCTACTCTTTTCTCGTTTGAAAATTTCTCAGACATGACTCCAGTCATGACTCAAGTCATCAGAGCACAAATTAATTCAGTTTCAATTTTCCACAGACATGACTCAAGTCATCACTCGAGTCATCTAAATGTATTCTGAAATTATGACTCTAGGCATGACTCGAGTAACATCATCAAATATCTTCTATTCATATTTGTTTCAGGATGACTCCAGTCATCACTCGAGTCCTTTATATAATTTTTGAAAAGCTGACTCTAGGCATGACTCGAGTCACACATTTAAACTTTTGATTTCCTGTCTGCGCGATTATGATATTATTTGATTAAGTGATGGGTGTTTGATATAATTGATTATTATTGTTACTAACCAAGTTTAATCAGTTTGCTAGTGTATTTCAGATATATTTAACATGTTTTTAATCTTGAAATTACGAAAAGCGAATTCCTGTCAGAAGCATTAAATGTTGTCCCAGATATCAAAGCTAAATGAAGAAATAGAGCTCTGGACAATAAAAAGCATTTAGGCTATTTCCTAGACAACATTCTTACTGTCTCTCAACGGACAAATTGAATAAAGAATGTCAACGGAGAATAACGGTTGAATGTCGGAAGCATACGAAGAAACTGAGCAAGTAATTACAACGGATATATTGATTACCCACAACGGCTCATTAAGCTCTTCTCAACGGTCATCAATGCGCCAATCTATAAATAGGAGAAGCATTCAAGTCTCCACCTACCGAAACGCTGTGCATTCAATTAGTCATTAAGATCATTTATTGTTTCTACTCAAAGAGTTAATATCTTCGGATATATCATACTTCGGTGTTTATTAATCATTCTTTTAGAGAGTTCATCATTGATTATTCTTCTTGTGAGAATCTCAAAGTATTGGGACTTTGGGATTGGGTTATTTGATTACAACTTGTAAGGGGGAGTAAGTTCTAGAGAGAGAATTACTCCGTGAGTTACAGAGTGTGTAATCGTTTGAATTAGTGAAATCTCTGAGAGTCTGGGGACTGGACGTAGGTCAAAGATTTGGACCGAACCAGTATAAATTCATTGTGTTCAATCTCTCTTACCCTTACTCTGTTTATCCCTGTTTCACATTCGGCTAACAGAGTATTTACGCGAGAAATTTTTAATATCCCCAATTCACCCCCCTCTTGGTGATATTCCGTCTTTCATTAATGTGAGTATGAGCCTATCTGCCCAACTTCAGGCCAGAAAGATTTGCACATGTAATAGGTAGATTCCCAAAAGTGTAATGAGTTAGCTAAATGGATTCCCTTTTTAAGTGGAGGAATAATTTGACTTCCTCCTCCTTCTCTACATTTTGAGTGTAACCATTGAGGTTTAAAACACTACAACCTTAAGCTCCCAGTACAATGGGCTGTCTTAACACTGCAGCATTTAGGTTCTAAGCCATGAAATTGAAGCTAAACTGGATAATGATTAGCATAAAGACCAAATAATGAGGTATTCGGCTTCCATGGAATTAGTGCAATTTAATACCCTCTACTTGAATAAAGTTAAGCGACGTGGGTGAAGAAAGAGCATCCTTAAATGCTTTGAAATTATCTTCTCGTAGAATTTTCACAAAGACCCTTAATTCAAAAGGAAACTTATTGTGACTTGAGCAAACTTTGATGCAAAGATTGAGATCCAGATTGAGGAAAGCATTACAAGCAACCTCAAAAATCCATTCCTATCAATGACGTTAATGATTACTTTCAGACCGTTATGATTTTTAGCTTTGAAATGGTTAGTCTCTGTTTGAGATTTCCATAAGCAAGTACAAAAATATACTAATGCTAGATATTCATAAGCACCTCACATCAGTTCATTTTTCCTAAGCAAACAAATCGAGAAGTGTGTGACACTAGCAATCAATGGTTCAATAAAAATTACTTATCTCGTATATTCTGGCAATTGGATTGAGAATGATTGAAGTCCTTTATAGGGAAACGTTAACGACGCACGAGGCTAGCCTCTCCGGTGATGCTTTGACGCTACGAGACTCACAGAGAAACCTCCTTATCTCCTCGGCACATGTATATGTCGGTGTTGGAGAATGAAAACGGTGAAACCCACGTGCATCTCGGCATGCACCTCAAACTTGGCACCTCATCATGTCTTCATAATCATCTCGGCACGTCATCACTACCTCATCCTTGTCCGACATGCACACTCCGGCAACCCCAATCTCAGAACCTTAGGAACTTCGGACAGTAATCTCGGCAACTCGGGTCACAAGCTATTGCAACTCAGCTTGGTACTTAGTCATCTCAGATCCATTTGGAAACGGAGGTACGTCCATCTGGTGAGAACAAACCATTCCTGCTTCCTCGCAAGTCATACTTGGATCTACTTCTCTGAAATATCTATCTCGGCATCAAACCCGGATGTATCTCGGATGTGCTCTCATACGGTCATCCCGTGGCGTCTCAGTATTGAATCCAGGTTTTTACTATGTCGGCTTTCACCACCAGCGTCATCTCGGCGTCTCAGAATCGTGACTAGGGCATTTACTAGGTCATTGGAGGTGCGAGCGTCAATTAATATCCATCTCGCACTTCAGTCTCGGCACCTTCAATCTCAGAACCTCCATGAGTCGGGACGACTAAGCAATACGCCTCTTATCTCGAATCATCTTTCCAATCTGAAATAAAGGTGCAAATAGTGCAGATTCGTTGCTTATTTGGAAATATAATTCCGAAGAACAGCATCGGAAGCTTTGATCCATCTCCGAATCTCATCTTCGAGGTCTTGCTATGGCCTTTTGTGAACATCTTCGATGCTTAGCTTTTGTAAACCTAATCGCGACGAGACTATCCTCCACGATTTTTCTTCAACCGTCGCTCCACGTGGGCGCTTCCCTCTTTGGTTAAGCCGTTATCTGGATCTCGTATAGGCAAACTCTTAAATCAGCCACAGTTGAGAATTGGAATGATTGACCATCTTAGGTCATGGGAATCGAAATTTATCGATCCCCACGGTCGGCGCCAATGTTCTATCATAGGAACACAGATGTCTAGCCCTAGGTGGACTAGTATGTTGATGTAGGATCAAATAGCTACCTCATAGGTATCCATGGATGGGATACCTATGAGAATAAGAGATCACGGAGCACACACATGAAGGCTTTCGCCTAAGGGAGTGGGGTGTGTGTTACGTGTAAAGCGAGAATTGTAAAGAGCGAGTAGAAGATACTTGTGTACCGTTCACCTGGGAATTCCCCTCTTATTTATAGTGAGGCATAGAGGATCCGTTTAGCACGTTCCCATCATTCGCCTGTTTCTTCTCCCAGTCCTCCCACTATGTGATTGTGGGATAATGGGTGCCTCTTAGGGTTAGGGTTTGGTTGCCCCTTGTTGGGCCTCACTTGAACGGGCATAATATTTTATTCCATAACAACTACGAAGATCCCAATTTAAGGGTTTGTATGGTGCTCACCTTACACCTTACATCTAGGTGCCCCCACTAACTTGATTACGCTTGTCATTAGCACTCAAATTCATAACTAAATTATGCAGTACAACGGCACAACCTAGGTCGTATTCTCTTGCGTACCGTCAATTGTATTTAATTCTTTAATTAATTAGATGTGCAAAACTCAAGAAAACAATGAAAAGAGTTTTTTTTTTTTGGGATTTTTAACAATAATATATATATATATATATATATATAAAAGACAGAGAAACACAAGATACGATTAACCTTCTTAAGAACATATCAGTGGCTATCATAGTTCAATAATAGATATGATGAAGTGTATAAATAGTACTAAATCTAATATAAATACCCTAGACAACCGCCATAGGTCTCAAATAATTAATCAATTATTACACTTGAACCCATCATATAATAGCCTTTCAATTAATTGTTTAATCATAACTTAGCATGTGAGAATCAATTTCAATTACAATTTGTTCCTCTAACAGTAGAGTTATTCAAACGTCAAACCCTACAACCGTCATATTTAAAATATATAATCATCCATGTAATTAAATTAACAACATCATAAAAGCACAAGAATAACCATATATAAGGAAAAATAAAATATATAAATTTAAACATCAAATTGCAATTATTCATGAAATTCACATAAATATCTAAAATAATCTTCAACCAAAAATTATAAGTCTATGAAAAAAAATCTCAAAACTTAAACCTATGAAATCATTAAAATGCTTAAATATAAAAGATCTAAACATAATACAACTCCCAAATTAAAGAACAAGAACTCAAGCCACAAGATCCACCCCCAAGAAGAGGACTAATTAACCACACATGATGATGGAAGAAGAAAAGAAGTGTGGTGTGTGTCACCGTGTGTGGTGACGCTCTTGAAATGCAGCCTTGGTGTCTCTTTTATAGCATTTGATGAATTTGAGTTTTGGATAAGATATGCTATATCTTTGTTTCTTGAATTTGGATGAGCTTGTGGCATCTTTTTCAACTTTAAATGGAGGAATTCGAATTATTGATAGACTTTTGAATGAATAAAAATAAATATTTATCTTAAATCCTTGAATATCTATCCTTCTTCTTTTTTTGGGATTTGTATTTATAATATTTGAGGAAAAGAATTAAATTTAATTCTCAAGGAACAAAAAAGAAATAATATTTTGAATTGACTCCCTTTTTGATTATATATAATTGTATCCTCTTAGGTGGTGCCATATGATAACTTGTGGGCAAAGAAACCATGCAAAATGACCCTCATACCCTTCATCCCTTCATTAATTGTATGTGACTAGCCAAGGAAGCTGGATAGTGATCCACTTTACAAAACAAACAAAAATATGTGCTTGTGAATCGATTATTTTTGCTCTTAGACCTGTCACTGGCTTTTCTTTTCTACCTCTCGATAGGGTCAGACTGTTAGAGCAGCCACTTTTTTGTCTTCATGGGTCATGAAAGACATGCATTTGGACTTAAGTGGTGGTAATAGAACCCATTTAAGGAGTATAAGTCATAAGTTAATATATATGAGCCCTAACCATGCTGTAATATAATTTAGCTAAAAAGTACTCTTAAGGCCTTGTTTTTCATGGATCATTTAGCCTATGCAAATTTCTACCTTTTACATGGTCTATCGTCCTCTTTCTAGGGCTGGTTGTCTTTTTTTACTTTAATTATTTAATTTCCCTACAATAAACACAAACAAAAATACCTTTGTGCAAATCAGTTTAATCTAGGCAAATAAAAATATGAAAATTATACCCTTTTTAACATTTGTTTTGTGTAATGCCATCTAATCCCAAATAATTATAATAACAACATTCAAGCACAATAACAGTGATAAAATCTCATAAATAGATATAAAAATATATAATAAAATAGGGACTTATTAAATTTTCCTACACTTAAACCTTTGCACTCCTAGAGAAAGTAATCATAGGATTATTTTAGAATATAGATATTTGCAATTGAAGGAATCAATTATATTGCAGCATAAAAGTGATGAGTTTTCTTGATCACATTCTTCAAATTAGCAAAAGTCACAGGTAATAATGCTAATAGATCATGATATGATACAATTAAGAAAAAAGAATACAACAAAAGAGAATCTCTTAAGGTCTGTTTGGGAGTTTGGAGGGAAAGGAAAGGAAGGGGATGCAAGGAGAAATGAGGGGAAGGGAAGGAAGGGAAATAAAGGATATTTCCTCCCCTTGTTTGGGAGTTAAAAAAATAGTAAGGGAGGAAGATGGAGGATTAATAAGTTGTTTTTACCATTTTATCCTTTTCTTTAATAACTAATATAATTATTATACTTTACAAATAAATTTAAATTTTCTAAAAAAATTATTTATGTAATTTTTATATTCAAAAAATTATTTATGTGGTGGCGGCGGTGGTGGCGGAGGCGGCGGAGGAGGTGGTGGCGGTGGTGGTGGTGGTGGCGGTGGCGGTGGTGGGGTGGTGCGGTGGTGAATGAGGGTAACAAAGTAATTAATCTATTTCCCCTCTTAAAACCCCCCATATTAGGGGAGCTTTATTTTTTAGAAGAAGGAAGGTTTTGGAGGATTTGTAAAATCCTCTGATTCCCTCCCCTCCTATTTTTAAAACTTGCAAACAAGGGAAGGGACCACTAAAACCTTCCCTTCCCTTTTCTTTTCCTCCAAAATGGAACTCGCAAACGAGACACTTAGGGATATATCTCTTTCGCTCATCTCACCTTTATGTGGGTTCTTTCTCTCAAGCTATCCTAGGTTGCTCTACCACAGGCTTGTCCAAATTCTATTCGCTCAGCAACAAACATGTGCATTCTATATTTTTTTTGCTCAAAATGTGCATTCTATAATCAAGATGTCTTTTTGGCTTGTAATGATGGAATTAGGCCACGTGGAATGGATGATGGGGTAGTAAGTGTTAGACATGTAAATAGAGAAATATAATATTCAAGATTTGTCATATATATTTTTATATGAAAGTAGTAATGTTGCTAATAAATGGGCTTTAGTGGGGATGCCCTTTTTCCCCCTTTCTTGGCATTCTTGATTTTATTTTTGCCGTCTTTTTTTTTTTGGAAAATTACGCGTATGTCCCAAGGAACCAAACAAATTACAAAAAAGTCCCTTGAAATCACAAAATTACGAAGTCCCCTGGGACTTTTTTGATATTATTTGTATTAACAACGGAAATGCATATATTTACAACGAAAAATGCATATATTTACAACAACATTTAAACACCTGACCATTTACAACAGAAAATGCATATATTTATAACAGGAAATGCCTATATTTACAACAACATTTAAATACCTGGATTTTGAATATAGAGAGGTCATTTACAACAGGAAATGCATGTATTAACAACAACATTTAAAAACATGGATTTTATTTCCATACAAATAATATCAAAAAAGTCCCTGGCCATTTACAACAGAAAATGCATGTATTAACAACAGGAAATGCATGTATTTACAACAACATTTAAAAACCTGGATTTTATTTTCATACAAATAATATCAAAAAAGTCCCTTGGGACTTTTGTGTAATTTGATGATTTCAAGGGACTTTTTTGTAATTTTTTTCGTTCCTTAGGACCTGCATGTAATTTTCCCTTTTTTTCTGAGGAGCTATATATATATATATATATTCTTGCTCTTTTTTTTTTTCCTTTTCTTCTTTTCTTGTGCTATCTTTTTTTCTTTTGTATGGCATTCCACAATAAAAGAGACTAGTAGCAATAATACTATAATATGTAATTTTAATACATGAAAAATAAGAACGTCGAGAAAATATATTTACATGCATAGTACTACACCACAATATAATGGAACTGTCGAAAAGTGATGGGCTCAAAGGTGTAGCAAAGGATAATTATAATTGTGTGGCTTGTGTTTGGGATATAAGTGTTTAGTATATGAATGCCTCTATCATTTTAAAGTTTGCACATGTGAAAAGAAGCTGTAAAAAGAATTGAGATAAGTTCTGAAGAGTTACCTATGTGGGAAGCTAATCACACAATTTTTGGAATTTATGGCTCAAGAATCCTTCCAACAAGGCTATTTCTCTTCTAAGATATTCACAATGTCCAACTGAAGACTAAATGATTGCAAAGCATTTGCCTTACCTATTCCTAAGCTAATTCTCAAAACATCACGATCAACAATGAATATAAAAGATTTATAACCGCATAAGATAAATCAAGATAATCTCTATAATTTTTTCTTTAAGAAAATAGGATGCAATTGTCTAAATATGAGAAAAATATCTCTAAAATTGATTATCTTTGGTTGAAAAAGTTTAAAAAATTTCAAAAATTGTACAATTGCTACTTATCAATCCACTTTATCCTGAGTGCAAGATCAATAGAGAACTCTACTTTTCTCTTTAAGGGTAAACTTGTCATCTTATTTAGAAATACTTCCGGAAATTCACTCACCACTTCAATCTCTTTTACTCCTTCTTATACTTGTATTTGAATGGGAAAAAAACACCATGTATGCTTGATACCCCTTACGGATACACTTTTCAACTCGCACTACATACAAGTGATACAACAATTATGGTCTACTAGGACTCACAAAGGCAACCAAAAGAGAGATGGTCTTTCTCTTACAACTAAGGATCGCGTCATTTGCTGACAACTAATCCATTTCCACTATCATATCAATACTTTTCATTGGTAGACAAACTATAATTGAGGCTTTGCTATCAAACTCAATCATACAATTCAAGCATGCCTTAAAAGGTCTCACCTAGGCTCCCGCCAATCTAGAAATAACACTAGTGCAAAAAAGGGCTTTAAGACCGGACAAAAGAGGCATCGTAAGACCGGACCCGCGACCGGTCTTGTTCCAGCCGGTATTAAAAGTCCACATTTAAGACCGAATCGAACCGGTCTTAAAGAAACTCTTTTAGACCGGACATTTAAAACATTAGGTCTTAAAAGTCGTACTAAATAAAGCTGAAATATTTTTTGTTCGGTCCTAAAACTCAACTTTTAAGACCGGCAAAAACTCTCGGCCGCTCTTAAAAGATCAAAATTATAAGACCGGACAAAAATAAATCCGGTCTGAAAAATAGCGGCTTCTAAGACTCGACGACTAATTATACGTGGTCTTAAAAGACTGACTTTCAAGATTGGACGGTAAATTCGTGCGGTCTTAAAAATTGAATTTTTAGACCGGACGTATAAATACACCGGTCTTAAAAGACAAACTTTTAAGACCGGTTTAATATCAAACATGTACACATGACCTTTAAGACCGGACATATTGATACATCCGGTCTTAACAGTTGAACATTTAAGACCGGCCTATTAATTACCGGTCTAAATTTTCCCGAATTTTTTCGCTGTTCTGTTCTTCCTGATCATATATATTCACAAATCCACCACCCAATTCAGCACATAAAAGTCGATACTTTAAGTACAAGCTATGAACAATTATGAATAAATTGAATTGGGAAAATGAATACAAACATTATTCACCATGAGTTATGTAGCTTCTTAATTAATGAATATACCATGACTACAACACCTAAATTAATTTATACAATAAGATAACTTACTTACAATGCAAATACACAATAAGTTACAAATACAACATACATGCCCAATGGAATATTCATCATGCCTTCATTTGATTCTCACCCAACAACGTAACATCCTCTTTTATAACATGCCCCTTTGGATCCGATCCTGCCACAAAAATAAAACAAGAACAAACTTCATAGTCAGTGACATTGTTTAAGAACATAGAAGGAATATAATATAGTTAAAACCTTAAAGTTTTCAAAGAAGTTTGCATATGAATATTACCTTATGAATTATATTGACTCTTTTATAAAGCGATATCCTCCCATATCTCTTATTGATGATCATTTCTTATGCCGGGTTCATTATCCGCTTCATTTTCTTCATTCATTTCCGGTAGACCCCTTGAAAAAGGAGTACTCTCAGGAAGACCATAATTTGAATGACTTTCCTCATCAATATCAATGACCCTTTTTTCCTTGGAGAGCTACAGACCACATTTTATTTTCTTGATCGATGATATAGAACACTTGTTTCGCCTGGTCTGCCATAATAAAAGGTTCATCACCAAAACTTCTACTATTGACATCGACTAATGTAAATCCTAGCTGATCGATCTGAACACCATTATTGACATTAACCCACTTGCATTTGAAAATGAGAAATCTAATTTTAAGGTAGTCTACCTCCCAAATCTCTTCAATAACCCCATAATATGGTATGACTGCCAATAAAGGCCTCTTGTCTTTCGAACTGGAGAAGTGCATAGATTCACCTCTAACATAACACCACCGTTCGGACGGTGCTCCTATCATCTAGGGACTTCGTGTAAAATGTATAACCATTGATCACATACGAGTTCCAACTTATGACATCAACCTCGGGACCACGGGCTAACCATTTGATTGTATCGAAACACATTCCTCTCCCTCGACCTTTTGTTTGAACCAGTTTGCAAAAGTTCTTATGCTCCCTAATCAACCTTTGTTTAGTCATTCGATGATTTTCTTTCCTTACAGCTTCTTTATGTGCAGCTATGATGGCTTGAACTTCATCAACATTATTCAAGATGTATAAGTGGACTTATGACAATTCATCAGGATCCACACTCTTTACCGAAGCCCCTCGTCTACCCCCTTCAGCATGCTGGCGTTTTGGAAGCCCAATATGTCTTACTTTGGCCAAATAATTTTGACAAAATTCCATGGGTTCTTCAGAAACATATTTCTGAACAATTGATGCTTCTGGCCGGTATACGTTCTTCACGTATCCTTTTAGGAATTTCATATATCTTTCAATTGGGTACATCCACCGTAAATGGATAGGTCCGCACAACTTTATCTCCCTCACTAGATGAACAATTAGATGAACCATGATGTCAAAAAAGGTAGGAAGAAAAAGCTTCTCAAGGTGGCACAAGATAAGATATCCTTCATTCTCCAATTCATCCAACTTTTCAATCTCAAAAACTTTACTACAAACCGCATTGAAGAAGACACAAAGTCTAGTCAACACGACCCAAAGATCATATTCGGGATGCCTCGAATAGCTACGGGAGTAGCCGTTGCATCAAGACATGACAATCATGAGACTTTTGGCCTACTAATTTCAAGTCCTTCATTGATACAAGCCTCTTAAAATTTGAAGAATACCCCGGGAACTTTTGTACCATGTAAACACTCACAAAAACTTCATTTCTCATCCTTAGACAAAGTATGAGAAGCCATGGGACAATAAGTTCTCTTCTCGTATGGGTGTGTGCCTTCTTTACAAACCGGACATGCTTTATGGCCTTTTACACTATACCCTGACAAGTTCTCATATGCTGGGAAGTCGTTTATAGTACAAAATATCATGGCTCGCAGTTTAAACACTGTTAGTTCTCTATGTGTTTTGATGATAACTGACAATTGTAAACGCAAGATAAAATGAGTTTCTGATAAGTTAAAAAAAAGAGAGAACTTGCTGTCAGGTGAATACTCGAGTAATGATTTCATTACTCAAGTATTGAATACTCGAGTGATGGTTTCATTACTCAAGTATTGAGTTGACAGTGAATGGTGCATTTTTCGCTAAATGTTCAATACTCAAGTATTGGTTTCAATACTCAAGTATTGATCTTACAGAAACTCTTTCACTAAAATACAAAATTATCAATACTCAAGTATCCATATGGATACTCAAGTATTGGTCATACGAAAAATCATTAAAGTATTCAACATGTGAATACTCGAGTATTGGGCAAACGAAGGTTTCAAAGTTTTTCACATGTTTATCAATACTCAAGTATTGATATGAATACTCAAGTATTGGAATGACAGAGACTTCACAAGTATGGAAAATAGTTCAATACTCGAGTATTGATATGATTACTCGAGTATTGACCAGACAGAAAGTTTTGCTATTTCCAAGTGATTTGAATACTCAAGTATTGAGATGAATACTCAAGTATTGACTTGGAAAAGTTTTCAAAAAGTTTTCAAACAATTCAATACTCAAGTATTGAGCATACAGAGAGCTTGGCTCTTTTTCAAATATTTTGAAAACTCAAGTATTGATTTGAATACTCAAGTATTGAAGTTTTGGACTTAAACTTATTTTCACATAAAAGTTCAATACTCAAGTATTGGTTCAATACTCGAGTATTGGTCCTACTCAAAAATTGTCCAAACGCTCAAATCATATAGTGCCTTCTCTGGAAGACGAATACTCAAGTATTCATCTGAATACTCAAGTATTCACATTAGTGCACAAGTCAATACTCAAGTATTGAAGAACTCACTCAAGTATTGGGAGCAAGTATTCAAAATTCAAATCATACGAATTTGTGATTTCTTCGTGTTTGATCTTAATGCTTTCTATTATCATTCTTATATATTCCCAGCTATGTTTAATCACTTTGTTAGTGAGTTTCAGCTTGCTTAAACGAGATTAAATGAAGATTTAAAGCAAAAGCAAAAAAGCATGTCAGAACATTAAATGCTGAACCCAGAAAGTTGCATACTTTTGGGTAATCCTTCCGCACACGCTTACAAAGGATTAATGCCTACCTACCACATCCAAGCAGCTGCTATTCCAACGGATTTATCTACTAGAAGTCAACTCGAACTTCGCCCCGACTGGATTAAGTGAAGATTAGAGAGAGAAGACCAAAACTAAACCCGTAACCTTGGTTAATGTCACCAACGGTTATATGAAGGATTACAACGGTCATTTAATGCCTTCTGAGTATAAATAGAAGAGAATTCAATTCCTCTCTACAACTAAGACCTCAGAAAGCGAAAATCATTAAAGCCTTCATCTACTCTTGAGTCTTTCTGTACTAAGTATCTGTTGATACATTCAATCTTCAGTGTTTATCATTATCTACTCTTAGAGAGAGTTTATTGATTGTAAATCATTTATTGTAAAGGAATCACAAGTCAGGGGACTTGTTGATTGGGTTCATTGATTATAACTTGTAAGGGGAGTAAGTTCTAGTGAGAGAATTACTCTTGAGTGCGAGTGTGTAATCAATTGTGATAGTGAAAATCCCGGAGAGTCCGGGACCGGACGTAGGTCAAGAGATTGGACCGAACCGTATAACTCCTTGTGTCCTGCTATTCTTCTCTACTCCATAGTCTACTCTGTTTTAGTCTTCGAAAAACAGAGCTTTTCTGGAAGAATTTTTAAAAATCCCCAATTCACCCCCCTCTTGGTGATTAAGCTCCACTTTCAAACACATCATTCTTGAAAGAGTCAAAAACATCGACACCTTCTTCCCACAACTCCTTCAAGTCTTCGATCAAGGGCTAAAGGTAAACATCAATGTCATTTCCGGGTTGTTTTGGTCCCGAAATCAACATAGATAGCATGATGTACTTTCGTTTCATGCATAACATTGGAGATAAGTTGTAAATAATAAGGAGCACAGCCCATGAACTATGTATGCTGCTAAGGCTTCCATATGGATTCACGCCATCCGTGCTAAGGGCAAGCCTAAGGTTCCTAGGTTCTTCGCCGAAGTTCGGAAATAAATGATCGATTTTCTTCCATTGAGAAGAATCGGCCGGATATCAAAACTTTCCATCAGAAATCCTCTCATCTGCATGCCACCTCAGATTTTTTGTATCATTTTCATTCGCAAACAACCGCTTGAACTTTGGTATGATTGGAAGATACCACAACACTTTTGCAGGCCCCTTATTTGACTTGTACCTTGGGGTTTCACATATCGGATAATTCTGCTTCTCTTCAAACTCTTTTCTATACAATACACAATCATTCAGGCATGCATGGATCCTTTTGTACTCCATCCCCAGTGGATAGAGTATTTTCTTAGCATCATAATATCGATGCGGCAACACATTATCATCCGGAAGCATGTCCTTAAAAGCCTCAAGCGTTTCAGAAAAACTCTTGTTGCTCCATCCATGACGTGCCTTCAAGCTTACCAATTTCAATACAACGTTCAACAATTGGTATTTTTTACAACCAGGGTATAGCGGGGTCTCTGCATCACTGCACATATTACCATATGCATGTGATTGATGAAAAGCATCTTCTCCTACATCACGAATAATGTCCTCTATGTGATCATCCATATCCGTGTCATTATCATCAAAGGCCACTTCCTCATGTTGAGACCCACTTGTTATTTTTTCACCATGCCATACCCATACTTGTATAAGTCTTACAAAATCCTTCACAAATTAAATGTGTGTGGATAACTTCAGGACTTAGTCGACTCTCATTCAAACATTTTACACAAGGGCAATAAAACTTCTCACTATCATCATGGGCATTTTGTTTAGCAAATTTTATAAAGTCCATCACCCCATTCGATATTCAACACTCGTCCGTAACGCGTTATCCAACCGTGGTCCATAGTAGAATTCATATTTATGACACGGATAAAAAATAAGGCAACACCAAATTCATATTTATGCTCAATGTCGGTTATGTCAATTTTATTTTATTTTTTTTACAGAGAAACTTGCCCATTAAATGCATAACGAAGAAACACTTTTGGTCATAAATGTATCACAATGAATCCAAGAAGAAAAATTAACGCATGACGAGGAAATTAAATGCATCGTGTGAAGGTCTTGTGGACTCACCTGTAGCATATAAATTCAAATGCGTTTGCGGAGTCTTTCTTCTCCTGCCACGAACATTGATGTTGCGGACGGCAAGAGTAACCTAAAAACATTTGTGGTCGTTGGGTAGGTCTAAAGCGCAAATATAATCTTCAAAATACAATATTCATTAACAATAGAGAAACCCACAAGAACATTTCATCGATTTCGTTCAACCCGAAAAACCATAAAGTTATATAACCAAAACACCTCTCACGGCTTGGTCTATAGACGTTTAGCTAACGAACCGAGAAAGTGATTGTCGAGAGAGCAACGCGAAGCGATCGACGAAGTAACACAAAAACACTGGAGACAGAACCTGAGTAATCACTTTCGGCGCGAGAAGAGAAGTTCAGAGAGGGAAATTTAATATCCCGTGCGACAGAGACGTGTTTTATTAATTTGGATTTTATTAAGACCGGTTATTTATAAAGTAGCCGGTCCTAAATATATAATTAAATTTTTAGGACCGGAGGGTTAAAAGACTCCGGTCTTAATTGTTTATTTTTTATTTAATTTTAAGACCGGCGTCTTATGAAAAATCTGGTCCTAAAAGTCCTCATTTTAAAAAAAAAATGGCTTTGGCGAGCGCAGTAGCAACTGAATGAATAAAAATTAAATAAAAAATGGAGAATAAGCTTCTTTAATTACTGGAGAATATGAACAAAAAAAATACACAAGCTTAGTTCTTAATGATTCATACATTACTGGTGAATATGCACGTACACAAGAAAAAAAAAACAAAAGAAAAACAAGCAGAAAATTATAAAAAACAAGGTTCTGACTAAACATCCTTGGCGATATCGGCGTGAAAAGCATTAAATTCCCGCCGGATATCAACAAGTTCCTGCCTTATTCGCATAAGCCGCAATGCATCATTAGAGGAAAGAGGAGAGGGGTCAGCGGTAGGCGCGCGGGGGCCAACTGGTTGGAGAGGGGGCAGGAACCTCTTCATGGTTTGAAGGCTGGAGGGGGTGCGGCAACCTCTTCATCATCCGAAATAACAATGGATCCAACGATCCGAGACTCCTCTGTCACAATAGAACGCACTCTTGATGGAGGAAGCGCATCGTATAACGATCTACGGAAGGCACGAGCATCAGGAGTAAGAGCACCCCTACGAGCGGTTCTCTTATATCTAACCATGGGTTGAGCAGTTGGGGCAGAGAGCCACGTAGTATGGAGTTACGAGATTGTGAGGAGTTACTAAGGATAGAGAGGTATGTTGAGTTACGAGGTATGAGGAGTTTAATAAGGAGTTAAGGACAGAGAGGTATGAGGAGTTAATAAATATGCGTTATAAAATTCTTTTATTTAATTTTTTTCAATTCAATTGATTTTAAGACCGACTTTAATAATATACCCGGTCCTAAAAGTCTATTATTTTTTTCAATTCAATTGATTTTAAACCGAACTTTTAAAATATATCTGGTCCTAAAAGTCTATTATTTATTTTTTCAATCAATTCAATTACTTTTAAGACCGACATTTTATCTTATATCCGGTCCTAGAAATCTTTTTTTTTTCAATTCAATTTTTTTAAAGTAATAATTTTTTCTAATTAGTTTTAAGAACGGATCTTTTACAATATCCGGTATTAAAGGTTCCCGAGTCGTATCCCTAAACTCTGTTCAAATGAATGATTCAGAACCTCTTCGACTTCCAGATAAACTTCTCAACTAGGCGTCTCCTCGTATTCTGAGGAACTATGCGTCTCCTCGTTATTGTTTCTGGCGTTTCACATTGTTCGGGCAAGGTTCTCTATTTAAACCTGATGTTACTTTACTTCCTTCACATTCTTCTCCATCACTTCGAAACATCCACGAATGGCTGCTCCACCACCACGAGGTCCTCCTCCTCCGTTGCCTCCGGCTCCGACCATCTACCAGATGATTCAGCACATCCTGGCCCGCCTCAATCATATAGACCGACGTTGTGGCTAGCTTTTTCAGGTCTATCACGCCGTCAACGCAAAGCTGCAGGCGGTTCTCGATGCCCAGGACATTGAGAACCATCCTTCAGATGACGACCTCTCCGACCTCTCCAACGACTCCCTCCCCTCCGACAACGATGGGGGGGAGTATATGTTTTTCTTTTTTATGTTTTTTTTTGTCTGTACTGCTGCTGCTGCTCCTCCTCACGGGGCAGCAGTAAAAAATAATAATATAAAGATCTTTTTGTTTCCATATTCGATCGCCATGTCCTTTTTATTATCTTATTTATTTCCGACAAAAAGGAAACAAACAAAACATTGTCCTCGTGTAAATCAACATTAAAAATTCCCATAATACGATTAAGAACATACAAAAAAAAAAAAAAAAAAGATTGTTTACCTTATTCGAATAAAAACAAACCAAATGACTATTCTTGTCAAGGTTGGACCGTCGTTGTCGTCGGTGTTACCTTGACCTGAGTTGAATATTTTCAGTTTCCTTTTAGTATCTTCCTTATTTTCCGACAAAAAGAAAAGAGACAACAAAAAGGGAAACCGATAATGCTGCTCAACATCAAGAGAGGTAACATCGACGACAACGAAGGACCTAGCTTGAGCAGAACCTCAGTTGTCTGAAAACTGAGTCAAAAACTATTAAGAGGAAACAAATATATACACAGTCCTAAAGGTTAAGCCATATTTATAAAAAATATTTTTATGACTAAACTTTTAGGAGCGGAGATATAACAAAACTACGGTCTTAAAAGTCTAGACATATTTTTTTTTTGTTAATTAAACATAGACATTTTGGACCGGACAAAATATAAAAATTCGATCCTAAAAGTCTAGCGAATTTTTAGAAGACTTTTAGAACCGGATGTTTAAGTCATATGCGATCCTAAAAGTCTAGCCATAGTTGTTTTTAGAAATAAACGAAGACTTTTAGCGCCGGAGGTTTAATAAATATCCGGTCCTAAACGTCTCGCCATATTTTTAAAAATAAACGAAGAAGATGGACTTTTAGGAGCGGTTATTTAACAAATTTACGGTCTTAACGTCTAGACATATTTTTTAATTAATTAAACGTAGACTTTTAGGACCGGTCGTATCATAAAGATGCGGTCCTAAAAGTCTAGCGAATTTTTAGAAGACTTTTAAGACCGGACAAATAATTACGTCTGGTCCTAAAAGTCTAGATATAGTTTTTTTAATATAAACGAAGACTTTTAGCACCGAAGGTTTAATAATTCTGCGGTCCTAAAGGTCTCGCCATATTTTTAGTTAAATAAACGAAGACTTTTAGCACCGGACTTTCAGATAGTCTTTTTTTTCTCATTTACAACATCATGTACCTCAATTTTCAAGCACTAAATATCTCGTACACCTTTCTTATCACTTTACACACCCTCTTTGACATGTATTCTTGTCTCAAGTCCAAGGATGTTGTGCTTGCATAGAATGGGCACAATAATCCAAAATCATTTATTCTGCCATGTTTGGCCAATTCTTGATGCATGAACCTACAATAATGACATCGATCAGGGAATTAGTATATATGTATGTGTGTCTAAACGATGCATTTAAATTATGTACCCATACAATCAGATACTTACTTCATAAACAATTGAATGATTGGATTACTAAGCTCTGTCCGAGAATCAAAGGGGACATTACATCTATATTGTCAAGGTAAACATCTACGGGATAAGGGACGCCTACTACTTCTTGGACAGCCACGATTTATCTTTAAAATAATTTTTTTTTTGCCAAATCGAGATATTTTTTCCTTGGCGGTCAAATGAGCGTAGGGGATGGAACTTGAGGAGGAGGGGATGCGGCTTGACCGGGGGATGGAACTTGAGGAGGAGGGGATGCTCGCTTCCAAGGAGATGGAACTTGAGTGCTCGGAGGGGATAACCGCGGCTTGACCGGGGATGGAACTTGAGGAGGAGGTTGCTCGGGATGAGAGCTCAACAATGCAGATCCTCATCTGATTCATTTCCTCCTTCATCGGCTCATATGGGATTGAAACATTGCTTCTTTGAGAGCTCAAAAGCTTCCTCATCTGATTCATTTCCTCCTTCATCTAGCTCATATGGGATTGAAACATTGCTTCTTTAGCCGCTGCTTCATCAGTTATTTTGGCCAGCGTCTGTTCCATCTCCTCCCAGGTAACCATACATTGCTTGTGGCGTTTGGATTTACCAAAGTATTCCTTCAGGCCTACCCGTCCTCCAACCCCCCTTACACGCCCCGCGTGATCCGGTTTCCGGTCGCAACGGTCGAACATCATTCCTCCCGTCCGACACAAAAGATCCTCTCGCTTCTTTCTTTTTAAGATCTTCTTGTAAGATAAAGATAACGAGAAGCTTAGTAATGAAACATGTTTAGTAACTAAAAAATACAATAACGATACTTACAATTCTTTCAACAACTACACGAGTTTGTTCACTCGTGTTGGCCGCTTTTTTGCCGAATATGCAACCACAACTCCTCGCGACGTATAGGAGATGGCTGATCAACTATCGCAGAAGGATTGGATTCAACTTTATCTTCCAATCTCTTCTGCTTGGCCGCCATCAATTCTTTTTCGGCCTTTTCATATCCGCCGCGAGAAGCCCTATGCGGGAAATCATTCTTTCTCCCCATCTCCTGTGCTTGTTCCCTTCTTTTCTGTGAATCAGAATTGAAAAAAAAAACTATTAATTATGAATTCCAGCCATTGATGTCTAATAGAAATTAGAGAACTTCTGCTTCATATGAAGGTCAAACATTAGTCAAATTCACTTCATCAAGTTTCAACATTTTATTTAAGAAAGATGTAGAATGGTAGAAGAAATTGGGAGAACCAGAGGAAAGGGAGTTGCGAAAATGCTTTGCCAACTCGGTCAATTCATTCATTCATCATAACTGGTTCCTACACATATTAGACTAACCTCTTATATATAGTTAGAGGCTTGACTCTTAAGCCCCAATAACAGCTTGCACCGAAACCATTACACGCTTAACATACTAACTAACTAACAAAGAATGTCTAACCACTACCTACTATAATAGAACTAAGACTATAATAATGGCTTGACTCTTATGCTATTATTATTTCCCTAATTACCTTCTTAGTATTTTACCTTTTTAGGGTTTACATATCAGACTTGCATAGACAAAGGCAGGAAATGCATACTTCTATTCACACACCAAACCATTTAACTAACAGGATTAGATGAATAACATTCACATATTCGCACAGGTTAATAAGCACACAAAGGGCAAACAAAACAAAATATAAACTCACCGAGCTTCGGGAGTGGTCCATGGTTGAACAAATTGTTGCCAAGTTTGTTCATCAATATATGTGTACTTCTCCCAAGGATTTTCTTGAGGCTGAACCTCGGCAAACATATACTTGTTAGCTAGAAAGGTCTTAAACTTCCTCCACCGATCAGCACAATAAGATAATGTCTTGTCTTTCAACTTCTGACAGTCAGGGATAGTGTATGTAAGCCGGATAGTGTCCCAAATAGGATCCTTTACCGTGCGAACGTCCACTTTTTTCCACTCATCTGTCAAGATGCTAACCTTGCTGCGTGCTAGATAGCCAACAAAACTAGTATATTTGGATTTCTTGGGACCGAAAGGTGACAACTTTTCATCAAAATGAATCTCTAGCCTTGAGCCAGAAGTCCGACTTAGGGTTACATCCATCATTCGTGTGCCTCTTCTACCACGACGTGCAGGGCGGTTACGAGGCTCATTGTGAGATGAAGAGGGTTCGTTCTGACTCACACCAGTCACAGCAGTAACTGGCGTTCCCGGAACAGGAATAGAATCGTTTTCACCGTTCATTTTCGAGACAAGAAGAGAGGTAATGCAACAGGAAGGGTTTCGCAACGTGAACAGAGGTTCTTCAGTGATAGTAACAAAAGCTTTCGCGCAAAGAAATGTTTATTTGGTGGTTCATTTTTAAGACCGGATGAAAATATAGATGGTCTTAATAATTAATATTCAAGACCGGATATATTAAAGTCCAGTCTTAAAAGTAATTAATTTTTTATCCACACTCTTTTTCTATATTTTATACCGGCCACATTTTATGTCCGGTCTTAAAAGAATAACTTTTAAGACAAGCTTTTATATATGTTCGGTCTTAAAACTTTATTACCTTTATATTTAAATTTTTCCTTATTATTTTGGACCGCATAAAATATTAGTCCTAGGTTGTGTGAGATTTCTCCATAAAGTAATTAATATTTGAATATTTTTTAATAACATTTGGGTTGTTTTTTAACGGGTCTTAATAATATATTTAAGACCTATGAAAAAATGATCCGGTATAAGAAGTTCTTTATATTTGCAACAAGTTCTTTATATTTACAAAACCCACCGGTCATACATAAGAAGTTCTTTATATTTACTAAACTGCCACCGGTCATACCTTTAAGACCAGTGCGTCCAATGTCCGGTCTAAATGAGGCGGTCTTAAAGCCATTTTTTGCATTAGTGTAATCATGTCAAAAGGCAATAATTGAGGAACACAAGCATAAGATACAAAAGAGTATGTAGCAACATAATTGAATAAAGCTTCAATTTCAAGGCATTGAGAATATTTTAATCAAATTTGGTACAACAATAGCCTCCAGGTGTGATAGTGTGAATACTCTACCTAGAATTGCAGCCCTATCATCATTGGTTCCTCAAGAGCCTTCCTTACATAACCTAAAGATGTGGCTTGGCTTCCCACATTTGTAACATATTAGAAAATTTCCTTGGTGCACTCTTCCACACTTGGCATACTTTTGGTTGTTAGCAGTACTAGAGACGAGAGTGTGGAGCCCCTTTACAAGTTTTGCCCCAGCTAAACAAGCTCGTTTAAGGTCTACTGAAATGACTCATTAAAGGTCCACCAAAATGATTTATTGAGGGTTGACTAAACTGCTTCTTTCACACCACTAAAGCTGTGCATATTTTTCTTAATGATTCCCCCTATAGAGCTCATGAAAGGTACAAATCTAGCATGGGATTCTTCTAGCTTACTTCTAGTTATGGTGCATAGTTTGTCACACATATTTTAAAAATCCTTTATCTCATCAAGGAATGATGAAAAAGTTGTTTTCAAATGCGGCCTAGCTTTCCCCACCAATTGATCACACATCTATCTCGAGTTGTTTTACAAATACTTGCAAAACTTAGACAACTCCAAAAAGCAAGCAATGAATTTGTCTTCATGTAGATTCTCTTGCCTAATATTGAAGACTAATCCTATAAGTTACAATATATAAATAGATGAATTAAGCAACATAATTGTACCATTAGGTGTTATAAAAAGCAAATGTTACAAAGCATTCAATTTTAGGGTTATAAGCTGGCCATTCAATATGGATAGAAAGTCAAGAGCCTTATTTTGGATATTATGGACTTCCATACAATTATAACATTCATAACACATAAAAAAGTGTAAGGGAAAATTCCAATTGAATACTATTTGAATTTACAAAACCAAAAGGTATGATAAAAAAGGGGGAAGAACAAAGAGATCATAAGGTTGGAATATGGGATTTTATTGAAAATGCCCCTCACTTTTTTTTTAAAAAAAAAATAAGGCAAGTTCCCCTCCCTAGACAGAGCTCTGTCTGTCGCCGGTGCAGGATCTTTGGCTATTGCTAGTGTCGCCTCACCAGTTGGGGGCTAGCCACCAAAGCTCTGGCACTGGTAGGATGTTTCTGAGCTCTTTTTTGTTATTTTTTTTTGGCCAAATTGTGCTAAAGGTGTTCGAGGGAGGGTTTGAACCCACAACAACCCTTTGGGGTCACAATGTAGGGTGACCATTGAGCCACCTTAAGAGGATAGGTAGTGACCAAAGATGTAAACGTATTGAAGTTGTTAATTGCATGTAGCCAAACCTCAATAGTTAACTTACATTTTTGTGTGCATATACATAATAAAGGTTCTTGGTGGCTCAATGGTCACCAATATTTTGTGACCCCAAAGGGTTGGGGGTTGTTCAAACCCTTGCTCCAACACCATTGGCACAATTTGGCCAAGAAAAACTAGGCTAAAAAACATCCTGTTGGCAAGGGGTTACTGCCAGCAGCCAGAGCTTCGATGTCGACGACTGGTAGAGCTCCAACAGGCGAGGAAAACTTGCCTTTTTTCTTACAAAATAAAGTGAGAGGCATTTTAATAAAATCATATATTAAAAAATCTTAGATTTCGACTTATTTATCATTTCACTTTTCTTTTCTAACAGACCTTTTAGAGTTTTATAAGTTCAAAAAATATTTAAATGAAAATTTCCCCAAAACTGAAAAGACCTAAATGAGGTAAAATTATTAGAACTTGCACATTAATATTCCTTAATTTTTTATTATGTCTCTTAGACAAAATGTGTACACTTGTTAAGAAGGAGACGGAAACAAATTCAGTGCAATCCATGAATTGCCCATCAAATAGATTTCAACCCCATTTCAATCAATTGCCTGTCATTATGCTACGTCATTATATGCTGTAAAAGAATGACATCACACATGTCAATCTATCGTGGTAATAATTTGGATATATAACAGCAAATGACATGTTCATGAAATTTTTTTTTTCCAGCATAATTTTTGACTCTTACTTCTGACTTAAAACTCTCATTTCAAAATCCCTCATTGATAGCCTGGAGTATCCATTACACTCTTAAACAACGATTGCTCCCTCCAGTGATCTTAATTTTAAATGTAAGACCTTAATTTACTTTTATTAATGCTCCGTCAAAATAATCAACTAAGACAAAGTTGAAAAAAATTAAGGAAGATGATTAGAGTATTTTAGAAAAAAATATGTCATAATAACTACTTTAATTAACCTTCTTAATCTAATCGAATTAGATAAATAGATCTTGCATTAAAGACAAAGGCAATACTTTAAGACACCATGAATTGAAAAGTAGGGCCACTTGAGAAAAAATTAAGGCAAATTTTATCAATTAATACAAAAAGAATTTGTCTAATGTTAAGCTCAAATACCTATTTTTCTTGTAGTGAATCCATGGTTCATTCTCAGAAAAAAAAAAAAAAAAAAAAAAAAAAAAAAAAAAAAAAAAAGTAAAATTTCATAGCTCAAACAACTACACGCTTAATTTATAACGAAGGAACTATACACGCAATCTAAGGAAGCAGGGACATTCTTGCTCTTAAAAGGATCAATAGGACATCAGGGTACAAATGGTAACTCCTTTGTACTTGCTTCGCTCTGTCATAGAAGTAAAAAGATACATTCAGCTATTGAATATTACTGCTTTTGATATGAATGATGAAAAGCACAAAATAAACAGGCATACCTTGTCAATTCTTCATTTCACTTTTGCTTTTGCTCTTCAAAAAATTCACCCAGCATTCTTTCTAGATCTTCTGGTGTGTATTTGATTATTCTCTGAGCATTCTTTACATTCTCTACAAGAGGCCTGTTACAAGCCAGGGTTTCACATATACATGAGGGAAGAGTTAGTCCATCGGACAAAAACAAACCACAAAGATCAAATGTAAAAAAAATCATCCATTGAGTTCTTAAAATCAACAAACAGGTAACTTATTTTTTATTTGATCAAGGTTTTTCTTTTTGAAGCTTAAAGCATAAAGGGTTTTAACTTTTCTCAATAAGTGCACTTCCCGATATTCAAACTTATGTTTTCTTCTTCACGGGGTACCACTTCAAGAAACAGCTTGTTGGTGATAAACAGGTAACTATATAGAACTGGTAAATATTGCTTAGACAATAACAAAGAAGCTAGAGAATAAAACCCAGGATAATCAAATGCTTTGATAGGATAATTAAAATGCTTGCCATGTATAATCAAATATCTTGTGTATGTAGATGTAGTGGTCAAGAATCTGAAAACTCACCCAAAACGTTTTACAAATGATCTATAAGCAGGCAACAGCACTTCAGCAACAGCAAGCCTTAGAGACTCCCGCAACTCTGTGTCAGGAACTGCCCACTGAGATTGTTTCTGATGTATTTCCTCAAACATCATATTGAAAGTCTTGAATCTGTGAGAGAGTACCAATGAAATTGTAAAAAGACAGATAATGAAAACTTCACTTGGAAGAAATTCACCAGAGATGCAATTAACAGAAAATTTACCTGTCTTTAACAATTGCTCTAGAAGCACCACTGCTACTAGTTCCTCCATCGCCACCTGCAGTACTCCCTCCACCACCTGATGAGGTAAGGCCTTGGATAGAGAGGCATTGAAGTACCTGCAAATGAAATAATCAAAATTCAGCAACAGTTTAGTTTCTTCCAAAAAAACAAAAAACAAAAAATAAAGAGGATGACACTATGTGTTTTGCCAAAGATGGCATGGGGGGATCAAAATGAAATCAAGACAGTACACTATAACAAGTACCAGAAAGGAAGAGATCACTTCATGACCCAAAGGGGGAAAAAAGAACATTTCTGACAGTAATCTAATCTTTGGGATGCATGTTTATCAAAGAATGGATAGAACATTTTAATATTCGGATTAGATATTTAAGGATTTGAATAAGATATTTAATTAGAACTAGGAATTTAGGATTACCTATGACTTATAAATAACGGTAGTCAGTAGTCATTTATCTTATGTTTGAACCCTTGAATTATTCAGTATAATTCCAGTTTCTCTATTTACTCTCATGCTTCTCTCCTTCCCCTTTCTCTTTTACAATTACCTATTAGCATTGCTCAACAATTATCAGAGATAACTGTCGTATTGGATAAAAGACTACAAGCTTTACAGACGATAGAGCAACATGTAGCAGCCTTGCAGAAAGACTGAGAGGCCGCAAAAAGAAAAAATTCAAGTTCAAGATAAGTTTTCGCTTTCAGCACCCATTGATCAGCAAAAAGACATTCAAGAAGCCCAAGAACTCCACACAGACCCAAGAGTCTACCGCAATGCATGTGACAGTCCAGAAAGGATTGGAAATTCATCCTATCACTATCCAAGATGGAAGTAGTTTAGCACATTCATCAGAGGAAAACCCGGGCTGTTGCACACAACATAGGAAAGCTTCGTACAAAACATACAAACGAGAAATGATGAAAACAAAGTATGGATTTGATGCGTCAGTCAAGTCTCAACTCATTTGAAGGTTTTAAGAGTGTCACACAACACACCTTCACTGTAGACGCTACCAATCTCTCGGTTTGTGGTCCATGTTTGGATCAACGAGGAATTAATTAGAGTAAAGATGATACCCACAAACTCTTACCCAAAATGCATCAAACAATATATGCTTTTCAAGGGTGTAAAACTACACATCATTTGTGAAAATGAGAGCAAAAGTGTCACAACCGTTAAAATAAATTAATGCCTTTACTTTTTACTTCATAACAATAGTGTGGTCCCCACTACAAAAAGTAAAGGCCATTAGGTTATTTTAATGGTTGTGGCAATTTTGCTCTCAATTTCAAAGTTTATGGGTAGTTTTGTACCTCCAAAAGCATATGGTGTTTTAAGCACTTTAGGTAAAAGTTTGTAGGCATTTTTGCACCTTTACCGAATTAATTAAAATGCTTCTTGACTCTAGTTTAGTACCGTCTCTGTATCTTTGATCCTTGGGGACTGGGCCTCTTAGAGAGGTGTATTGATACTTAATAAGTCATTAGGGTTGTCAAGTCATTCATTATTTTATTAAAGTCAAAAGGGCCAGAGTATCTAATTAGGATTATAATTAGATATTAGGATTTGAATAGAATATTTTATTAAGATTTGTATTAGATATTTAATTAGGATCAGGATTACCCAATGACTTATAAATAAGGGTAGTCGTCAATCATTTTTCTTATGTTTGAACTCTTGAATTATTCAGTATAATTTCAATATTCTATTCTATTCTTCTCTCTCACATTTCTTTCTACAATTACCTATCACAATACTGCTATTATTAAGACATGAACAAGGACCGAACTAATATCCAAATAAACTCCACGACATTATGGCCAGCTAAGTCAAAAGAACAACACCTTTGCCCAGGCATTTCTTTTGTAATGATTTGCATGCTGCTGCACAATCCTCCTATGTCGTTGCACCCAATCATCCCCTAACAAATCCTTGGCTTCAGACCTAACACAGATGAGAGAAAAACACAAGAATTAAAATCAACCAGAAATTAAAGAGAGAGAAAAATCAAACAAAAATAATTCTACAACTAATACAAGTAGATGGCTTACCTCCGTACCGATCTGACAATATAATGAATATTATTCATGAGAAACAGATGAGTCAAAGCAAGATCTTTATAATGCTTTGATTTTCCCTCTAAATTGGTTTGCAGAGCTTGCATTATTCGCATTATTACAGAGGCCAGTTCTGATGTTTCATCTCTCTCAGCAAATTCCTGGAAAAGCTGCTTCAATGTGGAACGGTAGCTATAAAGATAAGCAGAAGCTAGTCAGATCAAATTTGTCAAATTAGAAGGTAACAAACAAAATGAACAAGGATTATCGGCATTGTCATCTATGCAAACAAACAAGAATTATTGATACAATGTGACAATCTAGCAACACAAATGAAATCAGAAGACAAACATAGATGAACTTACTCGAATAAAAATTTCACATAGTTAATCACGTAGCTTGTCAAAGGATGGACAGTTCCATCTGTCACAGCAGTTTTTGTAGCATCTTTCTCTACTGCTTCCTCAAAATCTCCAAAGGTCTCTTGGGCAGTTCGTGCAAGCTGTTTTGTCAAACCCAATGCAGCTTCTCTGATTTCAGTGCAAGCTTTGCTTTCAAACAGGGTTTCAATCTGCGCAACGTCAGAATATTTGATAATATAATACTATTGCAACATGCTTCTTGCTGGCGTGTCTGGCGTAATGACACATATAGCACACAACTTTGCCAAGCTAACAACATCACTATTATCATGGCAATTCTAATTGTCAGTGATTATAATGAAAACTGAAGTTTTCTATGGAGAAACAGAGATTCATATGCACTCTGTCTGTTTTTTAAGGAAGAATGATCATATAGGATGGAGGTTAGATCAATCCATCCAATTCAGTATGATGGTCAGATGGGATAGCTTGCAACCCCCTTCAGTCAGGATCAGAAAGCTATAAAAACCTTTTACCTATGACTTCTTTAGTGAGATTTAGCATAGAGTAACAATAAGACTATCTTAAATACTTTATTTAGATAGTCTTTTGAACTAGTATAATTGTAGCATTACTTCTATCTAACCATATGAAGTTCAGAGAATTATTAAATTTTGAATTTTTTCAGTAAGTATATTATTTTAAAAAAACAAAAATCTATATCATAGGATTAGCCTAAGTGTCTGTCAAATGTAGAGCAGAATATAATCTGGGGACCAGAACAGGTCAACTGCCACTTTCAATCCATATGCAGCAGAATATAGATAACAAAATTCATTATGGATAGCAAAGTCCATACCTCTGAACGAAGCTCTTGCATTATTTCATACATGTCCAAAAGCACAAATAACTTTTCTGGTGATCTCTTGCTTTTCGCAATTGCTTCTCCAAAACTAAGTAGCATGGAGACACTACTTTTCGTCACCTCAGCAAAACACTGATCGCTGAGTAAATCAAGTCCTTCAAATATTTGATTGCAAACTTTCCGCTCACCAGCAAATAATAATTTAACCTGTTATGGTACAATCACATATTTGAATGAAAATTATTCCAAGAAAAAATATACAAATAATGGTTTATTCATTGTAAATAGTCAGTGTAAATAGGACAATACCACCTAACAGTTATTCATGGGATCATGAAACTGATTAGGATTTCATTATGGGAATTACATATCCGAATTGTAGCCCTAATAGTTATATTAATTTTTTTGCCTGTTTAAGTTTTCAAGGTAAATATCAATAATATATATTATTTTTTTACCACTGTTCTGGAACAGCTCTGCTTTTCGTCAATAACCAACATGATATCAAAAAGGAAAAAACTAATTGCCATAAGATTGGAGACCCATTTAAAAAACAGGCTGGACCTGAGATGTCTGAGGTTCAATAACACAAGCCTAGGAAAACAAATGAAGGTTATGACTTGAGTGAGGTCTCTGAGACTCAAAAAGCATAAACCCTAGGCAAATAGAGTTGGACCCCATAAGATCACTGAACTCAGAAGAAGAAGAAAAATAGAGTGAGCTAGGTCCCCAGTTACATTTGAGAGGGAGTCTAGGAGATAAAGCTTTGATGAAGTCCCACATCTAAAATTAATTAAAAAATGAAAGATACGTAATCTTGTTCAATCCTAACAGTCAACTAAGCTATTTTGATGAAATGGGCAAGCCCAAATACAAACCCATACAGAACAATCAACATAAACCTTTGGAAAATCCACTGCTTACAGCTATACGCATGAAGTGAATCCAATTTCCAATTTTGGCCTCCAAAACCTCCCATTGAAGCTCTTGTACATCATCTCTGCTAAGCTTCTCAACTCCCAGTTTGTGTAGGCTTTCTTCCAATACATTAGAACGGGTATCCCTACTCAACAATAATCATGACCACAATAACTGTTTAAGAAGTAATAAAAATCATTACGGTAAAACTACAAGTGCTATTGGGAAGATATATGACAATCAATTCATAATACTGTCTATGTAATACAGCATATTGTTTACACAATAGATGTCTCCTCTGAATTCTGCAGGTATATAAGCGACATAATGATTCTTCTTTTTCTCTATTGTATTTGTTAATTATTGTGAAAATTGAGCAATGAGACAGGAACAAGGCTGTAAAAAGTCTAGTGAAAGATATATTTTAGAGTCACTAAACAATTATTTATTTACATACTCATAAAAGCTAACCTGCAGAAAAATTTGCTAGATAGCAGATATTGGATACATATTACATAAAATGTTCAAATCTTAGCGTATAAAATATTCTAGTCCAAAAAGAATAAATAAAAATTCATCTCATAACAACTACTTTGAACATTTACTCCTAAAAGTTAGCAACATTATAATCTTGATCACTTCATAAGTCACATTTATCCTGTATATTCCAAGCATTTTACTCTGGAATTCAACTATTACCTTTGGAAGTTATATTTCTATATGCATAGCTGCCATCATCTGCTGTATTTTTATATGTATGTCCATTTCAGAGAATCAAAGCTTGTTTCTTTTGTTATTCTTTTCATTGAGATTCTCTATAGTATAATTCTCTTGCTATAAACATGAAACATATTCTCATGGCTCCCCTTGACTTTACCATCTAAATGCACAGCATGATGAGAGCAACAACACTGACAATTTCTGTTTGTTTAAAATATTGTGACTCTGAAACAAGAGTACAGCAGAGATGAATGAATTTCAAAAAGCCATAAGACAAATAGTCAAGCAAAACATGAATTTACAAGTAACAACGGACAACAATAGTGTGACTCGCCTTTTCATAACTCAATCTTTGAACCTGAGAACTCTTAACATGATAACTTACATTTGCAACTTTCAAATGTAGAGTTCCACATAGGCAGAAATTTAATTCTGTAATTTAAAGAGCTTACCTGTAAATTTTAAGTAACTTTTGCTGTTGACCAGCTTGAACCATTTGCTCCGTTAAATCATGGAGCAATGCCAAAATTCTTGATGGTATAAGAGAAGGAGGTGTGTATACAAAAGCATCAATGTTATTGTTTTGTGAATCAGAGTGATTATGGGAATGGTTCTTGCCAATAGAATCCCCCTCATGGCCGGGAGAACTTGAGGGTGGCCGCATTGTGTTTGGGAGGCAATCAAAGAGGCGCTCAGGTTCCACAGGATGGCTGTAATCACACAGAGGAAAAGATAAGTCAGTGAAACATATTTGAATAGAACTTTGGACAATAAAACTTATACCTTGAAAATCAATCATATTTTCTAACATATAACAGAATCAGAGACGCCTTGTAGGAATAATTATGCTTTGAGCAAAGCAACCATCTTTCTAAATAACTGGAAGATGTTTTATGTGACAATAATTACTGAGCCAAGCTATTAAGCCTTTTCCAATCCAAGAACCATAAAAAAATAAAGATAATATGCATTACAAATTATAAAACTGTTCAGAGTAGAAAATTTGGGAACCGATGAAGTAGAGTCAGCCGTCACATAAAACCAAAAAGGGCAACCCAGTGCACAAGACTCCCACCAAGTAGAGTCTGGGGCCTTACCCCCACATGTGAAGAGGTTGTTTATAGGATTTGAACCCATGACATCGAGATCACATGGCAGCAATCTTACCACTACGCCAAGGCTCACCCTCTAAGTATCACATAAAACCAATATCAACAAAATCTTCAGAATAGGTGGATCTAATTTTAAAATGTTATAACATTATCATTTCTTGCAGAAAGGAATATCATTCATAATGACTATTATGTTTCATATATAAATAATTAATGTGTTATTAAAAACTTCTAGAAACGTATACTTTTGACCCCTCAAGTTTCCATTGAACTTCACTTCGAGTTTCCCTTTAAAACATATTCAAAAGTTTCCTTTTACTTAAAACCATCAATTAACTTAAATGAAAACATAGATATGTAATTTTTTTTAAGTCAATTCAGCAAAAGAGGGGGTGGGGGAATCTAACTCACTATTAGAATCATTTATCAATTTTATATATAAAAAATTAAAACATTAAAATTAATTAACACAATCTATAAAAAATAAAAAAAATAAAACGATAGATTCACTTTACATTGATAAACATTTAAACTTAGATCTTTTTTTATGTTGTTATCTATACAACGTGAGTTGTTACCTAATGTTGTTAGTCTAGATTTTTTAGGCTGATTAAATGAAAGTTTCTAAAAACACTTGAAAAGTAAGGTAAAATAAATAAATAATGACAATAGTGAGCACATTTTTTCCCTTGAATTGAAAAAGTTCAAATAGCATTTTTCATTAAGTTGATTGATGGTGTTAAAGAAGACCTTTTGACTGTTTTAAAATTTAAAGGATCAAAAAGATACTATATTATCTTTTTTTCCCCCATAAACACCACTGTATCACATCAATACAAAAAAAAAAACACAAAAACACAAAACAAAACAAAACATTTGAACAATAATACTGAATGTTTGCAACAGGAAGTTGAACCAAGCAACCATTTCAGACTTCTGCTTTTCTTTTACATTTTAGATTAGTTTACCTGGTGAGATTTATTTTTGAGAAAATGACAGAAAAGTACCACTTGAACTTTAAAATCTGGTTGACAACAACAATAATGGAATTAATAAGAACAATAAAGCAATTGACAACTTGTTTTGTTGAAAAATCACTTATTTGGGATTTTGAAATTCAAGTGGTATTTTCTTGGGATTTTCCCTTTATTTTTTCCTTTACAAAGAACAACTGAAGGTCATTGAGCTCACAAAAACATATTTACTCCAACATGCAGAAATAAGATGAACAAAATCAAGGAATGAACAACAAACCTGTTAGATGATAACAGCTGTTTAAATTCATCTTCTAGCTTAGAAATGGCTCTAGCTATCAAATTATTGGCCTGGCTAACAACACCATCACCGCTCTTAAAGCCCGTCTTACTGCCAAAAAATTGAATGCTGCCTCTCAGCTGATCAATTGCATTAAGATAATTCTCCAGATGTTCATGTGGGCCTTTAAGTACTTTTGTTTCTGCCTGCATATTGTGCCAATGAGAACGTTTATAAGAGAACATGTTGTTTTGAGTTTAATTATCCATCTGTCAGGCTGATATTATCACTTTGGTCATTATTATTTTGGCACAAGTACATCTTTGTTCCTTTAACTTCACATAAGGTTTCATTTTGGTCCCTTAATCTTATAAAGTGTTTTTTCAGTCCTCTAACCCTAACACTGTTAGTTTTATTAACAAAAAATACCAATTTTGAAATCTTAAATGTTGACAAAACATTATCAAATACTAGCATATTAAGCTTAATTTTTCAAAATACAATGATTGGAACAAAAAAATCGTTATTTGAAACTAATGATGTTAGGGTTAGAGAACTAGAAAGATACTTTATAAAATTAAAGAACCAATCTAAAACCTTGTATGAAATTAGAGGACCAAAGGATTACTTTTGCCTTTTTGAAGCAATTCATTCTATTTTGCATTATCTCTTAGTAGGATCAAACTTTATTACAGGAAAAATCAACTAAATCGTTTGACATTAATCAGTTAAGTTGACCAATATGAAGGGCGAGGTCCTAGACAACTAAATAAATCACTTGTGTTTCAAACCAAAAAAAAGAAAGCCGGATTTTAAGCATTCAATCACTAAATAATTCAAGTTAAATATTAGAAAAAGTATCAATTGAACATACTTGCCATAGTTGACTCAAAAAATTACAATCGAGATACGAAGATAACCAGCAACCACGCAACCAACCTGGCGATATTGATCGAATTGAACCAAAATGACCTCTGCAGCCTTCAACGTCCTGTCAATATTCTCATGAGCCTTCCGAATAGAATGCGTTCTAATCTGAAAATCCAAATGAATGATCCTACAGTGAACAATCAGATGAGAACAACAGACCAGCTATAAAATGAAAGCTCCAAATTTACACTTTAAAAACCTCGAAAAAGGTCTTAGAAAGGGGAGAAATCCTCAGTAGACTAGAAGTCAATACAACAGTCACAGATCCAAAAACTCAAATTGAGCTTAATTCAAATAACAGGCATCGACTTCCCAAAATGCTTATTCAGAAGCAAAGAGAGGCTCTAGTGATATGGGGGAAATGAACAAGAACCTGAATAGGACGCATGGCGGTTTCAAGAGCCGAGAGCCGGTGATCAAAGGAACTCATAATTGCAACGACCTCGTCTGTTATGATCTGGCTTTTCTGGAGTGAGTCCCTCATCTTGACAGCTTTTTCACCAAGGGGATCAACTCCGGCCACCGTCTTTCCCATTTTTATTGTGTGGTGTGATCCGTTCTTCTGGCCAGTACGAAGACAAAACTACGCAGAATACGGATAACTTGATTGAAGTAGCTGAAACGAATTTGAATTATTGTACAGTATTGCGACGAGACGGTTTGAGAGAGTAAGCTCGAATTTGCCAGTTTTGCAGAAATTACCGTTGACTTCATCTTTATGGCTTCGGTCTCGTGCTTTTTGTCGGATTCAAGAGTATTTAGCTACAAGAACAAATAACATTTGCTGTCTCTGGGGGTTACGGACGTGTATTGTGTCTTTTAATGGCTCCCCTTTTTTATTTTGCAAAAAAATATAATGCGATCCCGTTTTATATGAATAACAAAATAATACTTTGTCCTTTGGTTCAACTAGCAAAGGGGTCGGACACTCTCATCAAAAGGGAGAGGATTCGATCATAGAGTTAAGCAATATTTGATCCTAACTCCTAGGTATCTTGGTTTAACGCCGAGGGTAATAGGCAGTTTGGCCTTGTACAATATCGATATCACCCGGGAGGAAAAGAAGATTTCGCCGCTGGATTGTGGGTGAACCCAACCCCTTCCCTAAAATTCTTATAGCAAAAAATAATAATAATAATAATAACAAAATAATGGGATTTGACTCCCATCTATTTTCCTTCTCATCCTCTTCTTTATATCAACCGTTGGATTGAAATCTTAACGGTTCAAATTTCATCTTTTATAAAAATATTAATAAAAAAATAAGTTATTAAAAAATATTAATAAAATATATAAAAGTAATATTTTTATAAAAAGATGAAATATGAAACATTGAGATTTCAATCCAATGATAAAAAAGAGGATAGGAAGGGAAGGGAAGTGGAATGGAATGGAGTTGAATCCAAAATGGATATATTAGGAGTGGTTCATAAGGCAAAATGTTCAGGTTATGTGAAGTTAAAAATCTAATTCGTTTTGTTTTCACCAAAAAAATAAATCAAGTCATTATGTGAAGTATAAGGGCTAAAAAAAAAGGTGCAGGGGTTCACATGAGTAGCATTAACGATAACAAAAGTAATATTCTTCCTTATATAGTACTCCGTATTACTTACAATTGTGGCTTTACATCAATTTTGTAATACCCGGATATTGATTTATCTAAAATTTTATATTGAGATAAATATATGACTAATTCAAAGGTGAATATGTGGTTTTGAAATAATAAATTATAATTATCTTGTCTTCTAGGTAATTTTTATGGAAATTAGAAGAGATAGAGAGAAAAAAGACCAAAAATGCGTTTTTGAAATTATAAAACATCTTGAGAAAATTATGATAAATCTTTAGAAGCAATAAAATATTTATTAAAAATAGGAGAGAATATTTTCTCTAATTTTGGAAATTTAATAAATTGTTTCCTTGAAAATATTAAAGAGAAAATTTAATATTATTTTTGGGAACCCTAAAAGGCCCCATGATTTTTAATATTTTACATTGAGCATAAAATATCAATGTCAGTAAAATAGTTGTGAGATAATGACTAATCATAATTAAGAAAATTGTCAACAATTAGTAAGTGGCTAATTAAGTAATTAGTGGCTAATTGTTTAAGCTTAAACAAGAGAATATTTAAGGCAAATTATGTAAAACACTTTAATTAGGTGTTTATGGCCAAGATTAGCCTAAAATATACTTATTAATTAATTGGCAAAGATTAAGATAATTGTATGAGATTAAGTACATGAAAACCCCTAAGTCTTAAAAGACTGCTAATCGTAGGATTAGGGCTTTAATTAAGCTTTCTAATTAAATTAAATACATTATCAATTAAATTAAAAATTAATTAAAAAAGAAAATAAGGGGGGGGGAAATTTCTAAGTGTGAAAAGGGTTTGAGCTATTTCAAAAATATATTATAATATTTAAATAATTAAATAATAATATATTCGGTAGAAAGAAGACCAGTTAATTAAATGAGAACCGATAGAAATAAAATCCTATCCCAAAATATGTGAACTAAGTAGCTAACGTCCTGACTTATTATAAACGAGTGAAATTTTATCCCGGAGTGAAATTGCTCCGCTCCGAGTCATTTTCCGAAACCAATGGAGTGATTAAGAGACCGGATGAGAGAGGAAAAGGGGCGATAGTAGAAATGAGAACCAATGGAAAATAAATCCGTTGTGGAAAACTAGGAACAAGGTTTCTTAGGCCACATATTACGAACCAGTGAATTTTTACCCAGAAGTTGGCATAGTCGGAAGTCATTTCCGTAACCGACAGCATTTATCCAAAAATCTTCAGCAGACTACGGAATACCTTTAATGGGATCAAAAATTTTGTTAACTCGGATATTTTGAAAGAGGGAGAATAGATCTTCAGCGCTGTGTTGCCGTATTTTTGAGATTCACTAAGATTACGCGATTGGAACACCGAACATGGAACTTTATCGGTACGATCGCATAAAGCGAAGAGTGTGACATCATGGATGACATCACTTTCTTGACTTTTGGGGAGAGGGAGGTTGGCACACATAAAGCAAGGGGCCAAGATTGATTCTCTCAAAAACCCTAGATCTGACGGCTGAAAATTGATCTTAAAAAGTGTGAATAGTGCACAGAATTTGCCTATAAATAGCACCTTACACTCTTCATATTTTCACACCAAAATTCAGAATAGAGAGAATTTTTAGAGAGAAGGATGAGTTTGAAGAAAATTGTAGCGAAGCCCTGGGTAATTTCTTCGGTCCCTAGTCTTAAGCTTTAGTAGTTCTTTCAGTAGCTATAGTAGAAATGCTATGCATATCTTTAATTTGCCAAGATAGTTTAGATATCATGTTTTAGGGATAAATATGATATTTATTTCAAAAATATATTGGAGGAAGAGATATGGCAAAATTTTGGGAAAAATTAGAGTCAAAGTAGCGAAGCTCTGGCGAAATTTCGCCGAGTAGTCAAACTAGGGGCAAAATGGTAATTTGTACCTAAAATGCCTGTTATGATGCTAAATATTGATAAATGTGATATTATCCTTATAGGATATCTTTGATCATGAACCGCTGTTGCACCGCTGTCAAACGTGCACTATCAAACGTGCTTTGTTTTTACGTCAAACGTCACCGAAATCGTTGACGAAGGTACGGACGCGTATTGTAACCCTAACTCTATGCTTTGCTCATATACATATATGCGATAGATACGTTCATAGACGAGGCTCTGTTTTTAGGGTCGTCAATTATACATACGGTTTACACGGGTTATAGTATTGGTAATACCGTTTGAGTTTTCCTAGCGAGGACACGTGTTGTGATCGTGGCACAAGGTATGTGCAGACATGTTGTGGGACTTTACATACTTCTTTGTGCTTATGTTCTATCATTGTATTGATCATACATCTGCTCTGTGCTTATGTGTTGATATGCTGTTGTATTGTTATGAATATCTGTTTCGATATACTGTTTTATTTGAGCATAAGGTTAACCGTTACCTGAGATCCAAATTGGAATTGGATCTCACTTTGTAGCTTCGAGTGCGGAGGACCGAGGGTTAGAGACAGGGGCAAGCAGCCGGAGTAGGATTTAAGACGGAGATTTAATTACCATCAATGTATTTACGTTTGAACACTAGGATGACTGTATCTATACTATTGCACTATCGTTAATGTTTTGTTATGGTTCAGTTACTCATTCGCTCCAATGCTCTACTCTATTGATTGAAAAAAAAAAAAAAAATCCGCTGTAAAAATTGGGATGTTACAAATTTTCAATAATAAATCTCAATAACATTATAGCCGAACAAGTTATACATCCATTTTGATTCATCGCTATTTTATGATTCAAATGAATAGTATCGGCTCCAATGAACAGTGTCAACTCTTGTTTTAGGTTCCGATAAAAATATCTATCAATAAATTTGCACTTATCAGTTACACACTTCCTTAACACATGATCTTCATATTCATTCATGTCAAACAATACTCTATTTACTAAGGAGTGAAATAGATGAAATTAAACAGTGAAAACAATACTATAAATATAAAATTGTTCTTCTTAGCCACATTCAATCGTTAAAAAACCATGGCAACCACATGTCCATAATAAAATTTGTCCAAGTCCCAACAAAAAAATTCATCTATTGAATAGGCATTTCTCATGCAGCAAAACTATCTAAGATCAACGAACTCACCTGCACGATGCGTGGGATGCATCTACTTAATTTCATATTTTATCTCATGCACTATCTTTGACGCTTACAAAATTTGATACTCCCTCCGGTCCTAATTCTATGACACATTTAACCGATTTCGTAGAGATTAAGGACATAAGTAAAATTGAATCAATAGCTTCTGCAACATACCTCTCCACACACATATATTTATGTAATATGTGTGTATGTGTTTATATATGTACACATACACACACACACATATATATTGACAGACACATACACAGATATACATATATGTCTACACACACATAAATATGTGTGTGTGTGTCTATATATTTGTGTGTAGACACACAAATATATACCTGCATATATATATATATACAAAGACACACACATATATACATACATATATATATGTGCGCACACACGTGTGTGTGTGTGTGTATTTGTGTGTAGACACACACACACACATATATAAAAGTTTCACTGATTGGAAGAGTTTACGCACCTACAGACATATACTCACAAAAAACCAAACACATTTGAGGAAATAAAATAAGGGTATTTTAGGAAGAAATTGATACAAATTAAAATGTTGTTTTATAATTAGGACCAAAACCAACTTCCAAATGTTGTCCTATAATTAGGACCGGAGGGAGTATATCATTCCTTCCACCAAAAAATCATGATTTAGTTCATTACTATACAAAAGTTTATACAAATTGGCAGTCTTCAATTTAAATTAGAACTTACATTATTATATGTAATTAAAGATCGAATGCTTATAGTAAATGAAAATATTTCTTGTTAATGCTGGAGATGATGATCATATAAACTTACCTAATTAGTTAAATGATGATAAAAGCATGAAAAATATTTTATCTCAGTCAAAACGTGGATTTTTTTAGAACAATCAAATAGAAATTTCTTGAAATACATGACATATCAAGTTGCATGTGTGAGTTTTTGAAACTAACCCAAAAAAAAAAAGTTAACATTGACTGAAGAATAAAATTTAACTTTTAATTGAAAATACAACCACATAAGTTTAGCACATAAAAATGATGATACATGTCAAATAGACTACTTGATATGAAGAAAACAAAATTTAATATGTGATGACATTCTTGCTCCAAATTCCTAATTAAATATCTCCCCATAATGTTGATAGTTGTACACTTTTGATTATTGTTACCATCATCATGCAGTAGAATTTTCAAATCTTCAATGTGTTTAACTATTGACAAAGCAACATAAAATTTAATGTGTAAAAACTGGCTTTGATAGATATTGTTCTTGTATAGAACACAGATGTCTAGCTTCAATGAGCTAGGAATGGTTAATGTTGGATCAATAGTCCTTTCGATGATTAGGTTTCAAGGAAAGGATACTGGCTCGATGATATCTATGAGGAAGATATCATCGAGATAGCTCAGACCACAATGCAACACAGGTAAGGCGTTTCGCCCAAGGGAGTGGGGTGTGTGCAGTGTGACTGAATGGTAAACTATCAATTGAGAGAGATCGGAGTGCACCTGGTGGGTAACCTCCTATTTATAGGGATTACCTAGGGTTTCACTCCCATGCAAATGTGTTTATCCACTAGCCATTATGCGCCTCCCACGTTATGCCATTATCTGCTCCACTACCTGTACGGCTCTGCATAACAGACAAGGTGGAGTAGTGTTTAACCATTCACCTGGTTAAACGGGCGGTTCTATTGTAGGCCCCTTGGTTGGGCCGGGTATCCAGATGGCCCAATATATGGGACCATAACAGTTGCCCCCAAGCTCGGTATGGCAGGTCCCTGTCGTGCCGAGATTAGCGCGTTGACTAATCCGGTCATCATCTATCCAGGTTTTAGCTCTGCACGGATCCTTTAGGATTTCCTTTCTGCTCGCCCTGCTTCATCGCTCTCCGTCGTGGATAACGAGCTATTTTTCAGGGGACATAAGTTCGATCTTATCACGGCCGGGATATTTGTCGACGAGTGGTCTTCTGTTGAAACCGTTGTTATGGCCTCGGTCATGACCGAACTTTTCTTGCGGACTCGGCCATCAGACACATACATGCCTCCGCCGTATCCTCACCTGTCCCCTGAGTCATAGGATGCCCTTTCTTGGCGGGACGGTTCATCATAACCGTCTTCGCGGTTTTTATGATAACCGAGATTGTCCTCGTTGCCTTTGTAACTCAGTCTTAGTCAGATCGTGAGCTTCTACCACGTGTTGCCCCCAATGTTGGTTGTCATAAAGGGTTTGTAAATATCGGATGGCGTTACTCAGGCGTGATTTGATCCTCCTGGGGGTACGGATTCACTGCCTTTTTGGTGGCAATCCTTTTTGAACATCGCGCACATTAAATGTGGTGTCTGTTCCCGATGTGGTCATAATTACACTTTTGCGCTTCGGGAATATTTATTGCTGCCGGCGCTTGCGCTTTTCAATAAAGATGGTATTGATTGTCCCTGACGGTTGCGTCTTTCATGGAGATTAGTATGAATAGGGCATTAAATAGTCATGCCGTTTGGACGGGCCTCTCTATATAAGCCTTTGCATATTCATCCTTTTTGCTCCATTCCACATGATGAAATTTCATTCTGGGCAAGCAGAATCGCTGATGCCGGGGGGTCCGGTTGCAGCCCTTTGTCATTCCTTCAAACGGTTCTTTTGATGAGTGGGCGAAAAGTAAGGAAGAAGAAGCGAGCATCAATCCTTATACCAGCTGTGTTTTTTGTCAGCAGCAAATTTCGGGAGTATTTGCCAATCTTCATCCATAACCTCCAACGGGCGTCTAGAGTTCCGGAGTATTTGCCAATCTTCACCGCTCGGCGAAATATTTCCACTTGGGATCTCGGACATGCTCGCTGGACACCCACGAGATTCTTGTGTGGGTTGGCTTTGGACTAGGAGCCGTCGTGCCATGGGTATGCCATGGTTAGGGTTCTAGACGCCAACGGTGGGCCAATAGGTCCACCATATCCAAACATCCCACAAGGGTATCTGCCGATGCGCTTCAGGGGCTTTGTCTACTGTGGAGAGTCCTTCATCCCCCTCTTCTGCACGTGGCGATGAGCCCCTTGCCTCAAGACTTTGTGTCTTTTTTATTATTAGTGTACAGTTTCGTTCACTTTCCTGTATGAATGTTATGTAAACTATTCACTTATCAATGGAAAGTATTTTCTGTATACTGTTGGATTTCCCTTTTCGTCCTTTTCGCATCGCTCGTTCTTTACTTTAGAATCTTGGGTGCATTCTCAAAGTCATATGATATGGGCTAAGTTGAAAAAATCAAATTAGCCGTTCACCCATCCGGGCTAAGCTATGGTTATCCGCCCTTAAGAATGGATTGAGTTTTTGAGCAAAATGCCCTTCAATCCGGGCTAAGTTAAAATTAACCGCCCTCCAGAACGGATTAATTTTTTTTGAGCAAAACGCCCTCCAATCCGGGCTAAGTTAAAATTAACCGCCCTCAAGAACAGTTGATTTTTTGAGCAAAACGCCCTCCAATTCGGGCTAAGTTAAAATTAACCGCCCTCAAGAACGGATTGATTTTTTTTCCGGGCTTTTTAACCGCCCTTTGATTTTGAGCAAAACGCCTCCAATCCGGGCTAAGTTAAAATTAATTCGCCAAGAACGGAGTGATTTTGGAGCAAAACGCCCTCCAATCCGGGCTAAGTTAAAATTAACCGCCCTCAAGAACGGATTGATTTTTGGCGCAAAACGCCCTCCAATCCGGCTAAGTTAAAATTAACCGCCCTCAAGAACGGATTGATTTTTGGCGCAAAACGCCCTCCAATCCGGGCTAAGTTAAAATTAACCGCCCTCAAGAACGGATTGATTTTTGGCGCAAAACGCCCTCCAATCCGGGCTAAGTTAAAATTAACCGCCCTCAAGAACGAATTGATTTTTGGCGCAAAACGCCCTCCAATCCGGGCTAAGTTAAAATTAACCGCCCTCAAGAACGGATTGATTTTTGGCGCAAAACGCCCTCCAATCCGAGCTAAGTTAAAATTAACCGCCCTCAAGAACGGATTGATTTTTTGAGCAAAATGCCCTCCAATCCGGGCTAAGTTAAAATTAACCCCCTCCAGAACGGATTGATTTTTGGCGAAAAAACGCCCTCCAATCCGGGCTAAGTTAAAATTAACCGCCCTAAAAAACGGATTGATTTTTTGCGCAAAACGCCCTCCAATCTGGGCTAAGTTAAAATTAACCGCCCTCAAGAACGGATTGATTTTTTGAGCAAAACGCCCTCCAATCCGGGCTAAGTTAAAATTAACCGCCCTCAAGAATGGATTGATTTTTCGCGCTGGAATTTGATTGGGTTTTCGAGGAAATTTTATGCGCTGGGCACCTGTCAGTTGCGTGCCTCGACGCATAATGAACGTCTACCGTCGCCTGCGTGGAGTGGTTATCCCTCTGACCTCGATATCCGCGCGCATTTAATGTCCTGCCGTTTTGTTTGGAACGTCACTTCCGCTAGGGTTTCCCCTCTCCGTTAGTGAGATGTAACGGCGTTGTGACTCTTGATCTTTCAAATTCCTAACGTATATATCAATTCTTTCGTAATGATAGTTAGTCTTCTTTCATACTTTCGACAATCTCCGCTGCTCCAGAGGCACTTGCTTTGCGCTCAAGTTTCTGCCTTTGCTTCTACAGTTTGCTGTGTCTTTCGTCCTACGACAGGTAATGTTGTTCGCCTTCTTACCTGTAGTTTATGATCACATTTCACGCTTTTCTGTATCTTTTGGTATGCTTTTGTTCTTCTCCGGATGTATTTAAGCTGTTTTTCTGGGTTTAGTGGGAGTTTCTGGGTTTTGCCGGGTGGGTTCTCAGTTTCCTTTTTTCTCTTCTAGGTATTCAAAATGGCCCGAGCCTTTCCGTATGTCTGTAAAACCAGAAGTTCTCTGCCCAAAAACCTTCCTCTAGGTCCTGACAGTGATCCTCCTTTACCAAAACTTTCCAGAAAACCTAGGAACTCTCCCAGACCCGAGAAGGTATCGCTCTGGGAATTATCTTCCTACGAGAGTCGAGACGTTTATTCATAATGATTTATCGACTGTTCCTCCACCCAGTCCCCTTGTAGTTCCAAGTTCCTTACTTGGGAAAGCGCTTTCCAATATGTCCCTCTCTGATCTGAACTTATTTTTTATATCTAGGTGTTCATGGCTTCACCACATCAACCCAGTCAATCTTCGAACGAAGAATCCAACACTTCCGCCCCTTCCCCAATTTCTCATGAGCTAACCCCCGCTGTGAGCAGCAAGGTTACTCAGGTTAAGAATTTCCTGACCCCAAATGATATTTTCCAACTCGGGATCGGGGACGGGATAGGTTATGCCTTACGACTGCCAACAAAACACGAATCAGTGGACTCCGGACGCGCACAAGAGAAGGGTGCTCACTTCTTTTTATTTATCGGGATATTATCACTCTTTTGGGGGTGAGGTTTCCTTCACCGACTTTCAAATCGAGCTACTTGAATCATTTGCATCTCGCCCTTCCCAACTTCATCCCAACGGCCGGGCGTTTGCGTCGCCGCCTTGAGAATTTGTGCGGGGATAAGGATTTCGTTTGTAGCGTGCCAATCTTTATGTCTTTCTTTTCTCCATTGGGGACCGGCATTGAAACTACCGACTCAACGAAATGGTTTGGGTGGACAACTCTCCGAAGCATCCGCGATCGAAAACTCTTCCGGCCTTTCCGTGAGTCATGGAAAAATTTCAAGTCCGCCTTTATCAAGGTTGAGGCCCTCACTGGCTGGGCTCCCTGGTTTGTGCGGAGGACCGACTTTGGGGAGACCGAGGAAAGGTTTCCTCTCTACTGGTCAATGCACCATCACACCTTGAGGCCCAAGGATTATGTTCCGCAAGCTAAAAGCTTTTCGGATGACGAGGAGAAAACCCTTTTGAGACTTTTGGAATATGTGGGGTCTCTGGAGGATCCCCTGGACCCGGCCAAGTTCATTACCACGCCTTTAGTTAGGCGGAAGCCTTCCGCAAGTATGACTTTATTGATACTTGGCTGATTTGCTTTTTGCTTTCCTCTTATTGCTCTGATATCCTTTTTCTTTTGTAGGCCGCGCTATGGGTAGGCCCAAGCAACTAAACGTCTTCAAAAACCGTTCTCGAGCTGCGGAAGAAGCTCCCGTCATCCCGGTCAATGACCCATCGAGTCCGGCCCCTGAAAATGTTTCTCAGAAGCGACTAGCTTCGTCAGATGCCGAAGGAAATGCCGCTTGCAAAAAGGTCAAGGAAATCCGAGTGTGGAGCCCTTTGAGACGCCGGCCCTTGAGGGTTCGCCTGCCCCTTCCAGGTCTTCCCCGGTGCCAACAAATTCTGCTGCGACCTCGGTGTTGGGCAACCTTACCGTGGCCAATCTTCCCGAGGGCGCCTTGTGGGGGCAGGGATTGAGCCAAGAAGTATTAGATGTGATGAGACCTCCTGCTTTCCTTCATGACGCATCTGGCCTGTCGGAACCTACCAAGAAAATGCTGATCCAAATGCAACTAGATGGTTACCGAGGTATTTCCTTGATTCGCTCTTATGCCCTCTTGAAGGTAAAGTATGGGATGACGTACTCTCAGTTGGTTTCGCTGAGCAAGGAGAATGCCACTCTAAAGCAAACTTCTGAGGTGGCTAAGATCGCCGAGGACAGGGACAGAGTCATTGTCAATCTGACTGCCCTTACGGCGGTACATGCCCAACTGCAACAGAATTTCAATTCTTTGCAAGCCGCTAAGGCCAAGCAGGAAGAAGAAATCAAGTCCTTTATCTCTAAGGAGAGGACCTTGGAATAGAAACTGGAAGCCTCTAAGTCGACCTCAAAAGGGAGGAGGAAAGCCGTCGAAGCGGCGGGCCGGACGTCCATCGCTTGGAGGATCTTCATACGAACGGTCGATGGTCAGACAAGGCGTAGTCTCGACGCTGATCATTATAAAGCCCTGCTCGTGACTAAGGAAGATGAGCTTGCGGCCAAGGTGCATGAACTTGCAACCAAGGAGATTGAACTGGGTCAGGCCAAGGCGGGGCTGAACGAATATGCTGATGCAGCGGTTTTCTTATTTGACAACGCTGTTGCGCAAATCCGCGCCCTAAATCCCCGCCTCGCCCTCAACACATGCGGTCTCAACTATGAGTCCTATGTCAACAAGAAAGGACAGTTGATTCCTCCTGGTGTCGAAGATGAAGAAGAGGAGGAACAAGCCCCGCCCCCGTCTTCCTAAGCTTGTGGTCCATCTTGGCAAATGGGTTGATTCATGTTTTGTTTTTTTTGAGGCCGTCTTTTGGTGCCGTGGTCATAGCCCGACTTATTTGTAAATACGACAATGCGATTTTAAATCAATACTAGCGCTTCATTCTACGAACTTCGCTAAGGTCTGGAGTCTTCATAGTAAATTTGCTCACGCTTGTTCTTAACATAACTTCTTCTGAACTGGTGAACACATCCCCTGTTCATTCTCATTAAGAATGTCATTGAAAACTGGTTTCTTGTCCATGAATTCTTTTGCACTTTGACATGGTCTCTAGAGCTGGGTTAGAATACCTTTGACTCCTACATGTTTTAATTGGAACATGGTCTCCGGAGCCGGGTTTGAATACCTCTGACTCCTACATGTTTTAATTGGGACATGGTCTCCGGAGCGGGTTAGAATACCTCTGACTCCTACATGTTTTAATTGGAACATGGTCTCTGGAGCCGGGTTAGAATACCTCTGACTCCTACATGCTTTAATTGGAACATGGTCTACGGAGCCGGGTTAGAATACCTCTGACTCCTACATGTTTTAATTGGAACATGGTCTCCGGAGCCGGGTTAGAATACCTCTGACTCCTACATGCTTTAATTGGAATATGGTCTACGGAGCCGGGTTAGAATACCTCTGACTCCTACATGTTTTAATTGGAACATGGTCTCCGAAGCTGGGTTTGAAAACCTCACACTCCTGCATGTTTTAGCTGGAACATTGTCTGATGACTAGTACGAGTTTCTGAGAACGGGTTCCAAGACCCGAAATTCATTAGAAGATTGGCCCTACAACCATGGTTTACATAGCTCTACGAGGGAAAACATCAGATAAGAACATTACCGCAGGCTTATTAACTATAATAGGTCTTAAGCTTGTCTGCGTTCCATGTTCGCTTTACAGCCTTCTTCTTTAAAGTTTCTAGCTTGTAGGCGCCCTTGCCCAGATTTTCTGTTACATGGTAGGGACCTTCCCAATTTACTGCGAGTTTGCCTTGACCGGCGTTCTTGTTACCTATGTCGGCCCGTCTAAGGACGAGATCACCTTTTGCAAAAGTGCAGGGTACCACCTTCTGGTTATACCGATTGGTGAGGAGTTGTTTGGCCGCCAGCTCTTGGCAATGTGCCCTTACCCTTACCTCGTCCACAAGATCCAACTCTACCGTAATTGATCAGTTGTTGCCATCTTCATCATGTAAGGTCTTGGTTCTCCTCCATGATGGTTCGCCGATTTCCACTGGTATCATTGCCTCGCACCCATAAGTTAGTCTGAACGGGGTTTCGTGCGTCGCCGACTGGATTGTGGTCCTGTGTCCCCAAAGGACCGGGTATAGCTGCTCAACCCAATCGGACTCAGAATCCTCCATCCTTTTCCTCAATCCGTCCAGGATGATCTTATTGGCTGCCTCGGCCTGTCCGTTGGATTGCGGATGTTCGACCGAGACGAAATGATGTGTAATGTGGAGGGCGGCCACCATCTCTTGGAAACCCTTGTCGGTAAATTGGGTCCCATTGTCGGTCACAATCTCGGCGGGAATTCCAAATCGAGATATAATATTTCGATTGAAAAACCTTTGCACTCTGGCCGAAGTAATAGTCGCCAACGGCTCCGCCTCTATCCACTTGGTGAAGTAGTCCACCGCTACGATGAGCCATCGTAATTGTCCTGGTGCCCTCTTGAATGGTCCCAGCAGATCCATTCCCTATTTGTAGAATGGCCATGGGGCCGAGATGTTTGTCAGCTCGGAAGGGTGGGTGTGTATGATTTTGGCATGCTTCTGACAACTGTTGCATTTGCACATATGTTCCTTAGAATCAGCCGCCATAGTAGGCCAAAAGTACCCAGCTCTCACCGCTTTTCGTACTAACGCTCTGGCGCCCATGTGCTGTCCGTTTATCCCCTCATGGATTTCGGACAACACATAGTCGGCCTTGGCCAGATTAAGGCATTTCATCAGTGGAGAATGGAAACCTTTCTTATACAACTCGTCGTCTATCATGGTGAATGACGCCGATGTTCTCGCTATTTTCCTGGCCATTTCGGTGTCTTCGGGGATGATTCCTCTTTCGAGGTAATCAGCAATCGGCTTTCTCCGTCATTTGCCTACGAGATTATCATGACGCAACTTGGCTCCATTAGGTTCTCACGACAACGGTGCGGTGGTTTCCGGGGTTCTTTGTACTTGCCAACTTTGCCAGAACGTCTGCTCTGACATTTTCCCCCCTTGGGATATGCTCCACGGCAACGTGACCAAATTCCGCCATTAGCTATTTTACCTTTGCCAGGTATTTAACCATTAACGGGCCTTTAGCTTGGTATTTGCCTTCTATCTGAGATGCAACTAGTTGGGAATCAGTAGACACATGGACTTTCTTGGCTTCGCTTGTCTTTGCCTGCAACAATCCGGCGATGAGTGCTTCATACTCTGCCTGGTTGTTCGAGGTGGCAAACTCAAATCGAAGGGAAAGCTCCCAGGAGACTCCTTCTGGGCTTTCGATGATAATCCCCGCTCCACTGCCTCCTTTATTTGAAGAACCGTCGACGAATATTTTCCATATCAGGTCGCCGTCTTCCTGCGGGTTGTCTGTGGGGGTCAGTTCCATCACAAAATCAGCTAGAGCCTGAGACTTTATGGCGTGTCGCGCTTCATAAACTATGTCAAACTCAGATAATTCAATAGCCCAACTTGCCATTCGGCTTCCCGCCAGGTCCGGCTTATGCAAAATTTGTCGGATTGGTTGGTTGGTGCGCACTATTATTGTTTGACTCTGAAAGTATGGGCGTAATCGCCTTGCAGCCATTAGTAGAGCGAAGGCCATTTTTTCCAATTTCTGGTATCTCAACTCGGCTCCCTGTAGGGCTCGGCTTACGAAGTATACCGGGGTTTGGCCCTCTTTCTCCTCATTGATTAACGCGGCACTGACAGCCTCTTCCCCCACAGCCAAATATAGAATTAAGCATGCCCCGTGCTTTGGACGGGATAAAACCGGCGGGGTTGACAAGCATTGCTTAATCTTTGCAAAGGCCTCTTGGCATTTTACATCCCATTCTCCTAACGTTTCCTTTTTTAACAGTTTGAAGAAGGGGAGAGAATTCTCGGCTGATTTTGGCAAAAACCTGGTTAAGGCTGCAAGCCGCCCTGTCATTTGCTGTACTTCCTTCTTATTTCTGGTTGGCTGCATGTCCAAGATGGCTCGGCATTTGTCTGGGTTGGCCTCAATCCCATTGTGGGTCAGCAGAAATCCCAAGAACTTCCCAGCCGGGACCCCGAAGGCGCATTTGGCCGGGTTGAGGCGCAACCGATGTTCTCTAAGATTATTGAACGTTTGCTGCACATCCAGGATATGATCCTCTACCCGGATAGACTTAACAATCATGTCGTCGATGTAGACCTCGACGTTTTTCCCAAGCTGATCTTTGAATACCCGGTTCATCATCCTCTGGTACGTGGCTCCCGCATTTTTTAGCCCAAAGGACATAACATTGTAGCAGTAATTAGCCTTGTCCGTGATGAACGCTGTCTTCTCTTGATCCTCTCTGTGCATGGGGATTTGATTGTAGCCCGAATATGCATCTATAAAGGATAGCAATCTGAAGTCAGACGAGTTGTCTACCAGCTGATCTATGCTTGGCATGGGGAAAGAATCCTTGGGGCAGACTTTGTTCAAGCTCTTATAGTCGACGCATACCCGCCATTTGCCATTAGGTTTCTTTACCATTACGACATTTGACAGCCAGGTGGTGTATTGTACTTCGCGTATGAAACCGGCTTCTAGCAATTCATCGGTGTGCTCTTCTAGCGCCTTTTTCCGTCTACTCCAATCTTTCGCTTCCTCGAGCCACGGAGTTGAGTTTGGGCAAATTGCTAGTCTATGGCGCGGACGAATTTGGGTCTACCCCCGGAATCTCGGATGGCCGCCATGCAAAGATGTCTTCGTTGCTCTTGAGGCAAGCCTCAAGCTCCGCTCGCATCATTGGTGGTAGATTCTTACCGATCTTGGTATTCTGCCCGGGGTTAACCCCTAGGGCAAAATCTTTGAGTTGTCCATCTGGCTCAGTTTTTCTCATCTCCTCCTCCTCACGTAGATCTAATTCGATGAGGTTGACTGGCTTTTCATTTTCTTCATCGACAGATGCTTTGACTTTTTCCTTCCTGGCTCCCGGGTCGGCCTTGTTCATTTTGACTGTATCATAGTAACATTGCCGAGAGTCCTTCTGGTCGCCTTTGACCGTCACGACTTGATTTTTCTTGTTTACCAACTTCAATCGTTGGTGCTTTGTGGATACCAGCATATCCAAGTTGTGGGTTGTTGGACGCCCCATAATGATGTTATACGAGGAAGGGAAGTCGGCCACTACGAACCTGACTCGCTCTGATTTGAACGCTTCCCTCGTCCCTAGCGTCAATTTTAGCTCGATGTACCCTTTAGGGCATGTATCTCGGCCATTGAATCCGGTCAGGGTTGTTCTACAAGGCTTCAAATCCTCTGGGTCCAAACGCATTCGCTTGAAAGCGTCCCATAGGATGATGTCCACCGCGCTCCCATTATCGACCAAGATTTTCTTCACCGAACAACTGACCATGGTTCCTGTGATAACCAGCGCGTCGTGGTGCCCTGCTGGTACGTCTTCTAGTTCTTCGCTAGTGAAACGTAGGACTGGGGGTTCGGGTTTCGCTACGCCTTTCTTAAATTCCGGGTGGTCTCTGATTGAGAGAACCTCCCTCAAATATTTTTTCCTTTGGCTTACCGAATCTCCCCCGCCTCCAAAACCTCCACGATTACGTTACAGTCGTACTTGGGGTCCGGGAATTCGTCGTCGCTGTGTGCGGCGTTCTTTTTCTGTTCACGCCTCTTTTTTTCTAGGCGAGGTGGGGTCTTACTTCTCCCCCCTGCCTTTTGTTATTCTGACGTCCCTGCGTTTGAATGACGTATCGACGGAGTTTTCCTTCTCGGATGAATTTTTCGATGGCATCCCTCAAGTCCCAACAACTTTCTGTCGTATGACTGTGCTGATCGTGGAACTCGCAGTATCGGGATTTATCCAAGCTGGCCTCCTTCATACCGGCGGGGTCTCTCAACTACTTTCTTCCCGGTCGCCGATACCTCTTTCCAGATCTGGGCCTAGGACATCTTTAAGGGGGTGTACCTGTCAAATCTTCCCTCCAGCTTTCCCCCTTTCGGTCTCGCCTCTCCACCTCGCCCACGGGATTCTGGTTTGCGACCGGCATATGCCTCCCTGGGCTTGGGAGGTGGACTTCTGCCTTTTCTCTCGCCGGGTTCATCATTTCCATCTTTCAAGCTCCAAGTACTTCTTTGATCGATCCGTAAATTCGGTCAAAGTCCGTGGTTGATTCTTCATCACCGATTTCTTTAACCGGGAGGTAGCATTTAGACCGGCTATGACACAATGCAGATGTACGTCTTCTTTTAAGCCGGGGACACGGAGAGCGGTGTCCTTGAACCGGTCCAAGTACTTTTGTAGGCTTTCATCGATGATTGCTTGACTGGGTCCAGTGAAACTCGGTTTTTTTGGTCGCTTCCGGCTTGTAGCGAAATTGAGCAAAAACTTATACTCCATGGTTTTCATGTCGGGTATAGAGTTTAGCGGCAAAGAATGGAACCAGGTTTGGGCGGCTCCTTGGAGTGTTCCCGCAAACGATCGGGTATTACGGGCCCTACGATCCCCTTCACCCCGATCTCCATTTTGAAGTTGTTGAGGTGAACCTGCGGGTCCTGGCTACCATTATACTTTGGAAGTTCTCGAGAATCTAACTTTTTGGGGTATGCCGCCGCCATGATTTCCTTTGAAAACTGGTGCAGGAGGCTATCCCTACTATGCCCCGATTCATCCGCCTTAGTCTTATTGGCGCATGGGGAAGTTGGTTCGCCGTTGTTCAAGGCCGAGTTGGCCAATGAACGCTTCCCTTTTGCCCGGGACAAGTCATTTCCACGAAGGGGGCGCGTGGCCTCATTGATTTCAGCGGCTGTCATTCCACTATCCTGGATGGGCTTCTCCGTATTTTGAGGTGAGAGCCGAGTGGGATTCTCTAACACCCATATCCGCTCCTTTAGAGACAAAATTTCCTGGTGTTCTTCCTCGGTGATAATACCCCGGTGATGTTCGACCATAATTTCCTCCTCCTGGCCCTCATCGAGCTCTCTCTCCTCGCTGGTGTGGGTCGACGTCGAAATCATTACACGACTTGTACCCGCACCATCTTTTCTTGCAACCTCGGCCTGCTTCCCCTTCTGACCGACACACTCCTCCCACTCTTGGTGCATCCGCTTTTGCTCATCTTGCCGCAAAATGGCATTTTGGCGGTTTAGGTTTTCTTGCATAATTCGGGCATCTTCCTCTCTCTGGAGTCGCTGGCGAGTTTCCATACTCTCCATTCTTTGAATCAGTGAATGCATCGTCTTATGCAATACCCTAGAATCGGGGTGGACCTCTTGGAACTCGCGCGGAGGGGAGGGATGTTCAAATTCTGCATGCGCTGCTGCCCTTTTTGGGCAGTCAGACTCGGGTGAGGAGAGTGGGCTGTGTCCTCGGTTTCGCCCTCGGTTGCCACAGTTGTGTGGCCGTGGTTTGGAGCTACCGAGTCAGAGTATTGAATTATGCGCTCCTGCTGTGAGCGTTGTTGAGGTTCTTCCGACGGTTGGTCCTACCGAGTTGCGTGACTACGGCTTCTGGTGCTCGTGGCCATCCTCAGTGATCAGCAGTGGCTTTGTGGTTTTGGGAATCGAAGTTTACGGTCCCCACGGTCGGCGCCAATGTTCTTGTATAGAACACAGATGTCTAGCTTCAATGAGCTAGGAATGGTTAATGTTGGATCAATAGTCCTTTCGATGATTAGGTCTCAAGGAAAGGATACTGACTCGATGATATCTATGAGGAAGATATCGTCGAGATAGCTCAGACCACAATGCAACACAGGTAAGGTGTTTCGCCCAAGGGAGTAGGGTGTGTGCAGTGTGACTGAATGGTAAACTATCACTTGAGAGAGATCAGAGTGCACCTAGTGGGTAACCTCCTATTTATAGGGATTACCTAGGGTTTCACTCCCATGCAAATGTGTTTATCCACCAGCCATTATGCGCCTCCCACGTTCTGCCATTATCTGCTCCACTACCTGTACGGCTCTGCATAACAGACAAGGTGGAGTAGTGTTTAACCATTCACCTGGTTAAACGGGCGGTTCTATTGTAGGCCCCTTGGTTGGGCCGGGTATCCAGATGGCCCAATATATGGGACCATAACAGATATAAACCAACATATTGTAATGATTGTCCTTGATCTTATCAAGTATCAATGCAAATGACAGAGTAATTGGAAATTGCCTTCTTCTCATATGAAAAGGCTTACTAGTATGAGATCGATTCAAGCACAAACTCTCGTGCGATGCTAGGAATGCTTTCACCTATATACTATCAACAGTTTCATTCAGTTTCCATCATCCCCACAATTATAGTGATTTACTTCCTATGGTTACAAAGAACATTATATATATCATTTAGAAGCAATTACCTAACATGAAATTGAATGGAAGTGAAAGCAAGTAAATAGGAAATATCCATGAGTTCAAGAGCATAAATTGCCCCGCGCATTTCCTAGTGTGATTTCACTTACATGCAATCAATAATTTTATTTTCATTATTACAATAATTACACATAAACTCGAAACGCTAAATACCTAAACTATGAAATGTGCAATGTATCCCTTAAACAATAGTGGAATGCACCTCTTGCCGTCAAATGAAGAATATTTAATGGTGGGGACTCACAAAACATGGTAGGTGTAGGGTTAAAAAAAATCCCATTTTAAACACATTTCCTCATAACTCATTTAATTGTGATACCTAGAGTGAAGATTGACAAGTGATGGCCAAAAAAAGGGGGGGAACCATCTTGCTTTAAATAAAAACAATGAAAATATCATGCCCTGCAAATGAGCAGTTTTTCATTTATATATTTCAAACTTAACTCATACCTATCCCAACAATTGATAGGAAATGATATTGCATATAGACACTGTAAATTTATGAATCACAATAGTGCAACCATCAGATTAGAATGTAGGTGTAGCCATATCCTCAAACAATATTTAGGCCTCTCCTATTATAGAACTTCTGCAATTTGACATATTTGCCCAAGAGGGATTGAAATGGGTGTAAGATAAAAACTTTAAAATTCTGTTCACATGTTAGTGAAAGTAATAAATATGAAAATAATTAACCATACATGCACACTGAAATATGTAAAGCACTTATGATAGAAATATAAGAGATAAGGGGAGAAGAACAAACATCAATTTATACTAGTTCGATTTGATTCACGATGACCTCCTAAGATTTCCAATCCACTATCTCCCTCAAATTTAAATTGGGTATTTGAGAGCCACTATTGTCTCACAAGTTTAGTCGGCCACTTGTGAAGCTACTTACAATCCTCACTGAGATAACAACTCCCCCTTACACACCGTAAGGATACAACCTTAATGATGAATAAATTAATCTAAATCTTCTCTCTTAGAAGTAAATCAAGGTGAACATTGAAGCATGGTACAAATAATCTATAATTAAAGTAAATTATATAAGCATTGAGAAACAAAGAGTATACGAATTGGATAGTTTCGGCATTTCAGTGGTAGGCACATGTTCTCTCTCCCTTCAGTTTTAAAGATCTTTTATTTATAGTTAATGATGGTCATTTGATCGTTGAGCATATTTTATTTTATTTTTTTGTTGAGCTTCTCTTCTTCCTGTTGAGGTTCTAAGAATATGACCATTAGGACTTCTCGACACAAAGCAACTTTTGGCCATTGTTCTCTAATCCAAGTTTAATCACTTGTAATCTTCATATAAATTTGGTTAGCAATGATTAGAGACAAAATAATTAAGATTTAAATGAGTTTGAAAGTGTTTTTTAAAAAAAAGCCTAGACGTTGATAAAAAAAAAACTGAGCTATCAACACTAGAAGTTGTAACACCCCATCCTTATAACACATACTTAATGTTCAATCTATTACACCATACTTATGGATTTTTTGACACTATTCCAAATATACGAAGTCCAGACAACACTAGCCCAATATTTATGAATATTATCTCAAGAACTACAATACGCGCACATTAAGAAGAGGTGGGATATGACATGACAATATAGTGGAAAGTAGAAGAAGGGTAAGAAAAAGGAAAATCCCTTTAAGGTCCCAAGGTAGAAAGACAATTACAAAAAAGTCTCTGTAAAAATCGAAATTGTTGCCGAGTCCCTTGTGTTCTGTGGTAGAACACAAGTGTCTAGCCTCTGTGGACTAGTTGATGATTTATGTAGGATCGAATGGTTCTTCTAAGATATCTATCAATTAGATACCAAGGAGAAGATGAATGCTCTGTGATATCTAGAAGGGAGATATCAAAGAGTATTAGCATATCACCATGCAACACAATACGAAGGTTCTCGCCAAAGGGGTGGGGTGTGTGCACAGTGAGACTGAATATTAGAATAGATTAATCGAGCGTGTGAACCGGTAGGTTAATCTCCTATTTATAGAGATTACCCAAGGTTTCGTTCCTCCAGGTGTGAGTCAGCTCCTCAGGCAATATGCGCCTCCACGTTCTGCAAATGCCTGCTCCACTACCTATACTATCCAGAATTATAGGCATGGTTATAGGGTGATTAGCGTTTTACCTGATTAAGGAGGATTCTGCCATAAAGTGCTCTTACTGGGCCGCATATCAGCTAGGCCCATTATGTAAGTCCATAACAATTGCCCCCAAGCTCGGTAGTTCAGGCTTCTGAACTGCCGAGATTAATTGAATGCTCAACCCGAACTTTGTGTACCTGAATTAATTTTCATTCGGTTATTATCCAAGATCCCTTAAATCCGAATTTGCTTTCGACCTGCCCCCTGGCATGCATGCTGGGTTGGTTTTCCATATCACTCATTTGCTTTCATAATGGCTGAGATTATATTCGCAATTTTAACCCGGCTTGCCGAATTCACAAACTCTTGCCATGTGTTGCCCCCAATCTGAGGTATCATGTAAGCATACCGGCATATGAATAGGCTCGACTCTCCAATGATGTTGACAATTATTCGCTTGCCCGCGTTGTAGCGTCTAACTGCCACTTCCCATGTAGTGGCCACTCCTGGCGTCTTTGGTTTTTGTGCGCATTTAATGCCCATGTCATTTCGTATCAGTCATCATTGTACTTTTAAGGTTTCAAACCCAATTCTCAGTGTAGATTGACTTTGATACCCCTGACTCTTTAAATTCACAACGTCTATATATTCTCACTTGCTTCTTCGTCTTACTACTTTATGTTCTAAAATTCCTGTGCCTTCTCAGAGAAAACTTCTCATTACCACAATGCTCTCTTCTTGCAAAAGCTCTCTTAGCCTTCTCCCAACTTTCTTCAGTCAGGTACATTCACTACTCCATTTGCCTCTTTTATTTCCACTTTATTATGTCTATCATCCCCCTTTTCTTCGACTGTATTCATCAAAAAATTCTTATTCTAGTTTTCTGGATAGATTTTTGGGGTTTCCTGGGTTTTTTTGGTAGATTTTTGGGTTTCCTGGGTTTAAAACCGCCAGAACCGTGACGCATTCCTTCAAACTCCAAAGTTCTTCCTCTCTTCCCCAACCTTAATGGATCAAAACCCTGACTTGCCCTTAGACATGTACGGTAGGCCAATCCCCAAAGAAGATAGAGACATGATTAAAACACTCTCTGGATCCAAAACATTCTAGTTATGGGCAATACCTCGCACAGAGGAAGAGAAAAAAGAAGCACTGCTTGGTAAATCCAGGGGAAGTGGGAGTAGGAAAAATGTCTGAACACCACCGCCTGCAACCCATAACACAAACGTTATCGCCTCATGATCTTCTTCACGTTCGTCTTCAAGTCTGGACCTAGGTCAAAGCACCTCTATCCTGACTTCTCAAACTCAGGTCCCAGCACCTTGCGATGAGTGCTACTACGAAAGCATTGATCTTGTTAAACAGGGTCGTGAGAGGGAAGCCGACTTGGTTTTGGCCACCTGCCAGCATAATCTTATTTCTCAAGCCATTCCGGCTTCTGCCGACTTGAGTCACCTAGGCCTGGCGCCTTTTAATTTTCCACGAGATAGACCTGCTATGCCAGGTATATTCCCAGTTTTTGACTTTTACCCTTTTTCTTTATTATATGTATAGATAGGTTCGTCTTCTCGTTATTCTAAACAATCCATGACGGGAGAGTCAAGTTCTTCCGGTTCTTCAAAAGTTTCCAATAATCTAGTCCATTAGTTAACAATGTTGTGCTACGTATTAAAAGCATGATGATTTCAGAGGATATCCCTTATCTCGGCTTTTGGGATCGAGAGGGATATACCATACACTTGCCCCAGTTTGATGAATCGGTTGCCACCTGCCGAGTGAGGGACAGCGATCCCCATTTCTTTTTCTTTTACCGAGATATTGTTACCCGACTCGGCGTGAGGTTTCCCTTTACCGACTTCCAAATCTGCCTCCTCAACCATCTATATCTTTCTCCCTCGCAGCTTCATCCTAACGACTGGGCTTTTGCTATTGCCTTTGAAAACTTCTGTAAAGACCAGGATATAGCTTGCACTGTTCCCATTTTCTGCTATTTCTTTTCCCCACTGGAAACCCATTCCACCAAAGGGAAACCTTCTAAATTTGGCTGGACCTCACTCCGAAGTGTTCGAGATCGCAGACTTTTCAAGCCTTTCACCGACTCATTTAAGGGCTTTAAGCCTGCCTTTTTTAAGGTTGTTGCCAAACCCGGGCAACAGCCTTGTTTCCTGAACACTTTTGAGTCCGGGGAAGTTGAAGAGAAATTCCCTCTATACTGGACTAAGGATCATCACGGTGTCTCCCTTACGGCTTATGATCCATCATTAACTAGTCTTTCTGTCGACGAGGAGAAGGCAATAACCCTTCTACAACTTTTTAATAAGAATAATGGCCTTGTGAACTCGGTCGACTTTATTCCACCACCTCTGATTAGAAAATGATCTACAGCGAGTATGGGTATCTCTTTTTATAATGTCGGCTTGCATACCTCTTAGTTTTTTTTAAATGAATGACTAACCATTTCGCTTTGTTCTGCAGCTCGGACTATAGGGAAGCCGCCATTTCTGAGGGTTTTTAAACATGCTCCGGAGGGTACTCCGGTTACTGAGACTATCCAAGCAGCTCTAACCCTGGAAAAACCAACGCGGCTCCAAACGCTGCAATTACCCAAGAGGCCGAAGTTTCGTGAAAGCGCTCAACGCCTAAAGCCGGGAGGGGGTTTGGTGAAGGGCCTTCCAAAAGATCCAAAGGGAAAAGGGCCATGGGTGCTTTACCTTATGTCATTCCAACCCCTACCTCGCAGGCCCAATCGACTTCCTCCCCGGCCTCCAAGGAAGCTCCACTTACCCATACTTTGCTCTTTAGGGGGATCCTCTGGGAGACCGGGGTGACCGCCGAGGTCTTCAATGTTACTCGTCCTCCTGCACGATTTCTAGCGCCATCCTCCCTCATTAAGGCCGAGGGTAAAGAGATCACAGAACTGGAGGAACATAGTTTAGGGCCATGTCTTTGCTCCCAACATACGCGTCCTTAAAAAACAGATATGCCGCCACTAACGCCACTTTGCTTCGGGTTATAGAAGAGAGGGATAAAACCAAGAAGGAGCTTGTAGCCCTGAAGAATAATGCTGACCTGAAGAAGGTCATAGAGGAGAGGGACAAGGCCCGAGAGGAGCTGAAAACGTCTAGAGCTGAGATGGACACATTGCACAAAGAGGTGCTGCTACTTAAGGCTAGGTTATCCACAGCTGAAGGAAAGCTTTAGATGGCACAGTCAGAGCTTCTTCGCCTCGAAGAGGTTCAAAATAATGACATATAATATGTGCAGAAGGTTTAGGCTGATGCAGCCCAGCTTGAAAACCAGCTGAAGACAAAGGATGAAGAATTTTGTGGTGCCAAGGCCGAACTATCTGGTGCCAAGGCCGAGCTATCTAAATACGCCCGTGCCGCAATGAACTCTTTTTTGATAATGTCGTGGCACAAATCCGGGTTCTAAATTCCGACGTCACATTGAACACCTCTAGGTATGGACTACCAAGCTTACGTTGAGGATGGGAAATTGATCCCTCCTGGGCAAGATGAAGATGAGGATTAAGGTGAAGAAGCTCCTCCTTCCTAGCCGGGATGCCTATTTTGATGGCCTTTTCTTTTGTTAGGGTTGAAACCCTTTATTTGCTTTCTTTGTAATCATTTTTCCGGGATAATTACCCGATTTATATTCCTGCATTTTAAATCATGTAAGTAAAATTCAAAGTCAATGAAAAGCTTACGTTGTGTGCATATCAAATGCTTACTTGTTGCTTATTGAACCCGAGTAGCTCTCCGAGTTAGATTTTCGCATTACATTCATGGCACTTCATGAACTCGAATTTAATTTCATCGTTCTTTGTGAGGATTTTCATTTAGCTATCACAGTGTCTTCTAGCATGGCTGATTAAAATTTAATCTGGTAATGAAACCAACCCGTCATATATTCAACCTTAGAATATTCTGACTTGATCAAGGTCTATATGACGGTTGATTCCACTATCCCAGAAAAATAATTTTATTACAACATGGCCATAACGACCTCCTGCTGCAGCTTTTTTCCATGTACAATAGGCTTGGCGACATAGCCATCACACATGATTTCTGAAAATGGGTTTCTTGACCCATAATTCATTTATTCAAATAGGTTTGGCGGCATTGTCATTGCAAATAATTCCAGTAAGGAATTTTACATAGACTTGGTGGCATTGCCGTCGCACATAATCCAATAAAGGATTTTACATAGACTTAGACTTAGCGGGATTGCTGTTGCACATAATCCAATAAAGGATTTTACATAGACTTAGCGGCATTGCTGTCACAATTAATTCCTTATAGGAACTTTTCATAGACTCGTGACATTGTCGCCTCATTCCAACAAAGGAATTTTACATAGACTCGTGACATTATCGCCTCTTTCTGGAATCCAACTTCAACTGTATTAGGTTTTCAGCTTTCATAGACTCGCGACATTGTCGCCTCATTCCAACAAAGGAATTTTACAGACTCGCAACATTGTCGCCTCTTTCTGGAATCCGGCTTCAACTGTAGTAGGCTTTCAACTTATCCGCATTCCATGTTCTCTTGACCGCCTTCTTCTTCAGCGTCTCAAGCATATAAGCTCCTTTGCCAAGCTTTTCCTTGATCCGGTATGAGCCTTCCCAGTTTGAAGCAAGTTTCCCATCATTGGCATTCTTATTGCCTATATCGGCTCTCTGAAAGATCAACTCGCCCTTCTCAAATGACCAAGGTCTCACCTTCTTATTGAACCGGGTTGACATGAGTTGTTTTGTAGCCATATCTTGACAATGTGCCGTGATTCTGGCTTCATCGATTAAGTCCAACTTTACTGCAATTGCTTTGTTATTCTTGTGTTCCTCCTATAGGGCCTTGATTCTCTGCCAGGAAGGCTCACTGATTTCTATCGGGATCATTGCTTCGCATCCGTATGTCAACCTAAAGGGGGTTTCCCCAATTGCCATTTGAACATTGGTTTGATATCCCCATAAAACATAGTACATCTACTCTACCCAATTAGACTTTGCCTCCTCCATCCGCTTTCTCAATCCGTCTACAATGACTTTGTTAGCAGCCTCGGCTTGCTCGTTGGATTGTGGATGCTCCACAGAGGCAAAGTGTTGGTTGATATGGAAGTTGGACACCATCTTTTGGAAACCCTTATCAATAAACTGAGTTCTGTTATCCGTATCCACTGGGATCCCAAATCGGCATATAATATCTCTTTTGAGGAATTTTTGCACCCGAGCCTAGGTTATTGTCGCCAGTGGTTCCACCTCTATCCACTTTGTAAAGTAATCGACGGCTACTATAAGCCATTGTAGTTGTCCTGGGGCCGCCTTGAATGGACCCGATAAATCCATGCCCCACTTAAAAAATGGCCATGGAGCCGAGATAGATTTTAGCTCTGATGGGGGAGACAGTATTATCCTTGCATGTTTTTGGCAACTATCGCATCTTTGGACATGGTCTTTTGAATATGCTTCCATGGTGTGCCAGTAATACCCAGCTCACAGAGCCTTTCGAGCCAATGCCTTGGCGCCCATGTGTTCCCCATTAATTCCTTCATGTATCTCGGCCAAAACATACTCAGCCTCCTCCGAATTCAAACACTTAAGCATTGGAGAATGTAGTCCCTTACGATACAACTGATTTGTCCAATACTATATATGCGGCTACCTCCTTGACCAGTTTTCTCGCTTTGATCGAGTCATCCGGAAAGACTCCTCTTTCTAGGTAATTGACAATTGGCTTTCTCCAATAACCTGATTCCAAGATGATCATAACGCAACTTGGTTCGGTTAGATTTTGCCGGATCACTGTGTGGTGATTACCAGGATTCTTGGTGCTTTCCAGTTTGGACAAAATGTCATCCCTGGTATTTTCTCCTCTTGGGATATGCACCATAATCACCTCCTCAAAATCTGCCATAATTTCCTTCATTTTCTCTAAATATTTGATCAACAGAGGGCCCTTAGCCTGGTATGTCCCCTCTATCTGGGCTGCCACAAGTTGGGAGTCGGTCGAGACGTGTACTTTCTTAGCCCCATTCTCCTTGGCCTGAAGCAATCCAGCAATAAGAACTTCATATTCGGCCTGATTATTAGAAGTTCGGAAATCAAATCGGAAGGAATGTTCCAAAGAAACTCCTTATGTTCCATCGAAACTCCTTCAAGACTTTCCACAATGATCCCAGCTCCACTCCCCTTAACATTTGATGAGCCATCAACAAAAACCTTCCAAGTTCTACATTTACCTTTATCTCCTATATCCGCCGGGGTCAACTCCATTAAGAAATCTGGCAACACTTGCGATTTGATGGCGTGCTGAGCTTCGTAGGTAATTTCAAATTTGGAAAATTCTATTGCCCAACTAATCATCCTTCCAGCCAAATTCGGCTTGTGGAGCACTTGCCGAATTGGCTGGTTTGTCCTGACTACAATTGGATGCCCGTGAAAGTATGGACGGAGTCGTCTTGCAGTAGTGAGCAAAGCGAACGTGATCTTCTCCAACTTCTGGTATCTCAGTTCGGAGCCCTGTAGAGCTCGGCTTACACAATATATTGGTATTTAGCCCTCTTCTCTTTCTCGAACCAATACGGCACTCACCGCCTTTTCGCCCAAGGATAAGTATAAGATCAGGGTTTCTCCTGGCTCTGGTCTGAACAAAACCGGTGGGGCAGACAAACACTACTTTATTTTAGCGAACGCCGCTTCACATTTTGAATTCCATCCGCCTTGGGCTTCCTTTTTCAACAACTTAAAGAATGGGAGAGAATTTTCCGCCGACTTAGGTAAGAACCTAGTAAGAGCAGCTAACCTCACTGTTAGTTGTTGTACTTCTTTTTTGTTTCCCGGAGCTTTCATGTCCAGCACGACTTGGCACTTGTCCGGATTTACTTCAATTCCTCTACTCGTTAGTAGGAAACCCAAGAATTTTCCAGCCAGGACTCCGAATGCACATTTAGCCGGGTTTAGCTGAATTCGGTGCGCTCGCAGCTTGTTGAACCTTTGCTACAAATCATGGACATGACTTACTGGCTCCGCCAACTTGACGATCATATCATCAATGTACACTTCAACGTTTTTCCCCAATTGGTCTTCGAACACCTTGTTCATCATTCTTTGATATGTAGCCCCAGCGTTCTTCAGACCAAATGACATGACAGTGTAACAATAATTTGCCTTCTCAGTGATGAAGGCCATTTTTTCTTGGTCGTTGAGGTGCATGGCAATTTGATTATACCCAGAATATGCATCCATGAAAGAGAGGAGTTCAAAACCGGATGAATTATCTACCAATTGGTCAATACTAGGCATTGGATATGAGTCCTTTAAGGACATACCTTGTTCAAGTTGGTTTAGTCCGTGCAGACCCTCCATTTACCATTCGGCCTCTTTACCATTACCACATTGGAAAGCCAGGTGGTGTACTGAACCTCTCGGATGAATTCGGCTTCAAGCAGCTCCTTCACATGCTCTTCCAAGGCTATTCCCCTCTCTGGATAAGGCTTTCTTTTCTTTTAGGCCACCGACAGTGACCCCGGACATATCGCCAATCTATGGAAAAAAAGTTCTGGATCTACCCCTGGTATTTCTGACGATTCCCACGCAAACACGTCCTTATTTTTCTTCAGAAAATCTTCCAGCTCTGCACGAACCACGGGGTCTAGTGTTTTGCCAACTTTGGTAACCTGTCCCAGCTCAGTGCCCAAGACGAGATCTTCCAGTTCACCATTTGGCTCAGCTCTCTGAATCTTGTCTTCTTCTTGCAAATCTAGCTCCACCAAGTTAACTGATTTCTCTATAGGCTTTTTCATCTTGCTCGAATTTTCTCCTTTCTGAATACGAGATAAAGAAGATGGAGCATCCCTACTTTCTTTGACAGTTTCAAAATAACATTGTTGGGATTCCTTCTGGTCTCCTTTGACTATGACAACCTCGTTCTTGCTACTAACCAACTTCAACTTCTGATGCTTGGAAGACACCAGCATATCCCAATTGTGTATCGTTGGTCATCCTAAAATGATGTTGTAAGATGATGGGAAGTCGGCCACAATGAATCTCACTCGTTCTAATTTAAACGCCTCTTTAGTCCCCAGTGTTAACTTAAGGTCTATATACCCCTTTAGGCGAGTGTCATGTCCGTCAAAGGCCGTCAAGGTCATCTTGCACGGCTTTAAATCCTCTGGGTCAAGTTTCATTCGCTTGAATGCATCCCATAAGAGAATGTCGACCACACTTCCGTTGTCCATAAAAATTTTCTTTACTTTGCAGTTCACCACCGTTCCAGTGATCACCAATCCATTGTGGTGGCCTGGGGCTACATCTTCTAAGTCTTCCTTGGTGAAGCAAAGTATGGGAGGTTCCAGCTTTATAAGATCTTTCTTGAATTCTAGGCGATCCCGGATAGAGAGGACCTCCCTAAGATATTTCTTTCTTTGGCTTACCGAGTCTCCTCTTCCTCCTCCAAATGCTCCGCTAATGACGTTGCATTCATACTTAGCCTCTGGGAACTCATCGTCACTATCTTCTACCTTCTTCTTTTGTTTTCTTCTCTTCTTCTCTGGGGGCGGGGGTCTTGCTCTGACCCCCGTATTGACGCTTATTGCTCTGTTGCCCTTGGGTTTGGATAACATATTTCTGGAGTTTTCCTTCCTGGATGAACTTTTCAATTGCGTCTCTTAAATCCCAGCATTGCTCAGTTGTATGCCCGTGTTGGTCATGGAACTTGCAATATCGGGACTTATCTAGTGTGGCCTTATTCTGAAGTGGCCGAGGTCATTCAACCTTCTTCATCTCAGTCAAGGATACTTCCTTCCAAAGTTGCTCCCGATATACATTCAAAGGAGTATATTTCTCATATTTTCCTTCTGCCTTACTGCCTCAGAAGTTACTATTTGTGAAGCATCCATGAAAATCTTGTATGTTTCCACAATGATGCTCTTTTCCCTTTGGAGGTGGACTTTTAGCCTTCTCTTTCATCACGCGGCTTGCAATATCCATCTGTTCCAACTCCAGGTATTGCTTGGACCGATCTCAGAAATCCGTCAACGAATTGACATGACGTTTCATGATCGATTTCTTCAACCGGGATGAAATATCCAAGTCGGCTATAGCCAAATGCATATGCACCTCTTCCTTCAACCCTGGTACTTAGAGAGTTGTGTCTTTGAAGCGATCTAGATGCTTCTGCATCGTTTCCCCGGGTGATTGTTTCACCTGGCCGAGTTGGAACTTGGTTTTAGGATGTTTTCTGCTTGTCGCAAAATTCAGTAAAAACTTATGCTCCAGGCTATCCATATCTCAGATTGAATTCAGTAGCAACGAGTGAAACCATGTCTGTGCAGCTCCTCGCAAAGTTCCTGCAAACAGCCGGGGTATGATATGCCCTTCAAATCCTTTCACCATGATCTGCATGTTAAAATTATTTATATGGACTTGCAGGTCCTGGCTCCCGTCATACTTTGGCAGGTTTCTTAAGTCAAAGCCTTTAGGATACGTAACAGTCATGATCTCGTCCGAGAAAGGACTTTGATTTCTCTCTCTACCATACCTTCCTGTATATGTCCTAGGCACGCACTGTGATGGAGGCCTCTCATCTTCCTTACTAGTATCTTGGCTTTCTACAGGTTCCTTACCCTTCACATGTGCTAGGTCCAAGATTTGAACCTCCGGGATTTGAGCCTAGTCTTGTTCAACATTATTAACCCGTGGTCTGCCAGCAATAACTTGAGCAGCAATTGTGATACTAACCTTGTTGTGACCACTCACATCTCAATTAATGTTTCATGCCGGCTCAAGCACCGAGGCGTTCTTCTAGTAATTGAATTCTCTGCATCTCTCCTTCAGTTCTAACCCAGTCTCGGCCGGACACGTTCTCTTCCACATGATTTACATGTGGTCTCTCATCATCTCTATGAGTAGAAATTGATACATGAACCCGGCTTGGGCTAGCAGCATCTCGGCCCATATCACGAGCAGGGATATTAGCTCGGGTATGGCCAGCAGCATTTCAGTTTATGTCATGAATAGGGTTTTCCACCCGTCCGAAATGTCCTGCCAACAGCAACTATATTTGGCTGTCCATATCCTCCTGCATAAGTCGGATATCCTCTTGCCTCTAGAGTCGGTGATGAGTCTCCATTTCCTCCATCCGCCTGAACAATGCCCCCATCGTATTCTGCATTAAGCGGATGTTCGGGTCCTCAATCTGGAACTGTTGAGGAGGATCTTGTTGTTGAACTAGTGGCTGAACTTGCTGGATAACCCGGTTGTGAAGAGCTGGAAAGGTTGCGATGTTGGCTATTTCTGTCTCAATCTCCACCATCACTTGGTTGTAATCCGGTGAGTCTTCATATTGGATCGTTTGCTCCTGATTCGGCTGCGGTTGTTAGGGGTGAGCAAATCAAAACCGAAACCAAACCGACTAATTTGGTGTTCGGTCTGTTCTGTTCGGTTCGGTTTTTCGGTTCGGTTCGGTTCTTATTTTGGGTTAATTCGGTGTTTGTAATTTTTTTCAGTTTTAACCGAAAAACCGAATTGTTTTTTTTAACCATGTATATATTCAACCCACATGAGTCATGTGACCCTCAGCCCAACTTAACTGAAGACCCAACCCAATCCTTTTTTTTTGCTCTGAAACCCAACCCAAGTTTTCACTTTCACAATCCCCATTGAAACCCTAACCTACTACCTAAGACTAAGTGCTTATTGTACTCTTGGCTCAGGTGAAAGACTGAACGTGTTTTCCTTTCATTCTCTTGAATGTAAGTTCGAACAAGGCAAATTCACAAACCCTAACCCACTGTCGGCGCAAAGCAAAGATCGGGCCGACGATCATTAAGCTCTCACCTCTCACTCACTTCGCTAGTTCGCCTTAGGTTTGCATAATCGCAGCCCTTCCCTTCGCCTGCTCAGAATCTAAGATCATATCTTCACTTCTACACTGAGCTTCCCGTCGTAATCCTCCCACGGCGCTTTGTCAGCTGGAGGTGACCCACTGTACTGCTTTGTTCATTTTGCTTGGTAGCTGGATTTGTGTAGCGGACAAGGAAGGAAGACCACGCTGGTGAGAGGAAGGAAGACTACTTTTTTTGCTGGTGAGAGGAAGAAAGACAGCGTTGAGGTAATTACTAATTCCTATTATTTCAATTTTAGTTCAAAATATAGAATGGAAAGTGTAATATTTTGTAATCAGGTATTTCCCCCAAAGATTAAACATAACTTAGCAAACCATCTTCTATCTCTTTTCAAACTCACATGATGCCCTGAATCTCGTGAATTTAAAGAATTGAAGTAGTTTTGAACTGTTACGTGCCGCGACACATGGGCATCATCACCACATGACGATTCGATCTACAGTGTCTCAGTGCAATTTGAACTGTTATGTCATATATGCATATGCCAAAAAGGATAATTCTGTTTGGCACATCTGTTGTTATTTTTTTTTATGCCTGATCATCCATTTCTCTGGTTCTTATGGTTTATCTGCTGATTTAACTTTAATGTGTATATGGAAAAAAAACACCCAAGTCACTATCGTAAGTTTGTACGGATGGTATCATTTAGTCCTTGTGGATTGTCTTGTAGCCCAAGAAATTGTAATTATTTGATGACAGTATGATGTTTTTCTTGTCGTTGTAATTATTTGATGAAGTGGGAACTTCTTCATTGTGAATGTATTGTCTCATTTTAATCACTACCTGTGGATGTGATTGATATATGCAACCTATTGTTTTGATATACACTCTGAGCAAACAGAGTCATGAATAATTCGAGCCCAAAAAAAAAAGATTGGCCAATTAACCCAAACAAGAAGGCCCACAAGAAGCCCAAAAACCGAATAAACTACAAAACCGAACCGAACTATTTCAGTTTATTCGGTTCGGTTTATTTCGGTTCGGTTTATTTCGGTTTTTGGTTTTCGGTTTCGTTTCGGTGGTGTTAAAGTGTGCATTTCGGTTTTTCAATTTTTACCGAAAACCGAATGCTCACCCTTAGCGGTTGTTCCTCTGGCAACTAGTTCTACCGAGGTATCTGGCTATGGCTTCTGGTGTTTGCTGCCATTTTCAGTGGTTTGGGAATCGAAGTTTATCTCTCCCCACGGATGGCGCCAATGTTCTGTGGTAGAACACTAGTGTCTAGCCTTTGTGGGCTAGTGGATGATTTATGTAGGATCGAATGGTTCTTCCAAGATATCTATCAATTAGATACCAAGGAGAAGATGAATGCTCTGTGATATCTAGAAGAGAGATATCAAAGAGTATCAGCAGATCACCGTGCAACACAATACGAAAGTTCTCGCCAAAGGGGTGGGGTGTGTGCACAGTGAGACTGAATATTAGAATAGATGAATTGGGCGTGTGCACCTGTAGGTTAATCTCCTATTTATAGAGATTAGTTAGGGTTTCGTTCCTCCAGGTGTGAGTCCGCTCCTCAGGCAATAGGCGCCTCCATGTTCTGCAAATGCCTGCTCCACTACCTGTACTATCCGGAATTATAGGCATGGTATAGGGTGATTAGCGTTTTACCTGATTAAGGAGGATTCTGCCATAAAGTGCTCTTACTGAGCCGCATATCAGCCAGGCCCATTATGTAAGTCCATAACACCTTGGGACTTTTGTGTCAAAGAATCAATTATGAAATAAGCTAAACACCCTTAATGAATGTTTGCAAAATGGAGACTGAACCAATTTGAAATCCAGTCTGCTCTGTTGGCCGCGTCTTGTCTCTCTCGCGGAAACTAGAAAACCCTAAACCCATCGAAGCCAAAAATGTCGCCATGTGTGTTCGAGTCCTATCGTGTGTTGCCGTTACCTCGTTGCTCTTATGGTGCTTCATTGTGTTGGGTTGAAAGAAAGCCATGTAGTGGAGTCACATTTCGCCATCGTATAAACACCAAAACTTCATGTACCCACGCAAGCTGATCATTCGTCGTTGCCGTCGTTGGCTCGCCAGTGGCCATCATCCGACAAGAAAGGTATGACACATTTTGAATTATTCTTAGCTCTGTACCCTTGTATATTTGTTTCCCATTTTTATGCGAAAAAACAATCGGCCAAAAAAACAAGAGAATATGAATTGATGACGATCAGATTCGACTTTGTGATGGTATGAACTTGATTTTGTGCTAGTAATCTTTTGTCATGGTGTTCCTGCAGGGATATTGATGAATGTTGTTCCCCTTTTATATTAAAAAATAATGAGGTTTGGCATTTAGAGGGTGGAAAAAATTTAGATGACTTCATTCATTCATTCATTTGATAAATAATATAGGACAGAAAAGTGAAGTTGAGCTAGCGTGTCTTAAGTTGGAACTTCCTTTTTCTAATAGATTCCATAGCATGAAGATCATCTTCAAAGTTAATTTAATATTCCATGATTCCTTCATATAAAAAGAAATGTTTGTCTTTGTAGAGACAAACTACATGAGACCTATAGCCATCCCTAGTGTTTGAATTCAACATTATTGAGTAATATGAAGGTGTTTTTTTGTGAAGCACTTGTTAAAAGAGTTCATGTACCTTATGGCCATCTATTGTGTTAGGTTTTGGTGCTATTTCCATTTGATATATAAACAAGTGCTTTTTGTTAAAGCCTTTCAATTCACCTTTAATCATTGTTTAGTTAATATTGGGTCTTGGTTCTGATTGAGTGCACAACAATTCACACTGCTTGAACATCACTGTTTGATCTTTAGTTTTGTTTGTGACAAAGGCCTTAATTGGCTCAATGAACATCAATAGTTTTCTTTAGTTAATTTTAGCTTCATTTGGGATTTATATCCTTTAACTTTGGAGAATCCAAGACCAATGAGTTGAAACTCGCTGAAAATCCACAATTTCAACTGCAAGCAAATATATTGAAGATAACTCTTTTGGACTATTGAGAATTATATTTTTCATTTCAGCATGGTTATCTGATGAGGCATGCAATGTGTTTTATCTAAAGAAATAAATAATTGTTGTAACAAGCTTCATATACCTTGATCTTTCTTCATCTTTGCTGATGGCTTTCCATTTATATCCACTCTGTCAATATATATATCTACATAGGGTTAAGGTACAGATTTGCCAACAAACTATTACCCGAGGAGCGTCTAGCACAAAAAACAATTGAAGGGACCGAATGGGCCAACGAACTATTAAAAAGTGAAACAAAAACCAAATAACTATTAAAAAAAACAAGTATCACTATTACGTTAAAATATGAGACACTGGCGTAGGATGGTGGTAGAAACGCTAGAGAAAATAAAGGTTAAGCCTTCTTGTTGGATAAGGCAAACACCAATAAAGATGAGACCCATGCGAGCAAGCGTTGTGGCAGCGACGATTGCTGCTTGTGGCATCAGAGGGACGCAACCAGAGTGTAAGGCGCATGCCAGTCGAAAGCTGTGGACTGCTGGATGAGTTAAAGAGGGTGAGTGGAACACCCAACAATAATGGAAGATTTGGAGACGCCGACGTCGCCTACACTGTGAAAGTCAATGGAAGACGGAGATACCAAGACAACGACGGGGTAATAGTTTGTTGGCGAATCTGCTCAAAATTGTGTTTTTTTTCACTCTTTAATAGTTTGTTGGCCAATATGGTCCCTTCAATTGTTTTTTGTGCCAGACGCTCCTCGGGTAATAGTTCGTTGGTAAATCTAGACCTTAACCCATCTATATATTTGCATTTTCTCAGTAGAGTTTCCTTTTTTCACTAGAGAATTCTCTTTCTAGCATCTAGATCTACAGTTGTAGCCTTTCTACTTTCCATTTCTGCTCACATGTGTGTGTTTTTCTTTCCTTTCCTTGAATTAAAAATTTTAATTTTGCTCCCTTAGTTTCCAATTGAGTGTTCTCTTCCCTAGATGTTAGTGGATTGTGTACTTGAGTCACCAAATAATGGGCTTCTGGAAAGTGTTTTGATGCCATTTAATGTCAATAATGATTCAGCACAGCAAGCGTTGGTAGTGCTGAAGCAACGGTTTCTCTATGATGAAATTGAGGTTGAGGTATGATTCATTTTTAACCCAATGGACGAGGCATTGAAAATTCTTCAATAAGTTGTGCAACTTCTTTTAAGTGAAGACAAGCTAAATGTACTTAAATAAAGGGCTTAATTCTTGGAAGTAATATAAATGGTTTCATATGTGCCAGCTTATTCTTAAATTGTTTTACATGAACTTCTTAACAGGTGGACCATGGTTTTTATATATTTGTTTCAAAGTTATGTGAAACTATTTTCACACATTATAAAAGTTAGGCAGCAAGGTGTGCTCTTTTTCCTCTCTTGGTTGTTCACTTTTTTGTTGATATATTTCAAACTTCTTATGTTGCTTGCAAATACTGTAGTGAATTACTTGATCCTTTTTTCCTCTTCACCACAGTTGTTCGATAACGAGGATAGAATTGACAAGGAAGTGACATGGGCAAAAGTACATGTAAAATCTGACATATGAGTTTCGTATGTGGTGTTGGTTTTATTTGTGACATCGTATCATGGTTGATTTGATAATTTCCTTCATCTCAATTTTTTTTTACAGTGACTCTTGTGGGATTCATGGTCTATCATTGTTACAAATGTGCGATGGAACTGAGCAAGGTGATGATGGTTACACCATGCCATACTATTCTATAGAAGAACTACATGAAATGAAGGCCTGATTCTTGTGGTGGCTGGTCACTAATCCTAACAAGACACATCGACAAAAAGTTTTATCTTTGGTCGAGGAGTACCACCAAAGGAAGAGGAACAAATAGGCAGTTAACTTTGATTGTAGCTAGGATTAGGTGTGATACATAACTTATTGTATTTAGCAGACATGTTTTGGCAGCTGCTTTTTTGTAAAGGGTAATTTGTATTGATGACAATGTTTTTGACAATTATTACATGAACACTGCTTGTAGCTACTTGATATTAGTGTTTCAATTACATGATGGAAAATTTTTGTGCCTCAATGCACTTTGGCCTATTATGTAATGATAGGTATACAAAAATGGTGTCAAGTCCATGTCTAGGTTTTCGACAAGTCCATGGGCTGCTATTAACAAGTGAATGTCCACAAGTTGACAAGTCCATGTCCACTTTTTGTCAAGTCCATCACCAAGTTTTTCCCAAGTCCATTTGAACGTGTTGACAAGTCCATATCCGCATTTTGAAAAATCCTTCTCAATGTTTTGACAACTCCATGTTATGTAATCACAAGTTCATCTCAACATTTTAACAACTCCAACTCAACGTTTTGACAAGTACATGTCCACGTTTTGACAGCTCGATCTTAACACTTTAACAACTCAAAGTCCACGTTTTGATGACAACATCTCCACCTGTTAACAACTCCATCTCCAGGTTTTAACAACTCCATCTCAACGTTTTAACAACTCCATCTCTTAGTTTTGATAACTCCATCTCCAGGTTTTGACAACTTCATCTTCACATTTTCACAACTCCATCTCCACGTTTTCACAACTCCTTCTCCACGCTTTGACAACTCTATCCACGTTTTAACAACTCCATCTCTAGGTTTTGACAACTCGATCTCCAGTCTTAACAAGTCCTTCTTCATGTTTTTGACAACTCCATCTTCAGTTTTTGACAAGTCCTTCTCCAAGTTTTGACAACTCCATCTCCAGGTTGTCGGTCTAGTTGTTGGCACAATTTGTGTACAACATGCCAAATATGACAACTCTTGACTTTCATTTAACAAATGAGGTGGAGACATAGACAATCCACTTGCACCTCCAAACAATTGATTAATCTTGCAATAAACACAAGTTTTAGTGCTAGTAATGACAATGTTTTAGCCATTATTCACAACTTATATACCAACAAATTACATTTCTTTATACAACTAAACTTACACTTCTTGCTCTTCCATTTGACGATTCATTGTTGGTTGTCTATTGTCATTATTCCCATTCTCTTCAATGTAAACATGACCATATTCTTCATTAAACTGTATTAAATGATCCACTCCGTCATCGTCTACAAGATCCACAAATGTAAATATATCAAGGGTAACTTTGAATTTCAAGCAAATTTCATTACTTTCTTTTCCAATTATAGATGATATGATTTTTTAAAACTCCTCATAGATTTTGCCTTCCTTTATGCATCTTGTTCTTTCCAAACCACCAACATACTGACTTTCATCTCCTCCACCATTTACAAACTCCCTTCCCCCTACATGAAAAAAAGAAAGAAAGAATAGATTCTTCCCTGAAGTACAAGTAATCTTTCATGACAGTCTGCAACAAACACTTAGTGTTAACAACTAAAACAATCATATTAATAACTACAACCGCACGTATTAACAACATCGTTTTTTAACTCATATCAATGTTTTGACAGCAAAAAACCTTCATCAGATTCAACCATTCCCACTCAAAACAGACCAATCCCTCTGTTACCATGCCGAAAAACAAAGCCAAATTTTATTAACCCTACCCAACCATGATTAAACACCACGTACAATGGTGAAGATGATATCTTTAGCAAAATATTAGCATTACTTACCTAGGTCCCAGCAGATAGTCCACTAATAAGCCCAAGCTCCAACCTTCACCCACCCATCCTTCAATCTGAAGACACTGAGCATACACAGGAAAAAAGATGAAGTCAGTTCACCTTCACCACTGAGTGAAGAAACGCACAGAGAGAAGATAGCAAATTGTTTGGGTAGAAATGCGAAGGAGCTCAGTGAAAGGAGAAATCAAGAGGAAGATCGATGGCGGCATCTTCAACTTCAACAACTTAGAGATGAAGAAGAAGGGTAACAAAGTCATTTTACCTTAATTAATCACATTCCGGTCCCTTGGGACCTTTTTTAGAGGAGAATTTTCTATGCGACTTTATTGTAATTATTTATATACCTTGGGACTTTAAAAGGATTTTTCCTAAGAAAAATAAGGTTTGACAAGACAATAATAACAGAAAATGGCAAAGATAGATGAACAAGAAAAATACATGAGCGAGAAAGAGGAGCACCTGTCATAGTTCCTATATGCAGTGCCGAGAGGTGTTTTTGGGTGTGAGTAAAAGGGAATTTTATAGGAATAGGGTTAGGGTTTGAATCCTCCTATCAATATTTTTTTTTTGAAAAATAATAAAATAATAGTAGTAGCAATGTTCGGACAATTTTTAAAAAAATGTTTTTTCCTTCCAATAACACACACATATAGCCATATATTGTTAAAAAATTATTTTAAGGAGGTATTTCATTTGCCTTTTTAGAATCTTCAAACCCTAGAAGAGAACCGTATGTCAAATTCCCTTATGGCAAGTGAATCAGTCGAACAAGTAATAAAGAGTAAGTAGAGTTATCGTCCCACAGAGACTGTTGATATCAAAGATGATGCTAGTTTGCTATGACAGTTGTGTAAAAGTGAAATTATGATTGAGTTGGTTGTTTTTACTATTACTAATAACAAGAAATAAGTGACTGATCGGAAGTCGAAGGAAGATGCTAGTTTAAAAGCAGGCTGAGTTCAAATTTCATCCTAAGTCGCATTATTCCCCCAGTTTGCATACAATGCATTGCTATAGCAATTATGCTGCACAACTTCCGCAATGCTATAGCATAACCGCCTTTAACAACGTTATTTAGTTAACCCACCAATATCCTATACAGAAGCGTCTGCATTCTATAAATACAATCCTCGCTCTACTTCTCCTATATTCCCATGGCAATTTCAAGTTTAGTTTGTCTGTTTAAACCTAGGTGTTCTAATTATGAGCGGTAAACTCATTCCTGGCGTTTACAGTTTAGGTCGAGCCATACACGGGCTCACCCAACAAACACTGTCTAACAGAGGTCTAACCTCGAATCCCTTTCGGGCAACCAAGGCCACTGATCTAGCCCTTAGCGTTCGCTAACCGATTATAGATTAACTTACTGTTAAACAAACTAAACTTATTAAATTAAGAACTAGCAAACTAGGTTCATCCTACAACTTAAAATTCATATTCAATCAGCCAAAGGAAGTTTAGTTCATGACTGATGAGGGAAACACAAAATAGAGTAACATAGAGCAACCCATGTAAATAAAATAAACAAAAGAAACAAAGAAACTCGTTGGAAAGGTTGACGGTTGTTGGGTCGATTTCCTTGATGACAAGTGAACCAGTCGAACAAGTAATAAAGAGTAAGTAGAGTATCGTCCCACAGAGACTGGGATACCAGACGATGACACCGTATTGCAGAATTAGTTGTTCTTAAAAAGAAAATAACTTTGATTGGTTTGAGAGTTTTGATAGCTATACTAATAAACAGGAAAATAAATAAATGATCGTAGTCATAAGAAGATATCAGTAAAAAGATAAATTGAACTCGGAATCCTTTCTAAGCATATCATTCCCCCAGCTGCCTATATGCAATGCTATAGCATTCATACTGTACAGCTCTTGTAAATGCTACAGCATGAACACCCTATGCAAAGTTATTCAGTTAATCACATCACGCTAATCTACCGAAGCTCTCGCGTCTGATACATACAATCCTAGTCTGTACTTCTCCCATATGTCTATGGCGATTTTTCTAGTCGGATTATCAATACAAATCAAGGTGTTATGGTTATCAGCGGTAGACCCATTCCTGAAATCTACAATAATAGGTCAAGCCTTGCACCAGCTTGCCTAGCAATCACTGCTTCTCAGATGTCTAACCCCGAATCTCTCTCAGTAAGCCGAGGCCACAGATCTAGTCCCTAGCTCTCGCTAATCGACAAGAAATTGAATCACCGATAAGCGAATCGAATATATTAAATTAAGAACTAGCAACTGGGTTCATTCTATACTTAGAAAATCATCCTTGTTCAGCCTCGGGAAGTTAGTTCATGACTGACGAAGGAATCACAAAAAAATGAGTACTACGAATAGCCCATGATAAAAGATTGACTGGAATTAAAATAAAGAAACAAGAAACAGAAGCTTGATGGATGTTCCGACGACTTGGAAGAAGCCCTGTCACATCACAACTCCACGTCTTCTTCACTCCGAAGAAAGAATGATGGGCTCTCTTGGGGTCCTCGTGCTTCGTGACTTCTCTCACTCTTCTTTCGAGTCTCGCCGTATATGATTGGTCTTTTTTCTCTCGACGACTTCCGACCCCTTTTAGGGTTGGCTATTGTTTCCTTATATAGTCTGGTCTACTTGTAGTGTACGTTCAACAATCTGGGCCTTTCCTAATCTGTCGACGTCCAATCGTATCTTTCTTCCAAATCTTGATAGATTGATTTTGCTGATCCTGCGGGATTCTTCAAATCTTTTAGTTCTGATCCTGCGCATTTTCTATTTCAATACGTCAGCAATCTAACTGTTATCCTCGACCTGCACTATACTTCTTGAAACAATCTTGACAAAAGATCAGGATATATGCCACATAGCACTGCGTCACTTACTATGCTATAGCTTCAGGGATGCATTGTATTGCACTTCGATAAAGCATCCGATGTTATAGCACAAATTGAAAGTGAAGGAAATCACCAAGAGGGGGTGAATTGGGGATTTTAAAAATTCTTTCGATCACCCACACAACGATGCTTAACCAAGGTAAATGGAGTTAAAGAGGAAGAGCTTGACAAGAAGATTTATACTGGTTCGGTCTTAACTCTTGACCTACGTCCGGTCCCGGACTCTCAGGTTTTTCTACTATCACTCAAATCGATACACACTCGTACTCGAAAGTTATCCTCTCTCTAGGATACACTCCCCCTTACAAGTTGTAATCGATAACCCAACCTCAAAGTCCCACAACTTTGAGATTCTTACAAAGAATGATTTACGAAATGAACTCTCTCAAAGAGTGAATAAAGATAAGCACTGAAGCACAATGTATCAAAGATACAAATGAGAAATATAAGCGAAAAGACGAGATCTTTGTATGCGTTTTACGTATTTCTTGTTCTGCTTTCGTACTTCAAATCCTCATGTATTTATACAGGTTTGAAGCTTGTGAACGTTGTAGATCCGTTGAGACTTGATCTGATTCGAAAATATAGCTGTTGTGAGTGTGTCTCCATGAATCTAGCCGTTGTAAACAAATCTGTTTGAATATGGTTGTTGCAGATTTGAATATTTGAAATTTGGCTCCTCATGAATGTGTTCCCATGTCATTATGTTTAGTGGAGGCGGTTGTATAATGTTGTCCAAATTTGTTTGGAGGCTAGCTTTCTTTCTTGGAGAATGGTTGTGTTGCTATCCAGGTTGTAACCCATTGCTTTTGGAGAATAATATAATATTGCAAGTTGTCAAGTTGTTTGTCTTAAAGTCTTCTTTAAAACAAACCTAGATCTTCTGTAATCTCATAAGCAAACCGGTTAAATCTGGTTAGGAAATATTGATATGAATCATATAAATCATATTCAACCAATTCGCGAAATCAAGTTAAAGCATAAATCAAACGAACAAAATACACCCGATGCGTTCATCTCTGTTTCGAAGTTCCAAGCTCGAGTTTGCTATACCAAGCTCGAGTTTGGTCTTCATTTAAAACTTGAGTTTTGCCTCGGGAAGTCTCAAGCTCGAGCTTGTAAATGAGTAAGCTCGAGTTTAGCATTTGTCGGGGAAATATGTTTGAATTCATTTTGAGAGCCAAAGTGGAAAAACGCAAGCTTGAGCTTATTAGTGAGTAAGCTCGAGTTTGGCACTATTCATGTCAAAAATAATTTTAGTTCACAAAATGCAAGCTTGAGCTTAGAGGTGTAAACTTGAGTTTGCTAAGCTCAAAATATGACATTGCTCTGTCGACCCAAGCTTGAGCTTGCAAGGGCAAGCTCGAGTTTGGCAATGGTTTTAAAAACTTAGAAAGATTTTTGTCGACGCAAGCTTGAGTTTACAACCTTAAACTTGAGTTTACTCTTTGAAGGAAAAAAAAAACTTGAAAAACTTTCTGCCTGGTGCAAGCTCGAGCTTGGTATGCCAAGCTCGAGTTTACAACTTTTGTAAACTCACAAACTCTACAGTAAAATGATAAGCTCAAGTTTAAAGGATTCTGCCAGAGGTAAGCTCGAGCTTGTAACGCAAGCTCGAGTTTACATATTTGTAAACTTAGTGAGAAAAGTCTCTCGGAAGGGGCAAGCTTGAGCTTAAAACTAATAAGCTTGAGTTTGCAATTTGAGTAACTTGATAAAATCCTCAAACCTTCGTAAGCTCAAGCTTACGGTGCAAGCTCGAGCTTACTCGAATGTGAGTAAACTTTTGAAAACCTTCAAGCTCAAGTTTATGGACCAAGCTCAAGTTTAGAAAATGCAAAATAGCTTGGTTTGCTTTCGTAAGGGGCAAGCTCGAGTTTGGAGACCCAAGCTCGAGTTTGAGCCGATAAATGTTTTTGAATTGCAAACAACATGTTTTACCAATTTCTAATAAAAATCATTCTTTCATGTTTACAATTGTTATTAATCATCAAAACACATTGAGAACTAACAAGCATCGGCTATGTCATGCGACTTTCTCATAAAACCTCAAAACTTGCTCTTTCTTAGCACATGTTTAGGATGTAAACAGAATTCACCCTTAAGTTTCTTGTACAATGAATTAATGCCTTTTTGCTCAGATTAAATGCAGTTAAGATCATATTCACCATACAATTCAATCATAAAATACAAGGAAAGACATGGCATAAATCATGCTCATCAACGGCGTAAGAGACATCCTATCACGCGATGTCTCTCCGTCTTCTGCGATCTGTCTTACTCCAGGGAAAAGGTGGGTCTGGTCTACTGTCCTCTCGATCGGTATTCTATCTCACTCCTTTGGTGTGAGTTCATTCGGATTGGAATTGTGTTGACTGCTTGAGTCTCACAACTTCAATGACTTTTTAGATTTAGCCGCGCTTTCTTCTTATAGTTAGGTCTTCTTTCGTCGTACGTCTAGTGAGTTGGGCCTTCCAAATCTGTCAGGTCAAATCCTTAGATTCGGTTGATTGATCCTGTTTTAATATTGTGGGATTGTTCAAATCTTTCTCTCAATTCTCTGCATCTTCTAGATTCAGCTTCAGTCAATTCAACTGTCATTAAGCGTCTGTCTAGATGACCTATCTTAATTTCCTGAAAAACTCGCGAGGGAAGGTTAGAGTAATGTAGCGCATAACTCGGTATCACTTACGATGCTATAACATAGTGGTCGCATTGTATTGCTGGCATAGATGTGAGCATACCATGTGCTATAACATTGTATCAGCTTTGTTATGTGTTTCCACGGTAAACCAGAAAGTAGTCCCTTTTCTTATGCACATGAGCAGGATAATAATAAAAATGCAACATTTTGTAGAATCTATCCTCTATTTCCCTATGTGCATGAATTCTTCGACATTCTATTGGATAGCACACAATAAAGCTCAGATTCAACATTCAAAACAGTTACAACATATAAGGAAAACATGGCATAAATATGACTCATTAAAAACCTTGTACTTTAGCATACCAATTTAAAACAAAATTTGGTTAACACCTTTTAACATATAATCAATTCCTCCTATACTTTTTCCTACTATGTTTACACAATTGAATAAAGGCTATCATCCTTCTCAAATGAGTTACTCAAGTAAGATCATATGGAATCCTTAATAAGTTTCTAATCTAGAATTACTTTGAATCATACTCTTATAAAATATAAATATTTCCCCCATTATTAGGACATCATCCTTAACTTGATCTAATTCACCGGCCACTTTTTTTTTCACACAACCTTCATAATATCCAAGAGACATTCACCCAAAATTTATTTGAGTATCAACTGTAAATTGCCAATCTCAAACAAAATCCTGATGGCATATATCTCAATCTTATCCTAAAGACTAATCACTCAAACAACATCTTATTATTTAATCATTTCATTACTTACTAGTGAATGTAGTAATTTGTCACTCATTTCATATTTTGAAGGGGGAAAATCCTCTTTATGAATAAGAGTTAGCAAATCATAGTTCTTAATATTTTCTTCCACAAAAATCTTTAGTTCACAACAAATTTGATTTTTATATCGTTTTTTTTTTACAAATCATATTTTATTGAATGATTCTATTTAACTCACTTGACGTGAATAGGCTCCCAGAAAAATATTAAGTTTCAACACTTCATGATAAATTCAAAATGCACAAAAAGATTAAAGAATATAGTTGATATACAAACATGACTCATAAGAAATTTTTATTTATAATAGGGTTAAGGTGCAAAAATAGACATGTGATTTTCTCCGAGGAGCGCCTTAAGCAAATGCTTTTTTTAGGTACAAAAGTGACTATGTGGTTATAAATTAGGTGCAAAAATAGCGTTTGACCGTTAAGTTTGACTTTTGACCGTTAAGTTTGACTTTTTTGCTGACTGGACGATGACGTGACATTTCAAAGGTGCAAAAATAATTTTATGATCTTAAAAAAATATTTCAGGTATTGACCGGTACTAAAAGGATACTGAAAAAAATATTTCAGGGTACTGACTGGTACTAAAAAGTATTTTCAGGATACTGATTGATACAAAAAAAAAATTCATAATTTTGAAAAATTATTTTAGGATCTTGAAAAAATATTTCAGGTATTGACCGGTACTAAAAGGATACTTGAAAAAATATTTGAAATGCCACGTCATCGTCCAAAAAGAAATTGTCATCGTCCAATCGATATCTTGGATCGATTTAGTTGTTAACGGGTATTGATTTAGTTGTTAATGAGACTGATTTAATTGTTAACGTTTTATGAAATAATACCAGAAAAGGTCCCATGGCCTTTTTTGACATGTGATGTTTTCTTAAACCTTTTTTGACAATTTTTTGCTAATATGGGCCCTGAGATGGATTTTCCAAAAAAAAAAAAAACCCATGATCTCTTGAAGTTTTTCTTCCAAACCCACTTTAAATAGTCAACAATGTACTCAGTAATTATTTTGAATGAAGTTTTTTTTAATATATAAACGCATGGGCGGACCCACTCACATGAGAAGGGGGCAAGTCCCCCCCACTGAATTTTGATGTGAGCATTTTTTTATACAAAAGAAATTAACATAAAGAAAAGAAAATTATAAAGGGGAAACTTGTAACATCCCATTTGAAAACGGCGGATTTTTTTTTAAAAAAAACGTTTCCAAATATTTCAAGCAGAGTAATCAGAGTAGAGCATTGGAGCGAGTAAGTAATTTACATTACATTCAAAATATAGACCATAGTGTAAATGTATCGGATTACAGTCATCCAGAATTCCCAAAGTTAAAGAAACTAAAGAAAACGATAAATAATGTAGACACGTCTTGGCCTACTTCAGCTGCTTGCTTCGATCGCCAAACATCGGTCCTCCGCACCCGATGCTACAAACTGAGATCCATTCCACATATGAATCTCGGTAACGGTTAACCTTATGCTCAAATAAAATAGTATACGTACAACGATATTCATTTCAATACGGCATATCATCACAAAAGCAAACAAAGGATGTATGATCAATAACATGGACGAACATAAGCACAACGTAGTATGTAAAGTCTCTCTCGACTAGTTCTGCACATATCCGGTGCCACGCCACTAACGTGTCCTCAGCGCTAGGAATAACTCAAACGGCATTACCAATACTATAATCCGTGGGTAAAGCTATAAGTATCTCTGACGATTCTCACGGAACCTCGCCTATGAACGTATCTATAACGCAAAAGTATATAAGCAGCATAGAGTTAGGGTTACAAGACGCGTCCGTACCTTAGTTGCGTATATCCGGCTCTTCGGGCTAAAAATGGTACTTTTTTACGGCGTACGTAAAACAAATAAACAATGGCTCAACAAATGGCAAACAATGGAACGATGGAATTTCGACAATGTTCGACGTCGAAGTATTCTAATCAGAATAATAACACACTTATGAATATTTGGCAGCATAACAGGCATTTTAGGTGAAAAAGACCATTTTGCCCCTACTACCCCTATTTGGCGGAATTTCGCCAGAACTTCGTTACTTTGACCTTATTCCATTTCAAAATTATCCCCACTAGGTTTTTACCTCATCAGGCATCTTTCAATGCAATGAGGCTTAAAAACAAGTACGGTAATATATTCTCAAACTTCCTAGATCAAAACAACAGTTCTACTATAACTACCGAAAGAACTACTAAACTAAAAGCTAAGGACGGAAGAACTTACTCGGAGCTAGGCGGGAATTTTTGCAGAGCTTCTCACTCTAAGTTTCGGCCAAGGAAGAGAGAAGAATGGTGTGAAGAATGAAGAAGAGGAGGGTGCTATTTATAGAGAAAATTCAGGACGTATTGGGAATTTTCTCCTTTGTTTCTGGACCGTTAGATCTAGGGTTTTGTGAGAAGCAATCTTGGCCATCCAATGCTCATGGCTGACGTCCAAGGACCCAAAAAGTCAAAGGATGAGTTGTCATCTAATGATGACTCTTGCTTTATGGCCTCCGGCCCGATAAAGCTACCCGATCGGTGTCCGTTTCGCGCGATTTCGCAAAAACTCAAAAATCTGGGCATGTAACTTTGAAGATCTTTTCATCCTCTTTCATATTATCTATTTTGATCCTCTTTTTGATCATATCTAGGTATTCTCCGGTGCGTCGGAAGATATTCGGACAAACGCGTCCGATTCACGGAAATCGCTTAGATAGAACCAACTTCTCGGACAATAATTCGCCGAATCGTAAAATGTTCGGTCGTTGCCTAACTTAACCCCGTGTTTGAAAACACGCAATTGTTTCTATAGGTTCTCACTTTGCCTATCCGGCTCTACTCTATCCGATCACTTTCCGTCTTATTAGGAATTAGGGTTTTCGGTTGCGGAAATCAACGTCTGGTAAATTCTTTCTTCGTGTAAAAATTTACTTGTTCTTAATTTGACCGGTCTGAAAAGACTTTTACCTCTGGTTTACCTGTAGAATTTATTTTTGACTTTTCCCCTCGGTCTACCTATAAGTCGACTCACCGCATTATATTATTATTTTATTCTAATTATCATTTTAATTATTTAAACAATTCATTTTAATTAAAAATACCAAGAATTTCGCCCCTTCATTTTAAAATTCAGTTTTAATTATTTTTTCATAATTGTTTCCATTTTTTAAAAATATAATATTTTTTTACCAAAAATTCATGTTTTACCCATGCCTTCGTTAAGGCTTAATCAAGCCTAAATTCTTCGTTTAGTGATCTTTTTAGGATTAGATTTCTTCATACATTTATCTTTACCAATTTTTTCCTTAATCCCTTTTATCATAATTAGTAAGTATATTTTATGCTAATTACCCTTAATCTCTTAATTAAGGATATTACCATAAATTTAACTTTCTATATTTCTCTTGTTTTATCTTGAATCAATTAGCTAGTAATTATCTAATCATTCTCTTACCAATGGTTGATAATTTTATAATTTACAGTATATTATTATCTTACAAACTTTATACTGACATTGTCATTTTATATCCTATGTAAAATATTAAAAATGTTTACACCATAAAGTTACTTTGTGGTTCTGGAATGCTTTTTAAACATTTCTTCATGTTATTTCCTCTTAAATAATTTATTAAATTCTTATAATTAAAGATAATACTCCCATAATTTTCTCAAAATCTTTCATGATCTTTCAAATTATTTATCATAATGTTTTTAGACTGTTTTTATCACCATTATTGCATTTTTAGTCATTCTGTTCATCTGATTTTTCTATAACTTTTTCGAAAATTTACTCGACAATTATAACAATTTTCTATAATAGTTTTAAACTCATGAATTTGCTTCATCAAAATATTCATTAATTTCTCTTATCTCAAGAATTCCAGATTTGCTAAAATCCGGGTATTACAAAACTAATCCCGCATTAGTGCCCGCCCTTGATAATAAGGGCCTAGTCTTTGATGTGAGCAATTAATTAGTGCCCACCCTTGATAATAAGGCAATTAAAATACATATGTACTTGAACTTATTGAATATCTAGTTCTTGATAATAAGACAATTATGATGTAATTCAAAAAAAAAAAGGCTTAGAAGGATAACATTGTAATTATTTTTATTGTAATATACTTTTGTTATTAAAATATATGTACTTGAACTTATTGAGTATCCATCCTTCATTGTAATTTATGTAGGCGTATTTCTAACAAAGACTTAGCCTTACTTTTTTAAATAACATGTTTGTAAAATAACCGCTCTCTTATTACATTATTAGTATTCACTTGATTTCATGAATATTTTTTTTATATTCTTTTCTTTTTTAATGTATTTAAAAATTTCCTTTTAAAAAAAAAAAAAATCGGAGCGCGCCTCCGAATCCCTCTCACCACCGGTGCCCACCCTTAACTATTTTTCTGAATCCGCCTGTGTGTAGATGAATATAGAGCACACAATATGTTACTATTCAATTATCCAAAAAAAAAAACTATTCACAACCCAACACAACGGCATAAATCTTTAACAATATGTTATATTCATAATTTTTTTCACTTTCCAATAATGAATACTTCTTGTGATAATTATACAAGACCCAGAAATTTAAGTTTGGGGATCTAAACAATCAACATAATTATCAAGAAGCACTCGCAAGAACAAAAACATATGGAAAATAAAAATATATACTCATATAACTTCTATTTAAACATGATAAACTATTATTCACAATCATATGCTAGTTCTATAAACCTTCAAATCTTATTTGTAAAAGTATAATGGTATCTTTGGCTTCTATATCTAATCACTAGTTAATATTTTCATTTTTTTAATGTGACCTAACCTTCCACACATGGAACAATACTTTTTGTACTTCTCCCCATGTTTGCTTAGCTCATTTTTAGTCTTTTAAAATAATTATGTTCTTAGCCAATGAATCAACAAATCCCTTATTGACAATGGCGGATTTAGGGGGCTAGGGGTTGTCCCCTAAGATTAAAAATATATATTTTCAAAGGACTAAAATGAAATAATTTAAAGTTTTTTGAGGGACTACAATGAAATATTTAAAAATATTAAAATGTAATTTTCATAAACTATGGGCAATTCTATGTAATTTTATCTGACCCTCTTTTCACATATTTGCAATTCCCAGAAATTCTGGAGAATTTTCTGACATTTTTTCATTCATAACAAATATTAATTTTGACCCAATTAACATTTTTCCAAATTCTCGCCCCCCATAGTTAAAATTCCTAGCTCCACCTCTCGCTTGTTGGACAAAAAACAAAAATCAACGAATCCCTTATGTGAGCTTTGATTTTTTTTTTCTTTTTTGATTAAACTTTCCCAAGAAACTGGTTCATTTACTTCGCAAAAATTTAAGTTTAGATGACTACTCTTATCAACCCCTGCTAAAGTATTTTGCACCTTAAATAACCAAACAACTCAAATATAGAATCAGTCATCAAAAAATCCCAAAAAGTGAATACATGTCACTAGTGCAAAAAAGAGGCTTTAAGACCGCCTCATTTAGACCGGACATTCGTCGCAACGATCTTAAAGCTATGACCGGTGGCGTTTTGTAAATATAAAGAACTTCTTATGTATGACCTAAGTGGCGGTTTTGTAAATATCAAGAACTTCTTGGACCGGATCCTTTATTAATAGGTCTTAAATATATTATTCGACCGCTTAAAAAACCAACCGATCTTAAAAATGTAATTAAAATTTATATTATTTTATAGAGAAATCTCGTACAAGCCCGAACTTATATTTTCTCGGACCAAAATAATCGGAAAAATTTAAATATAAAAGTTAAAACTTTTAAGACCGGACATATATAAACACGGTCTTAAATGTTATACTTTTAAGACCGGACTTAAAGTATGGCCGGTACAAACTATTGAAAAAAAATTATTCGAAAATTTTATTACTTTTAAGACCGGCGTTTAATAATGGACGGTCTTAAAGTTTAACCTTTAAGACCGACCTTTTAGTTCGTCCGGTATGGAAACTAAAGCGCGAAATATTCGTGCGAACGTTGCCTTAAGAGTTAGGACTGAATACGTTGCTCTCTCTGAACTCTCAACCCCTGTTCTTGTTGTGAAACCCCTCTTCCCCGTTGCATTACTTCTCTTCCTCGCCCACCACTACCATCCTCTGTTACTCTCTCACTTTCTCAAGCGTTCCTCTTTCGCACCACCACTCTCAGCCTCTCTTCCTTTCTCAAAAATGAACGGAGAAAACGGTTCTTCTGCTATTCCTTCAACGACAGTTACTGGTGCGACTAGTGTGAGTCAGAACGAACCATCTTCATCTCACAATGAGCCTCGTAACCGCCCGCACGCCGTGGTAGAAGTGGCACACGAATGAAAGACGTATCCGTAAGTCGGTCCTCTGGGTCAAAGCTCGAGATTCAGTTTGATGAAAAGTTGGCTCCTTTCGGTCCTAATAAACAAAAATATAATAGTTTTGTCGGCTATCTAGCACGTAGCAAGGCTAGCATCTTGACAGATGAGTGGAAAAATATCGACCGTCTCGCAGTAAAGGATCCTATTTGGGACACTATCCGGCTCACATACACCGTCCCGACTCCCGAAGTTGAAAGACAAGACATTGTCTTATTGTGCTGATCGGTGGAGGAAGTTTAAGACCTTTCTAGCTAACACATATATTTTTGCCGATGTTAGGCCTGACCATAATCCTTGGGACAAGTACACATTTATTGATGAACAAACTTGGCAACAATTTGTTCAAATGACCACTCCGAAGCTTTGGTGAGTTGTTATTTAGTTTTGTTTGCCCTCTTTTGTTTGCTTATTAACTTGTGCGGATATGTGAATGTTATTGTACGTGTTCATCTAATCTGTTAGTTAGATTGTTTGGTTTGTGAATAGAAGTATATATTTCCATCCTTTGTCCTGCATAAGAGGAGTATGTCTTAGTTGTATGCAAGTCTGATATGTAAACCATGCAAAGGTAAAATAATAAGTAGGTAATTAGGGAAATAATAATGGCATAAGAGTCAAACCATTATTATAGTCTTAGCTAGTTATTTTGTAGTAGGTAGTGGTTAGACATTGCTATTAGTTAGTCGATGTTAAGCGTGTAAAGGTTTTGGTGCGGTTACGCAACTCACTTTACTCGGTTCTCCCAATTTCTTCTACAATTCTACATCCTCCTTAAATGAAATGTTGAAACTTGATGAAGTGAATTTGACTAGTGTTTAAGGTTCATATCAAGCGTTCTCTAATTTCGTTAGTGAGATGGCTGGAATTCATAATTAATAGTTGTTTTCATTTCTGATTCACAGAAAAGAAGGGAACAAGCACAGGAGATAGGGAGAAAGAATGATTGCCCGCATAGGGCTTCTCGCGGCGGATACGAAAAGGCTGAACAAGAATTGATGGTGGCCAAGCGGAAGAGATTGGAAGATGAAGCAGAAGCAGAATCCAATCCTTCTGCGATACATGATCAGCCATCTCCAATACGTTGTGGTGAGTTATGGTTGTATATTCGGCAAAAGCCAAGCGGCGCCTACACGAGTGAACAGACTCGTCTAGTTCTTTGAAAGAATTGTAAGTATCGTTATTGTTAATTTATAGTTACTAAACATGTTTCATTACTAAGCTTCTCATTATCTCGTATCCTACGGGAAGATCTAAAGAAGAAAGAAGCGGAGGGATCTTTTGTGTCGGATGGGAGGAATGATGTTCGACCGTTGCGGCCGGAAAACCGGATTACGCGGGCGTGTAAGGGGGATTGGAGGAAGGGTAGGCTGAAGGAATACTTTGTTAGCGCCAAACGCCAGAAACAAAGTATGGTTACCCGGGAGGAGATGGAACAGACGGTGGAATAGAAGGTGGCACAGACGGTGGCCAAATTGAATGAGGAAGTAGCGGCTAAAGAAGCTTCATTGACTGCCTATTTTCAATCCCAAATTTGAGGAGATAAAGGAGGAAATGAATCAAATGAAGGTGCTTGTGAGCTCTCGTGCGAGAGACCAGTGTTCCTTGCCACTCTCACCTACGACTATGCGGCGAGCACTAGAGGGAGCTGCATTGTTGGACAGTCACAGCAACCTTGTGACCTTTATGTGGAGGATCCTGAACATCATGATAGACGATTGGTTGCAACAGGGACTGTCCACAACTTGGGATCAACTGTACACCACCAACAAATGGCTGATGATGAAGTCAGAGTGTCAGTTGAAGAGGTCATCATTGATGCACCTATCCCTTTCCCAAATGGTGAGATGAAGGTTGTGAGTGATGTCATTGGAACCTTGATCTCGTGGCCAGTGAAGCTTGTGCATGTTTCTACTCCTCCTGAAGCTCCAGCCCCTTCTGAATTGGTTGGCACGGCTAAGTTGAGTGCCAAGGACAAGCTTGTCCTTATGGTAACCAATAAACAAGTTGCACTTAATCGGTGGCTTTGTCAATACAGAAGTAGGTCTTAAAAACAAGTACCCGGTTTTGGTTGACCAAGATGATATAATTTCCCTGCTGTTTGATAAACAGAGCTTACTGATGCAATGATTCTCATGTTTATTAAGTAAGTATCTTCTTCTATGAGTACATATATAACATAAATGTGAGACACTCACCTACGTATATACTAATTCCCTGACGTCATTATTGTAGGTTATTGCATCATGAATTGGAACAAACAGGCGTAAAGCAAAGATATTGGATTCTTGTGCCCGCAAAGACGTGAGTCAACCACCCTTAGCGGAGAGACAATCATACATAACAACAAGGTTGACCAAGAAGAATAGGAAAAATTGGTACTTGGAACCATACTACAATAGGTACATATCATAATTCTTTTCTGTAATTCCCTTAATTATATTCTGCTACATATTACTGAGTACTTGTCTGTTGTGAATTTTCAAATCACCATTGCGCTGGTCCTGATTTGCCCGAATGAGAATAAAGTGGTCTTTTTATGCTCCCCCTTCACTACGAACCAACGGCTACATTGCAGCAGATGGTGAACAAGTAAGCATATGTCATTTTGATTGTCTAGTCTCGAAATCTCTCGTTTGTAAATTTTCAAGTAACCATTATTGAGTAAATTTGTGATTTTGACAATATATAGGCCCTTAAAATCATTCCAAGAAAAGGTCAAGAACAAGTCCGGGATCAAGTCAAAGATCCTACATGGATCAAACCAAATGTTAGTACATATTTGGACACCGGCACACTTTGGCTTGTGAACTTGGTCGAAAAAATATATGCTCTTATATATATTTCTTGTTTGTTTTTAGACCCGTCGAACCGAAGGAGTCCAACTTATGTGGACATTATGTCATGACAAACATGTATAATATTGTCATGCAACCATGACTAACATCCAAGCAAAGGTAAATATATTACATAACTTTGCCCGGGTCGCGCTGCGACCCCCTTTGATATGCAAGGAAGGACGACTAATATATTTCGTCTTTGATGCTACGTACGTTTGACCGTGTCGACCCCTTTCCCGATGGTGATATTGAGCGCACACGCAATGTGTTATCGGAATATCTCGTATGATCCGATCATCTCGTAAAATCGGAAAAATAGTTGATTTGTGAATTCATTGTAAATATATGCTAGCCGTATCAACAATCATCTTCGATTCGTAATGAACAATTGTCCAATTTGTGATAGTATACAATAATAATTTGTTAATTCATTTAAAACAAGTTTCCTTGTGTCCATTAGTGGTAGCCGAATGTATTGGATGGTGGAAAAAAATATTCATTGCTTAATTTACAAATGCGAGAAGTTTAGGACCGTATTTTACTAAGTAGCCGGCCCTAAAAGTCTTCGTTTAATTATTCAAAAATGCCGGTATTTTAGGACCGTATGTTTACTAAAGAGCGATTCTAAAAGTCTTTGTGAATCATCGCAAAAATACGCCGTCTTTTAGGACCGCATGTTCACTAAGTAGCCGGTCCTAAAAGTCTTCGTTTATTTATTTGTGAAAAAATTACAGTATTTTAGGACTGTATGTTTACTATATAGCCGATCCTAAAAGTCTTCGTTTATTATTGGAAAACATGTCAGTCTTTTAGGATCGCATGTTTACTAAGTAGCCGGTCCTAAAAGTCTTCGTTTATTATTCAAAAATGCCGTATTTTAGGACCGTATGTTTACTAAAGAGCCGGTTCTAAAAGTCTTCGTGATTCACAAGTAAAATACGCGCCAGTCTTTTAGGACCGCATGTTCACTAAGTAGCCGGTCCTAAAAGTCTTCGTTTATTTATTTGTGAAAAAATTACGATATTTTAGGACCATATGTTTACTAAATAGCCGGTCCTAAAAGTCTTTCATTGGTGACAAATATACGATATATTTATTAATAATATATATTTAAATATATATAATCTCTTATAAATTAAATGAATAATTTTTTTGCTTAAATTAAATATTTATTCAATATGCGTAACTATAGCCTACATTATTAATTATTCTATTTGTAACTACTTTATTAAATGAATAATCATATTATTAAATTAAAGTCTTTCCCTATTATTAATATTTCATAACCGATTTACTTTATTTATTTATAGAGTGTAATAGCATCAAAACATTAAATTAAATATTTGTCCATATTACAACGTAAACTCCATATTTCATAATTGCCTAATTTATGTCTTTTTTTAAAAAAATTTTAGTGTTTTGAGTCTGCCATTTTCCATATTTCATAATTGACTTTCTTATTGCTTTCCAGGTTCAGATAATGCATATAATTAAACTGGCATTAATTAAAACTCCCATAAGAACAAAATGCGAAATATTTTATTTAATAATTTTTACGCCGCCCTAGCAAACGATTACCAAAAAAAAGCAGCAAAAAAAAAACTATAAAACAACTAATCCTCCCCGTCGTCGGAGAGGTGGGAGGCGTCGGAGGCGTCCTCTTGTGTAGGATCGTACTCCACGTCATTGGCGTCGAGTACCATGATTAGCTTCTGGTTGACGGTATGAACCAGTTGAAACAATTGGCCCAAGCGTCGGCGATATGATCGACGCGGCCACAATACTGCACCAACCGCTGACGGTTGGATTTGGAGGCGGTGGAGGAGGGGGCTAAGGTTGAAGAGGAGGAGGAGGAAAAGGAGGACTGGTGGAGCAAACATTACGTGGGTTTTAGTCGGTGGAGGAGGCCGTGTAGAATTGATGGAGAAGAATGTGAAGAAACTAAAGTAAGAACGGGTTTAAATAGAGAACCTATCCCGAAGAATATGAAACGTTGTGAACTTTTTACGAGGAGACGCATTGTTCTTCGAATACGAGGAGACGCTTAGTTGGTCGGTTTACGACCTTGAAGCCGAAGAGACTCGGATCATGTGTACGGGGTGCAAGGATCGACTCGCTATCTCGAGTTTGAAGTGACTGAACATTTAATACCGGATTTTGTAAAAGATCCGTTCTTAAAAGTAATATTTTTTTAAGGAAAAATTCTTACTTTACAAAAATAAATAATTGATAAAAAAATAATTGACTTTTAGGACCGGATATAATATAAATGGACGGTATTAAAAGTAATTGAATTGTATGGAAAAATAAATAGTAGACATTTAGGACCGGATGTTTCTAAAAATCCGGTCTTAAAAGTAATTTTATTGAAAAAATAAATAATATACTTTTAAATCAAGTTACATAATAAAAAGAGTGTATCAATTGTGTATCCATCTCTCTGTTCTCATTAACTCCGCACACTAACCTCCATGTTCTTATTAATAAAAAGAGTGTATCAGTTGGAGCTCTCTGCCCAAACTGCTCAAAGCCTCAAACCATGGTTAGATACAAGAGAACTCCTCATAGGGGTACTCTTACACCTGAAGCTCTTGCCATACTTAGATCGTTATACGGTGCGCCTCCTCCAAAATGAGAGTGCGTTCGTTGTGACCGAAGAATCTCGGGTCGTCGGACCCATTGTTATTTCGGATGATGAAGAGGTTGCCGCACCCCCTCCAAATTTCGGACCATGCGAGGTTCCTGCTCCCTCTCCAATCGGTTGGCCCCGGCGCGCCTACCGCCGACCCCCTCTCCTCTTTCCTCTAATGATGCACTGCGGCGATGCGAATAAGACGGAACTTGCCGATCTCCGCGAGAAGTTAATGCTTTTAATGCCGATATGGCCAAGGCATTGGATGATAATAAGCTTTAGGATGTTTTGTTAGATTCTTGTCATTGATAATGATCGCTTATTGTTTTTCTTTCTTTTTTTCTTGTGTACGTGCATATTCTCCGATTATGTATGGAAGCAAAGAAGAACTAATTAAGCTTGTGCCTTTTTTATATTCATATTCTCCGCTTTTCCTTTATATATTTTATTAATTTAGTTTACTGCGCTTGCCAAAGGAAAATCTCATTTTTTTTAGTTTGGTTCATTAATAAATGAAGAGGTTTACGACTCTATAAGTATTTGACTTTTAGGTCCGGATGTTTATAAAACTCCGGTCTTAAAATTAAATCAATAGTAAATATTAGGACCGAAGTATTCTTAATTGCCGGTCTTAAAAAGGTATTAATAAAATTATTCTTTAGGACCGCACACTTTATAACTAACCGGTCTTATTAATAAAATTATATATTTAGGACCGACACTTTATAATTAACCGGTCTTAATAAAATCCAAAATACTAAAACTTGTCTCTTTCGCGGGGAAAATTAAATTTCCTCTCGAACTTCTCTTGTTGCGCCGAGAGTGATTACTCGGGTTGTCTCCACATTTTGCTTGTTGCGTCGTCGCTGCTTCGCGTTGCTCTCTCAACAATCACTTTCTCGGTTCCTTAGCTAAACGTCTATAGACCAAGCACGAGGTGTTTTGGTTATATAACTTTATTATTTTCCTGGTTATGGTTCTAGGTTTTTCATGGGTTGAACGAAATCGATGAAATGTTCTTATGGGTTTCTCTCGTTGTTAATGAATATTGTATATTGAAGATTATATTTTCACTTTAGACCTACCGAACGACGAACTAGTGTTTTTAGGTTACTCTTGCTGTCTGCAACATCAACGTTCGTGGCCGGAGAAGAAAGACTCAGCAAACCCATTTGAATTTATATGCTACAGGTAAGTCCACAAGACCTTCATGCGATGCATTTAATTTCCTCGTCATGCATTTATTTTGCTTCTTGGATTCACTGTGATACATTTATGACCAAAAGTGATTCTTCGTTATGCATTCAATAGGCAAGTTTCTCCGTAAAGAAAAAAAAAGACATAACCGACATTTGAGCATATATATGCATTTGGATTATGTATGTCTTATTTTATATGCAAGTTTCAATTTTTTCGGATTATGTATGTTAAATCTTTCCGTCTATATATAGGAATTCTTCTATGGATCATAGTTGGATAAATAATATTTTACGGACGAGTGTTGAATATCAGAATGGGGTGAGGGAATTTATAGAATTTGCTAAACAAAATGCCCATGATGATAGTGTGAAGTTTTATTGCCCTTGTGTAAAATGTTTGAATGAGAGGTGATTAAGTCCTGAAGTTATCCACACATATTTAATTTGTGAAGGATTTTGTAAGACTTATACGGTATGGTCATGGCATGGTGAAAAAATGCCAAGTGGGTCTCAACATGAGGAAGTGGCCTTTGATGATAATGACACGGATATGGATGATCACATAGAGGACATTATTCGTGATGTAGGAGAAGAGGCTTTTGAGCAATCACATGCATACGGTAATATGTGCGGTGATGCGAGACCCCGCTATACCCCAGGTGTAAAAAATACCAATTGTTGAACGCCGTATTGAAATTGGTAAGCTTGAAGGCACGTCATGGATGGAGCGACAAGAGTTTCTCGAAATGCTTGAGGCTTTTAAGGACATGCTTCCGGATGATAATGTGTTGCCGCATCGATACTATGATGCTAAGAAAATACTTTGTCCACTAGGGATGGAGTACAAAAAGATTCATGCATGCCCGAATGATTGCATATTGTATAGAAAAGAGTTTGAAGAGAAGCGGAAATTGTCCGATATGTGAAACCCCAAGGTACAAGTCAAATAAGGGGCCTGCAAAAGTGTTGTGGTATCTTCCAATCATACCAAGGTTCAAGTGGTTGTTTGCTAATGAAAGTGATGCAAAAAATTTGAGGTGGCATGTAGATGAGAGGATTTCTGATGGAAAGCTTCGACATCCGGCCGATTCTTCTCAATGGAAGAAAATCGATCAATTATTTCCGAGCTTCGGCGAAGAACCTAGGAACCTTAGGCTTGCACTTAGCACAGATGACATGAATCCCTATGGTAGCCTTAGCAAAGATACATAGTTCATGGCCCGTACTCCCGATTATTTACAACTTATCTCCTATGTTATGCATGAAACGAAAGTACATCATGTTGTCTATGTTGATTTCGGGACCAAAACAACCCGGAAATGACATTGATGTTTACCTTGACCCTTGATCGAAGACTTGAGGGAGTTGTGGGAAGAAGGTGTCGATGTTTTTGACTCTTTCAAGAAGGAGGTGTTTAAAATGCGAGCCATGATATTTTGTACTATAAACGACTTCCCAAAGATATGGGAACTTGTCGGTATAGTGTAAAAGGCCACAAAGCATGTCCGGTTTGTAAAGAAGGCACACGCTACCATCAACTTCAACATGGAAGAAAAACGGTTTATCTTGGAGATAGGAGATTTCTTCGACGGGACCACCCATATCGTCGATTAAAGAAAGCCTTTTTTGGTGGCCAGGAGTATGAAGATGCTCCGGTGGCATTGACTCGGGGAGCAAGTTTATGAAAAGGTGAAAAATATCGTGTCATCTTTGGTAAGACTGCAAAGAGTATAAAAGAAACAAATATATGGAAAAAGAGATCTGTATTCTTCAATCTTCCATATTGGTGCAATCTTAATGTGAGACACCGTATTGATGTCATGCACGTGGAGAAAAACGTATGTGATAGTATTGTTGGCACGCTTCTCAACATACAAGGTAGTTCAAAGGATGGTGTGAAGGCAAGATTGGATTTGCAAGCAATGGGAATACGCGAAAACTTACATCCAAGGCCATATGGGAAGAAAACTTATTGTCCCCCGACTTCTCATACTCTTTCTAAGGATGAGAAACGAAGTTTTTGTGAGTGTTTACATGGCACAAAAGTTCCCTCGGGGTATTCTTCAAACTTTAAGAGGCTTGTTTTGATGAAGGAATTGAAATTAGTAGGCCAAAAGTCTCATGATTGTCATGTCTTGATGCAACAGACTACTCCCAGTAGCTATTCGAGGCATCGCCGAATATGATCTTCGGTCGTCTTGACTAGACTTTGTTTCTTCTTCAATGCGGTTAGTAGTAAAGTTTTTGAGATTGAAAAGTTGGATGAATTGGAGAATGAAGGATATCTTATCTTGTGCCACCTTGAGAAGCTTTTTGTTCCTACATTTTTTGACATCATGGTTCATCTAATTGTTCATCTAGTGAGGAGATAAAGTTGTGCGGCCTTATCCATTTACGGTGGATGTACCCAATTGAAAGATCTATGAAATTCCTAAAAGGGTACGTGAAGAACGCATACCGGCCAGAAGCATCAATTGTTCAAAAATATGTTTCTGAAGAAGCCATGGAATTTTGTCAAAATTATTTGGCCAAAGTAAGACATATTGGGCATCCAAAACGTCAGCATGCTGAAGGGGGTAGACGAGGTGCTTCGGTAAAGAGTGTGGATCCGATGAATTGTCACAAGTCCACTTATACATCTTGAATAATGTTGATGAAGTTCAAGCCAAAGATAGCTGCACATAAAGAAGCCGTAAGGAAAGAAAATCATCGAATGATCGAACAAAGGTTGATTATGGAGCATAATAGAACTTTTGCAAACCGGTTCAAACAAAGGTCGAGGGAGAGGAATGTGTTTCGATACAATCAAATGGTTAGCCCGTGGTCCCGAGGTTGATGTCATAAGTTGGAATTCGTATGTAATCAATGGTTATACATTTTACACGAAGTCCCTAGATGATAGGAGCACCGTCCCGGAACGGTGGTGTTATGTTAGAGGCTGAATCTATGCACTTCTCCAGTTCGAAAAACAAGAGGCCTTTATTGGCAGTCATGCCATATTATGGGGTTATTGAAGAGATTTGGGAGGTGGACTATGTTAAAATTAGATTTCTCATTTTCAAATGCAAGTAGGTTAATGTCAAAAATGGTGTTTGGATCGATTGGCTAGGACTTACATTAGTCGATATCAATGGTAGATGTTTTGGAGATGAACCTTTTATTATGGCAGACCAGGCAAAACAAGTGTTCTATATCACCGATCAGGAAAATAAAATGTGGTCTGTAGCTCTCCAAGGAAAAAGGGTCATTGATATTGATGATGAAATTCACTCGAATTACGGTCTTCCTGAGAGTACTTGTAACATCCCATTTGAAAACGGCGGAATATTTTTTTTTAAAAAAACGTTTCCAAATATTTCAAGCAGAGTAATCAGAGTAGAGCATTGGAGCGAGTAAGTAATTTACATTACATTCAAAATATGGACCACGGTGTAAATGTATCGGATTACGGTCATCCGTAATTCTCAAAAGTTAAAGAAACTAAAGAAAACGATAGATAATGTAGACACGTCTTGGCCTACTCCACCGCTTGCTTCGATCGCCAAACATCGGTCCTCCGACTCGATGCTACGGTGAGATCCATTCCACATATGGATCTCGTAACGATTAACCTTATGCTCAAATAAAACAAGATATCGTACAAATGATTTTCATTTCAATACAAAGATATCATCACAAAAGCAAACAAAGCGAGATGTATGATCAATAACATGGACGAACATAAGCACAAAGCAAGATGTAAAGTCTCTCTCGACTAGTTCGCACATATCCGGTGCCACGCCACTAACGTGTCCTCAGCGCTAGGAATAACTCAAACGGCATTACCAATACTATAATCCGTGGGTAAAGTCGTAAGTATCTCCGACGATTCTCAACGTAACCTCGCCTATGAACGTATCTATAACGCAAAAGTATATAAGCAGCATAGATTTAGGGTTATAGTACGCGTTCGTACCTTAGTTGCGTATATCCCTCTTCGGGCTAAAAACGGTACTTTTTTACGGCGTACGTAAAACAAAAAACAAACGGGCTCAACGGCGGCAAACGAACGATGGAATTTCGACGGTGGTTCGACGTCGAAGTATTCTAATCAGAATAATAACACACTTATGAATATTTGGCAGCATAACGGGCATTTTAGGTGAAAAAGACCATTTTGCCCCTACTACCCCTATTTGGCGGAATTTCGCGTAACTTCGTTACTTTGACCTTATTCCATTTCAAAATTATCCCCACTAGGTTTTTACCTCGTCGGGCATCTTTCAATGCAATGAGGCTTAAAAACAAGTACAAAGAATATATTCCGAAACTTCCTAGATCAAAACAACGGTTCTACTATAACTACCGAAAGAACTACGGAAACTAAAAGCTAAGGACAAAAGAACTTACTCGGAGCTAGGCAGAATTTTTGCAGAGCTTCTCACTCTAAGTTTCGGCCAAGGAAGAGAGAAGAATGGTGTGAAGAATGAAGAAGAGGAGGGTGGTATTTATAGAGAAAATTCAGGACGTATTGGGAATTTTCTCCTTTGTTTCCCGAACCGTTAGATCTAGGGTTTTTGAGAAGCAATCTTGGCCATCCAATGCTCATGGCTGACGTCCAAGGGCCCAAAAGTCAAAGGATGAGTTGTCATCTAATGATGACTCTTGCTTTATGGCCTCCGCCCGATAAAGCTACCCGACGTGTCCGTTTTCGCGATTTCGCAAAAACTCAAAAATCTGGGCATGTAACTTTGAAGATCTTTTCATCCTCTTTCATATTATCTATTTTGATCCTCTTTTTGATCATATCTAGGTATTCTCCGGTGCGTCGGAAGATATTCGGACAAACGCGTCCGATTCGGAAATCGCTTCGATAGAACCAACTTCGGACAATAATTCGTTGAATCGTAAAATGTTCGGTCGTTGCCTAACTTAACCCCGTGTTTGAAAACACGCAATTGTTTCTATAGGTTCTCACTTTGCCTATCTGGCTCTACTCTATCTGATCAGCTTTCCGTCTTATTAGGAATTAGGGTTTTCGGTTGCGGAAATCAACGTCTGGTAAATTCTTTCTTCGTGTAAAATTTTACTTGTTCTTAATTTGACCAGTTTGAAAAGACTTTTACCTCGGTTTACCTGTAGAATTTATTTCGACTTTTCCCCTCGGCCCGCCTATAAGCCGACTCACCGCATTATATTATTATTTTATTCTAATTATCATTTTAATTATTTAAACAATTCATTTTAATTAAAAATACCAAGAATTTCGGCCCCTTCATTTTAAAATTCAGTTTTAATTATTTTTTCATAATTTTTTCCATTTTTAAAAAATATAATATTTTTTTACCAAAAATTCATGTTTTACTCATGCCTTCGTTAAGGTTTAATCAAGCATAAATTCTTCGTTTAGTGATCTTTTTAGGATTAGATTTCTTCATACATTTATCTTTGGGTAAATGTACAAAAATACACATGTGTTTTAGGTCAAGAGCGCCCGGACCACGTGCTTTTTTTAGGTGCAAAATTACACATGAACTTTTAAAAGTGGAGCAAAAATATCATCACCGTTAAATGGAGTTAACAAAGTTAGTTTTGCAGTGGGCCCCATATTATTAAAAGAAATTAAAATCCCTGACTTTGTTTTACTTTACTGCCCTCCCTGTTCCCACATTCTCACTCTCTCTGTCTTCACTTCATCGCCATTCCCACGCTTCTTTCCTCTCTCTCTCTCTCTCTCTTCGCTTCCTTTCTCACCCATTCGTAAGAATCATCAATGGCTCCATCGCAATTTAGGTATTCTTTTTGGATAAAGAAACCATTCAAACTAAGACGAGTCTTCGATTTTTGCCCTTTTCCTTTTGTTTGTATGCGTAGATTTGATTTTCTTTCTTTTGGGATGGTTTTTATTGGTCTCCAAACTGAGAACCTTCTTGTTTTTGTTTTCCTATTGCGATGGTTTTTATTTCTGACTTAGGTTTTACAATTATGTGGTTTCGTTAGATTTGATGGAGTCCAATGATATCCAGATCATTTCCCCCCCTCTTTTGGTAGTGATTTGTGTTTTTAATTACCTTTTGGTCTGCTCGATATCGAGGAAAACTTTACTCCTTTCTTAGTTAGTTTGATATGCTCCCTGAATTTGTGTTCAGTTTAATCTGCACACACGGTTTTGAGATCTTTCAATGAATAAGTATTCACTGATCTGGCGGACTGTTTTGATTGCGTAGTCAATTAGTTCTGGATCTAATAGATTTTGCTCTCATTCCTGCTCTTAGATTTGTCGGTGCTGTACTTGAATTTTTGTCTCAGATTTTATTTATTTGGTTTTATAATCTGATGGTGAGGTTGATGGAGGGTTAGAGAAGAAGGGCTCGGCGAAGGTGGAGTTGGAGTTGGAGCCGCTGGAGGAAGAGGCGAAGGTGGAGTCCGGCGGAGGAGCAGTATTGTTGGTTGTTGGAGCTAGCGGCGACGATGGTGCCAGAGTAAACCCAGGGGACGACGTCGAGCCACTGAACTGATAGGGAGGAGAAGCAGTAAAGTAAATTAACAAAGTTAGGGATTTTTATTTCTTTTAATAATGTGGGGCCCACTGCAAAACTGTTAACTCCATTTAACGGTGATGATATTTTTGCTCCACTTTTGAAAGTTCATGTGTAGTTTTGCACCTAAAAAAAGCACGTGGTGCTGGGCGCTCCTCAGACTAAAACACATGTGTATTTTTGCACTTTTACCCTTTATCTTTACCAATTTTTTCCTTAATCCCTTTTATCATAATTAGTAAGTATATTTTATGCTAATTACCAGCCTTAATCTCTTAATTAAGGATATTACCATAAATTTAACTTTCTATATTTCTCTTGTTTTACTGAATCAATTAGCTAGTAATTATCTAATCATTCTCTTACCAATGGTTGATAATTTTATAATTTCCAGTATATTATTATCTTACAAAATTTATACTGACATTGTCATTTTATATCCTATGTAAAATATTAAAAATGTTTACACCATAAAGTTACTTTATGGTTCTCGGATGCTTTTTAAACATTTCTTCATGTTATTTCCTCTGAAATAATTTATTAAATTCTTATAATTAAAGATAATACTCCCATAATTTTCTCATAATCTTTCATGATCTTTCGTATTTATCATAATGTTTTTAGACCGTTTTTATCACCATTATTGTATTTTTAGTCATTCTCATTCATCCGATTTTTACAGAACTTTTTCGACAATTTACTCGACAATTATAACAATTTTCTATAATAGTTTTAAACTCATGAATTTGCTTCATCAAAATATTCATTAATTTCTCTTATCTCAAGAATTCCGTTTGCTAAAATCCGGTATTACATTTCTCTACCCTTAAACAAAATTTCGCCCTCGAAATTTAATCTATACTAACTAGACTATGGGCCATAAACTCCGGGTACTTCTCCTTCATGTCACTCTCGGTTTCCCAAGTTGCCTCGTTTGGTGACAAACCCTTCCAGACCACCTTCACTATCGGTATAGTTTTAGTCCTAAGCCGTTTCTCCCGGTGTTCGAGAATTCTCTTCCGGCTCGACTACAAAGGTGTTATCATGCCGTACTTCAACATCATCGTACTTTATGACATGATCTCAATCTGTAGGTATTTCTTCGGTTGTGACACGTGAAAAACATCGTGGAGATTACTCGGGTTCGGGGTAACGCTAGTTGATACGCAACTGGTCCTCGCTCATTAACACTTCAATTGGTCCAACGTAACGCGGACTAAGCTTCTTTCTCTTCGTGTTCTCGCCGACACCTTCATCGGAGATAATTTCCAAAACACATGGTCTCCGACTTCAAACTTCAACAGTCTTCTCCTCTTATCTGCATAGCTCTTACTCTCATCAGTGCGCAAAAAGAGTCTCTTCTTGATCGAGCGATCCGCTCGGAGGTCTCTTTTAGCATATCCGGTCCAAGCAACCGCTTTTCGATGCATCTCGTCCAACATAAAGGCGATTGGCACTTTCGCCCATACAAAGCCTCGAACGGGGCCATTTGTATGCTTGAATGATAACTATTGTTATACGCGAATTTCGCTAGTGAGAGGTGTTCGTCCCAATTTCCTTTGAAATCTAGGGCACATGCTCGCAGCATATCCTTCAGCGTCTGTATCGTCCTCTCTGATTGACCGTCGATTTGAGGATGATAAGCCGAACTGAACTTCAGCTTGGTACCCATTCCTTCATGTAGTGCTTGCCAAAAGCGGGATTGGAATCGAGTATCCCGATCAGAGATAATACTCTTAGGGACTCCGTGCAGTCTCACGATCTCTTTGATGTAGATTGCGGCCAATCGTTCGAGAGTAGTGGATGCTAATGGGTATGAAATGTGCCGACTTGGTTAATCGGTCGACGATCACCCAAATGGTATCGTGATGCACGATCTTAGGTAGACCTACCACAAGATCCATGGTCACATTCTCCCATTTCCACTCCGGCAGTTCTAGTCCCTGCAGAAGACCAGGGGGTCGCCGGTGCTCGATCTTTACTTTCTGGAAAGTTAGACACCCAGTTACGTACTGAGTTACGTCTCTTTTCATTCCAGGCCACCAAAACTCAGCCTTCATGTTTTGGTACATCTTGACCATTCCTGGATGTAGAGTATACTTACTCTTGTGAGCCTCATCCAAACACTTCCGCCTTAATTCATCAACCGCGGTATGTAGATTCGTTTCTTGTACCCGACCAATCCACTAGATGAAAGGTCGTGGTCTTGGGTTTCACCTTGAGAGATCTTCTCCCGCATGGAGATTGCCCAATCATCTTGTCTCGAGCTTCATCAACTTCATCTCTCGAGTCGTGCTCCCTTGACTCACAAGAAGATTTGCAAGGTAGGCGTCACTTGGTGCGTTGAAATTCATGCGATTTGGTTTGAAAGATTCGGGTCTCGAAATCTTCAAGTAATTTCGCTCTTGTATCATCATGTATGATACTTGCACCTTCTTCCCCGCTAGAGCATCTGCAACGACGTTTGCTTTCCCGGGTGATACTTGATCTCTAGGTTGTAGTATTTCAGCAATTCCATCCAACGACGTTGCCTCATATTCAGTTCCTTTGATCAAAGAGATACTTCGAGCTCTTGTGGTCGCAGATAATTCTACGGTCGTACCGTACGATAATGCCTCCATATCTTCAAAGCAAACACGATGGCGTAAGCTCCAAATCGTGTGTAGGATAGTTCGACTAGTGCGGCTTCGGTGACGAGGCATAAGCCACCACTCGCCCAATTGCATTAGGACACAACCCAATCCTTGCCCACCGGCATCACCGTAGACCACATAAGTCTCATCGGGATCTCGAGATGATCAATACCGGTCTTAGTCAACCTCTCCCCGCCTCTCGAAAGCTCTCCTCACGCCATCTCCCCATACAAAGGGTTGATTCTTCCTCGTAAGCTTTGTCAATGGTAGGGCAAGACGCGAGAAATCCAAGATAAATCTGCGGTAATATCCCGCCAAACCTAGGAAACTACGAATCTCTCGTCATTGTTTCGGCCTCTTCCATCCCGTAACCGCTTCCACCTTGCGCCGGGTCAACAAAGAACTCCGCCGCTAGATATCACATGGCACAGAAATCTCACTTCCGGCAGCCAAAATTCGCATTTGCTCAACTTTGCGTAGAGCTGCTTCTGTCTTAGTATGCTCAATACTAGGCGCAGATGTTCTTCATGCTCTTTTCTGCTTTTGGAATAGACAAGTATATCGTCAATGAACACCACCACAAATTGGTCCAGGTGTTGTCGGAAGATACGGTTCATGTAATCCATGAATACCGCAGTGCATTGGTCAATCCGAAAGGCATCACAAGGAATTCATAATGCCCATATCTCGGTTCTCGAAAGCCGTCTTGGAAATATCATCGTCTTTGACTCGCAACGATGATATCCCGAACGTAAATCGATCTTTGAGAATACGGTGGAACCAGATAATTGATCCAAAAGATCATCAATCCGGGGAAGTGGATATTTGTTCTTGACGGTTACTTTGTTGAGTTCACGGTGAGTCGATACGAGTCGGAAACTTCCATCTTTTTCTTCACGAACAAAGACCGGGGCTCCCCATGGTGATACACTGGTCGGATGAACCCCTTCGTAATAGCTCTTCAAGTTGTTTCTTCAATTCCCGCATCTCATTTGGAGCCATACGATACGACGCTTTGAAATTGATCCTGTGTACTGCATCAATTCAATGGTGAACTCGACTTCTCTCGTAGGAGGTAGCTTAGTGAGATCCTCCAGGAATACGTCAGGAAACTCGTTTACAACGGGAATGTTCTCAAGTGAAAGCTCTGCTTCAGCTTTAACCGAGTAAAAGATTATATATGCTTGGCATCCCTCCTTCATGCATCTGTCAGCCTCCGTAGCGTAGAGAAAATTCAGGCTCACATCAACTTTGTCTCGCTAGGTGAATCGAAGAACGTTATCTTCTTGCTGCTACAGTTGATCATCGCACCGCTCGTTGCTAGCCAATTCAAACCGAGTATGACGTCTATGCCATGAAGTGGCAGTCGGATAAGGTCCACTTTTGAAACTCGTCCATCAACGCTCACGGTACAATTAATACATGCATCAGAAGCTAAGGATTTCAAGCCAAGTGGTGTAGATACTATCGATCATAAGACAATCTAGAGGCATGCATTCCTAGACGATTTGCACAATCATAGGAAATAAACGAATGGCTAGCACCCGTATCAAACAATGCTTGCGGTAGATTTCCGTTGATAATAACAAGACCTTGCACCATCTCTCGGAGACTCTCGGCCTCCACATCGCCGCTGCAAAACCCGGCCTTGGTTCGCGGTCTTGCCACCGCTGCAATCTCCGGACAGTTCCGGCTGATATGACCAGGTTTTTGGCACTTGTAGAAGATCGACTTCCCATCACAGCTGGCTCCGGGATGGTCCTTTCTGCACTTTGGACAAGTTTGGGTCTCTACTTGACCGGGATAACCTTGTTGCCCTTGTTGGAACGGCTTCTTGCCTCCGCCTCGGAGTTGTTCCATGGTGCGTCCTCTTCTCGCGAGGAACCTCCGCGACTTGACCCGCCACGGTTTGCATTGTTGTTGTTGTTGTTGCTTGTTGTTGAGATGTCGATCCTCCTGAGCTCCTTTAGATCACGCTCGACCAGACGGCATGATTCTATCGCTTGAATCAGATCCGGAAATTGCTGTGACACCAGTTTTTCCCGAATCTCAAACCTCAAACCATCTACCAATCGACTCGCCTTCCAGTTTTCGTTGTCGTTGGTCTTCAGATATGACGAGTATCGAGATAGGTTGGTAAATCTGGCGAAGTAATCCTCGAATAACTCATCATGGTTTTGTTGAATATGTAAGAACTCTGACTCTTTTATTACTTGTAACGAGGGAGGGAAATATTGTTCGTTAAACTTTTCCAAGAACTTCTCCCAAGTCACAGGGCAAACACGTGCTCGCAATGTCACTGCCACGGTCTTCCACCAACGGTCGGCATCTCCTTCCAGTTTGTAAATTGCTAGCTGGGCCTTGCGGTCTTCGGGACAATCTAAGACCTCAAAGATCTTATCTAATCTCATCGCCCGGTTTCACTTTGAATCGGTCTTGCCGCGGAAAACCGGGGTTTCAATTTACTGAGACTGAGTTACCCAATGTTGCGTGGTTTCCACCTCTCTATTTCGTTGAGGTAGAACTACCAAAGCTCTATCGAGCGAAGGAGATCGAGATCCTTCGACTCATCGCCTCTTCCGTCCGTCTCTGTCCTCATCTTCGTCTTCTTCCTCGCTGTCGTTCCTTTCTTCTTCATTTTGTTGATTTCGGCTTGTCTTTCTTCCAGAGTACGTTAATAAGAGCTCTTTGCTCTTGCAGCATTTGCTTCACTTCTTGTAACTCAGTCTGCTCAGGTTGGTTATTCTCGAGCTCGGGTGTTGGACTTCTTTGAGGCTGTCTACCTCGACCACGTCCTCTACCTCTAGTTTGGCCTCGTCCACGGCCCCTATTTCTTAGGTTCGCCATTCTTTAGGTTTATACCTTTTTATTTATAACAAGAGATAGGAATAAGGGAATTAGTACAGAAATAAGCACACAAAAACAACGTATATTATTAATGCATCTTATTTGTACAAGTTGACCTCGACGTTGGCCATATCCTAAACTATACAAAATTCTACAATCCCTTTTATTCTAACAGAATATCTCACAATCTCTCAGGGCATTTAGAGAGTTTTAAAACAATAATATACTATATAGCCTCTATCTATGGTTCCACATGCCTTTCTTTCACCGTCTCGCTCTTTCTACATGTCTTTGGTGCACTATGCTTTTCGATAACGAAGATAGTTACGAGCGTCTACAATAGGGCCTTCGTCCGGCGGTTCGTTAGTGATTCGGCCCAAAAACGGGTCACGGGAAACAGAAGAGTGGATCGACCCGGTCTCTAGGCGAATGTGGGTTCCTCTCCGGTTTTGAGAATTTTGAACCAAGTGAAGGAAAGTCAGATACCTTTCTTTCAAAGTGTTTGTAGACCGTTCGCAAACAAGTAAAATGATTCTAATTGTTGGGTTAAGGCCATATTACGCCCAACACGAAGTGAAAATCGTCAAGGGTGACTTCTTCGATATCGAGGTTTTGGATGTCCGGAAATCGAAGTTGTCTCCTACGTAAGAGTGAGTTGAACTATCAGGGGTTGCAACGGGTGCATCTTCGAAATACATGGGTTCCAGGTCTTCCTCCGGGTCTTCCTCTGATTCTACCAGTTCAGGATCATAAATATAGTCCGGGTATTCCGGTCCGGGGTGATACTGGGGTTCGGAGTTATCGGGGTCCGTAACAGCATAGTCAACGTCATAAGCCGGTACATAATCGTATGCCGCGTGGTACGGGTTGTACAAGCTCGGTTCTCAGTGGAGGGTAGATTGGATCGGGTTCGCCTTCTTCCTATCATCTCGGTCCCCACCGACTTCCTAGCGGTCCGATTCCATCTCCCATACCGCCAAACGAACGGATTATCGTCTCTCGTTCATCTCTACACATTGCACTAGGTCATATCAATACTCATTTTCCAAAAAGTGCTCAAAGTTTTTGAAAAAGGCTAATTTGAACATAACTCCGTTAACCGAACGTAACGGCCGATAAGTGTCTATCATGGGACCTCACCAACTCTATGGCGACCGATTGGCCACACCCACATAGACTAGCCTTAACTGTCCTACCATACTGTCCATAATAACATAGTCATATCAATGCCAGGACTACTGCACTGATACCAAAAATGTAACATCCCATTTGAAAACGGCGGAATTTTTTTTAAAAAAAAACGTTTCCAAATATTTCAAGCAGAGTAATTAGAGTAGGGCATTGGAGCGAGTAAGTAATTTACATTACATTCAAAATATGGACCATAGTGTAAATGTATCGGATAACAATCATCCGTAATTCTCAAAAGTTAAAGAAACTAAAGAAAACGATAGATAATGTAGACACGTCTTGGCCTACTCCACCGCTTGCTTCGATCGCCAAACATCGGTCCTCCGCACTCGATGCTACAACCGAGATCCATTCCACATATGGATCTCAGGTAACGGTTAACCTTATGCTCAAATAAAACAAGATACGTACAAATGATATTCATTTCAATACAAAGATATCATCACAAAAGCAAACAAAGAGATGTATGATCAATAACATGGACGAACATAAGCACAAAGCAAAGTATGTAAAGTCTCTCTCAACTAGTTCTCGCACATATCCGGTGCCACGCCACTAACGTGTCCTCGCGCTAGGAATAACTCAAACGGCATTACCAATACTATAATCCGTGGGTAAAGTCAGTAAGTATCTCGACGATTCTCAACGAACCTCGCTATGAACGTATCTATAACGCAAAAGTATATAAGCAGCATAGAGTTAGGGTTACGATGACGCGTCCGTACCTTAGTTGCGATATCCGGCTCTTCCGGCTAAAAACGGTACTTTTTGACGGCCGTACGTAAAACAACGAAACAAATGGCTCAACAAATGGGCAAACAACGAACGATGGAATTTCGACAAATAGTTCGACGTCGAAGTATTCTAATCAGAATAATAACACACTTATGAATATTTGGCAGCATAACAGGCATTTTAGGTGAAAAAGACCATTTTGCCCCTACTACCCCTATTTAGCGGAATTTCGCCAGAACTTCGTTACTTTGACCTTATTCCATTTCAAAATTATCCCCACTAGGTTTTTACCTCGTCAGGCATCTTTCAATGCAATGAGGCATAAAAACAAGTATAGGAATATATTCAAACTTCCTAGATCAAAACAACGGTTCTACTATAACTACCGAAAGAACTACGGAAACTAAAAGCTAAGGACGTAAGAACTTACTCGGAGCTAGGCGGGAATTTTTGCAGAGCTTCTCACTCTAAGTTTCGGCCAAGGAAGAGAGAAAAATCTTGTGAAGAATGAAGAAGAGGGGAGGGCTATTTATAGAGAAAATTCAGGACGTATCGGGAATTTTCTCCTTTGTTTCTGGACCGTTAGATCTAGGGTTTTGGGAGAAGCAATCTTGGCCCTCCAATGCTCTTGGCCGACGTCCAAGGGTCCAAAAAGTCAAAGGATGAGTTGTCATCCAATGATGACCCTTGCTTTATGGCCTCCGGCCCGATAAAGCTACCCGATCGGTGTCCGTTTCACGCGATTTCGCAGAAACTCAAAACTCCGGGCGTGTAACTTTGAAGATCTTTTCATCCTCTTTCATAATATCTATTTTGATCCTCTTTTTGATCATATCCAGGTATTCTCCGGTGCGTCGGAAGATATTCGGACAAACGCGTCCGGTTACGGAAATCGCTTCCAATAGAACCAACTTCTGGACAATAATTCGCTGAATCGTAAAATGTTCAGTCGTTGCCTAACTTAACCCCATGTTTGAAAACACGCAATTGTTTCTATAGGTTCTCATTTTGCCTATCCGGCTCTACTCTATCCGATCGCCTTTCCGTCTTATTAGGAATTAGGGTTTTCGGTTGCGGAAATCAACGTCTGGTAAATTCTTTCTTCGTGTAAAAATTTACTTGTTCTTAATTTGACCGGTCCGAAAAGAATTTTACCTCTGGTTTACCTATAGAATTTATTTATAACTTTTCCCCTGGCCTCGCCTATAAGCCGACTCACCGCATTATATTATTATTTTATTCTAATTATCATTTTAATTATTTAAACAATTCATTTTAATTAAAAATACCAAGAATTTCGCCCCTTCATTTTAAAATTCAGTTTTAATTATTTTTTCATAATTTTTCCATTTTTTAAAAATATAATATTTTTTTACCAAAAATTCTTGTTTTACCCCTCGCTTCGTTAAGGCTTAATCGGCCTAAATTCTTTGTTTAGTGATCTTTTTAGTATTAGATTTCTTCATACATTTATCTTTACCAATTTTTTCCTTAATCTCTTTTATCATAATTAGTAAGTATATTTTATGCTAATTACCAAATTTAATCTCTTAATTAAGGATTTTACCATAAATTTAACTTTCTATGTTTCTCTTTTTTTATTGAATCAATTAGCTAGTAATTATCTAATCATTCTCTTACCAATGGTTGATAATTTTATAATTTACTGATATATTATTATCTTACAAACTTTATCTTGACATTGTCATTTTATATCCTATGTAAAATATTAAAAATGTTTACACCATAAAGTTACTTTATGGTTTTGGAATGCTTTTTAAACATTTCTTCATGTTATTTCCTCTGAAATAATTTATTAAATTCTTATAATTAAATAATACTCCCATAATTTTCTCATAATCTTTCATGATCTTTCAAATATTTATCATAATGTTTTTAGACCTGCTTTTTTTTATCACCATTATTGCATTTTTAGTCATTCTTTTCATCTGATTTTTCTCAGTAACTTTTTCGACAATTTACTCGACAATTATAACAATTTTCTATAATAGTTTTAAACTCATGAATTTGCTTCATCAAAATATTCATTAATTTCTCTTATCTCAAGAATTCCAGTTTGCTAAAATTCGTATTACAAGATTCTCCTTTTCAAGGGCTATACCTGGACATGAACGAAGAAGATGAAGCGGATAATGAACCCGGAATAAGAAATGATCATCAAGAAGGGATATGGGAGGATATCCCTTTATAAAAGAGTCAATTCATATGGTAATATTCATATGCAGAATTCTTTGAAAACTTTAAGGTTTTAACTATATTCCGTTCATGTTCTTAAACAATGAAGGTTTTGTTCTTGTTTTATTTTGTGGCAGGATCCGATATATGTGTTATAAAAAGGGATATCATGTTACGTGCGTTGTTGGGTGGGATCAGATGAAGGCTTGGTGCGGTATTTGAAACTCATCATTGTATTTGTAAGTTATCTTATTACATGTATATATTCATCATTACGGTGTTGTACTGTTCTTAATTAAACGACACTGACTGTGAAACTTTTGTTCTTGTTTTATTTTGTGGCAGGATCCGATATATGTGTTATAAAAAGGGATATCATGTTACGTTGTTGGGTGGGATCAGATGAAGGCATGGTGCGGTATTTATTTGTAACTCATCATTGTATTTGTAAGATAATTCATTAAGGTGTTGTACTAAATTAAGAGGCCACATAACTCATGGTGATATTTGTATTCTTTTCCCAATTCAATTTATTCATAATGGATTGTTCATAGCGTGTAGCTTAAAGTATCTAATTTTTTGTCTTTGGATTGTGTGGTGGATGTGTGTAATATATATATGATAAGGAAGAACGAATGGGGAAAATTTTGGAAAATTTGGACCAGGAAATAATATCGCTGTCTTAAAAGTTCAAATTTTAAGACCGGATGCATTTATAAGTCCTGGTCTTAAAAGTCTAGCCCAATCTTAAAAGTTCAACTTTTAAGACCTAGCTTTACCAACTACCTGGTCTTAAATTTAATTAAATTTAGAACCGGATTAGTTAGTCGTCTGGTCTTAGAAGTCGGTATTTTTTAGACCGGAGATTATTTATCCGGTCTTTAAAATGTCGATATGTTAAGACCGGTCTATGTTTATGTCCTGGTCTTAAAAGTTGATTTTTAGGACCAAACAAAATACATATCGTCTATTTAGTACGACTTTTAAGACCGACTTTTAAAATGTCCTGGTCTAAAAAGTTTCTTTTAGACCGGTTCAATCCGGTCTTGAAAGTGACGAACTTTTAATACCGGCGGAACAAGACCGGAAATAGTCCTGGTCTTACAAGCCTCTTTTGTCCAGTCTTAAAATCCTTTTTTCCACCCGTGTGTCATGGTTCTAGCCTTCTAGAATAATTGTAGTATTAATTCATCAAACAAGTATAAACTATAATTCAAAACGATTCAAAACAAGTAAATAATTTAAAAAGATTTCCATATCATTTAAAAATTACCATTCATTTCAAATTTTATATAATTCAAGAAAAATGTTATGTCCAATCAGTAACAATAACAACAAAGCTTTATCCCATCAGGTTATCTAAATCGCATGACGCCATTGTCCAAGCATCTATCTAATATATAAATAATATTATTATTATCATCTTCGACTTTTCAGATAGATGTTCAAAGACTACATTAAGATAGTTTATTTATTTATACATTCATCCCAAATTTGTATTTTTATAATATATATTATAATTTTGATGTATATATCTCCATAATTGACATACATACACACTACTACAAAATGTACTTTTAGATCGCCACATTTAAACTGGATTATAGAGGATCAGGTCTAAAAAGTATGACCAGTGACAATTTCATAAATATAAAGAACTTTTTAGACCGGTTCCTTTAATATAAGGTTAAAATATATTATTTAGACTTGTTCTCAAACAACCAATCTAAAAATTTAAAATAAAATAAAATGTCGATTACTTTTTAGACCGGATGTTACTAACAACCGGTCTAAAATACTAACAACCGGTCTAAAATATGAAACTTTTAAGACACTGTCGTTAATAATAGTCGGTCTAAAAGATACCCAAAAAATAAAAAAAAAAATTATTATTTTTAAGACCAGTTGTTTATAATTATCGGTTTAAAATGTGAACTTTTAAGACTGGATTGTTGGTACTGAAATGCATTACGGATTTGAATTAACAAATGGCTTCTTCTCCTTGGCTTCAAGCTCTTGAATCTTTTGTTCTGGTTTCTTGACATGTTTCGAAGCTGGTTTTCATCCATCGGCGGTCCTATTGTTTTACTTCAAGGAATTTTCGGGTTTGGCAAAGGGTAAGTAAAACACCTGCTTCCCTTTGTCTCTGCGGTGAACATGACTTGTTTGATGAATCTCATTCAGTTTTTAATTCTTAGAGATTGGGTGGCTTATCGCACTTCGCCGAGGCCGAGAAGAAAGATGAAAGGGTTCTCATCCCTGATTTGGGATTTTTAACCATTATCCATGACAGGTGAGTGATCGAAGCATCGATGCTTCCATTACTTTTCTGGGTTTATGAATGGATTTTCCTTTTAAATTGGATTGTTTTTTATTTTAATTTATACTTGGTTGGGAAAGTTCTGAAAGTGTTTTGTCTCAGGGCTCGTGAATTGTTCTATTATCTAAAAGGTGGGTAAGTTGATTAGGTTGAAGAACACAACATTGCTTATGGACACTCGCAATTTGGACGAATTTATGAGCAAGGTTGGAGGATTTGCTTGTTCTCTAAGATATTATGTTCTTAATAGTCTGTTTCTATTTGTTGAAAGAAAACAAATATAATGTTTTTACCATTTGGATACAGGCCACTATCCTGAGTGCAATGAGGATTTGAAGGCACTGAAGAAGATCATTGAGGCTGTATGATCAGCATCGAACACGCTCGCCAAAAAGAGAGTTTTTTTTTTTTGCCAACATACTTTTAAGAGCAAATGTTTAAAAATCCGGTTTTAAAAGTCTTACTTTTAAGACCTCGTAATTTAAAATTTTAGTTTTAAAAGTCTGACTTTAAGATCTTATATTTTAAAAGTCCGGTTTAAAAACAAATTTTGAAGGCTGGTTGCACAGCCAGTCTTAAAAGTAACAGACTTTTAAGACTGGCTATATCGAGACCAGTTTCAGAACCGGTCTAAGAAACATTTATTATCCGGTCTAAAAAACATTTTTTGTAGTAGTGACACACATATATATCAATTTGTATCCCAACAAAATCTCCAACAAACTGAGTTAGTTACCATTGACATATTAAAATTATATTACGACCTTAATCTGAGTCTAGGACGGAATTCAATTATTTTTTCCTTCCTTCTTCTAAACACTCATTAAATCTAATGACATTCTAACTCAAATGACATAATAAACCAAGCAAGGAAAACTAAATGCTAGATAATCAAATTTTTAAATAGTGGAATAAATACAAGGTAGATAAATCATGTGAATCGCATGTAATTCTTCAAAGTTGCATGGAAGAACCAAATAAACTCTAAACCAAATACAATATAGATTCACACTTATATCAAGCAACCTCAAGCGAAAATTTCACGCTATTCATCTTTAAAATTTGAACTTGTGTAACCACAGGCTATGACAGTTTCACCCAAGCATCCACATCAATTAACAAAAATTCAATTAGGGGTGAGCATGGGCAGGGCTGGGCAGGGCAAGACCCCTGCCTGATGCCCAGCCCGAAGAATGAATGGGCTGGATTTTGCAGCTCAATGCCCGGCCCTGCCCAATAAAAGCCCTAATCATTTTTGGGCTGAGCAAGGGTGGGCTGGGCAGGGCGGGCTTCCCTTGCCCAAGTAGTGACGCCCTGCCTTGCTTTATGAAGATTCTAGTTCACACTTCATTGAATTTTAAAGCTTTAGAGATACCTGAAGTATAATTTAATATATTTATAATATATTTAGACATAATAATATAATATATTTTAAATAAAATAATATATATAGAATAATATATATTTAAATATATTTAATTTTTCGGGCAGGACCAAATGGGCAGGGTAGGACCCCCTGCCCGATGCCTAGCCCTGCCCAATTATTGGCCCTGCCCAAAACTGCCCAAATTTTTTCGGGCCACTTTTTTGGGGCTGTGCTGGGCAATTTTTTATTGAGCTTGGGTGGGCGTACCAGGCATCCGGGCACCATGCTCACCCCTAAATTCAATAACACATCCCTACATTTGAACATATCATGAAAATGCCGCAATTATAGTACAAAAAGAAGCTTGTAAAATTCACCAATTTTTTTGATGAATTTATTATACACATATATTAACAACTATTAAAAAAAATGTAAAAGTTAAATCACATCTTCACTAGAAGAAATTTCTGATTTTTTTCCCTACAACAAGAAAATATATTATGCCCCTTTCCATTATAGTAATTACAGTAAGCAAAAAGGTTAGATGTATGCACATAATGTTGAAAATAATTTAAATATGCTTTACTGCCCTTTTTCTTTTTCCATTTCTTCTTATCTAAATATGGATTATATCCTATACTAGATCTATTGTTTGTAAATCTCTATGCAATCAGGATCACTTTGAGCATTTAACTATCCTTGGTGAATTTCTCAAGTGTCTTGTTAAGATTAGAGTTTGTTCTTTTACAAAACATGGCAAGTTTTGTAGATATTCACCAGAGTTTTCTTGAGTTGTTGCTCAAGTAACTTGACCCTCTTTTTAGAATTTAATAATTCCTTAACTACGTTACTAAACTCTGAATGTAATGCATTATATTCAGAAAGAAGTTCATCATATGAGGGTTCAGAGTCGTTTACCTCTTTGCCATCAGACTCTTCGTGTGGTACTAGACAAATGTTGGCAATTTCCTCATCTTTACTTTCTTCATCTGATGAACTATCTCTCCAAATAGCATAGACATATGCTTCCTTTTTGAATTGATTATTCTTCTTATTTTCTATGTTCTTCAGATAAATAAGACATTCAGATTTGATGTGTCTTGGTTTATCACACTCATACCAGATGATTTGTTCTCTTCCCTCCTTTCTGCTACTCATACTGGCTTTTTGGAATTTTCTGAACCCTTGATCCTTTTTATAGAACTTTTTAAATCTTCTACCTATAATTCCGAGCTCATCTTCTTTGGGTTCTTCTTCCTACTTTGGCTCTTTTTCTTTGACGGTGTTGAGCGCTACTGCTTTCTTCTTTTTATCATCAATTTCTTCTAGCTCTCTTTTGAATTTCATCGTTCCTTTATACTCAGAAATACTTCCAAATAAAGCAACAATTGAACTCATTGACTCTCCTATGGCTTCTTCAATAGTCGTGACCTTGTCTTCCCATTCCTTTATGAGAATGTTAAGAATTTTGCTTACTTGGGAATTTTGATTAAACATTCTTCCCAATGCTGCCAATTGATTTATCAAGAGTATATAAATGAGTTCGAACTCAACTATAGTCTCCATAATTCATGTGAAGCAGATCATACTCCATGACTAGAATTTTGACTATGTTTTCTTTCATGCCTAAGTTTCCTTCATGAGCAATTTCTAGCGCTTCCCACATTTCTTTGGCAACAGAGAGATTGCATAGTCTGAAGTATTCTTTCTGACTCAATGCACTTTGAATCATTAGAATACTTTGTTATTGAGATTTATTAGTTTTTTGTCATTGTCGTCAAATTCTATTGGGTCTTTGGAGCCATTCTATCTTCAACCATTTTCATCGGGATATAATCTCCATCTTGAATTACTTGTCATAGGCCAGTGCTCTGTAGCCATCACAAATACTTTGAATTTTGACTTCCAAAATGAGAAGTGTTCTCCATTAAAGCTAGGAGGTCTGGAAATAGAGACAACGTCTGGTAGTATTCCTTCCATAAGATCCTTCTCAAGATGTTAGTTTTGAAATGAGAAGATGAGGCTATGATACCAAATGTTGGTGCCAACGTTTCACCCAAGAAGGGTGAATTGGGTGATATTAAAAATTCAAAACAAATACAATCAACAACTTAATGAAAAGATAATAGTTGGAGAAATATCACTGAAGTGTATAGGGAGTTTATACTGGTTCGGCCTTAACCTCTTGACCTACTTCCAGTCCTCAGAGTGTCTCTGAGATTTCCACTATATTTCCAAGATTCAACGGGTTCTTGGCATCATAGTACAAGAGCGTTCCTGAATAGGACACTCACTCGCCCTCACACTTTGTAAGTTGACAACCTCGCTCAAGGTCCCACTACCTTAAGATTTTCTAGACAAGAATTGAATAAAGTTGGTAATCTCTTTCATAGAGTTGATAAATAAATACTAAGAACAAAGCAAATATCAGAGGATATCAGAGAATAACTGAGAAATAAATATACAAATTGTTTGTAGTTGTCTTCATTAATGCTCCGACTTGAATGCTTTGTTATTTATAGGCAGATCGACATTAATGATCGTTTTGAACATTCAAATTTGCTCGTTAGAAAGAAATTGTAACACCCCCAAATTTCTAACAATTGTAATAACATAAAATTGCAATAATTTTTATGAATAATTACAATTGTAAAAAATTTGGGGGTGTTACAAAATGGTATCGAGCCTAGGTTCAACTTGGGTTCACTTTTGATACTAACTCAAGGGATTAAAGATCCCAAATTTAAGTAAATAAATGAGTAAAATAGTAATAATAATAATTAAAACATGAGAGATGGGTAGTGAAGAGTTATTTCCTTGTCTTTTAGAAATGATTCATTTCTTTGAAATTCTGATAATTGTATATTAAAATTATTTTGTGACTTGTTATGTGATTATTATTAACATGTGAATTTTATTTCAGTTTTGAGGATGAAACTTGTTTTAAGGAGGGTAGAATGTAATACCCTAGATTATTAATAATAATAACAACAACAATAATATAGTAATAATAAAAATTTGAAATTTAATAATGTTTGTATTGTTTTATAATTTATTAATTGACAATAGTTAAAGAGCCCAGCCCATAGCTAAACCCTAATTTTTAATTATAAACTGAGGTCTAGCCGCCTAACCCTAGCGAACGCTCAATACTCCTCTTCTCCTCTACTACTCTCTATATTCTTTCTCTACGTCAATTATTCTTCTAGGAGGTTAGCAAAACGGAACCAGGTAATCCTAATACCACTAATACATTAATGTATTTTAATGAGTAGATCGTGGGAATTTCCCATGAACGAGGTAATCCTAATCCCTAGGTTAATAGAAATCCATTGCTATATGGCATAATTCTTCTTAAATCCCCAAAACTGTCGTCTCATTATTTCTCGTGATTTCCATTCGGTACTATAAATCTTATGTTTGCCTTCCTCTATGAGGAAGTTGTTTTCTTCATATGATATGATTCTACATGATTTAGACTAGCCTTAGTTATTGAGTATGTACGCTGCTAAATGAGTGTCTCAGTTTTGTTATTGTGATTGAATACATATATATTATATTTCTTCTTCTCGTTTTGCGTGATTTATTCTTTTTGCAAAGTCACTTAACATTGAATATAAGATACTGTAAGCAGTTGCTTCGGGTCTTCGGTTTTAATGATTGAAATATATATATATACATACCAATCTACGGAAGTGACCCCGAAAGGATTAGAAAGGGGAGAGGGAGAATCGTGAACTGAGAAGTAGAGAGAATAACTAGAAATTTAAAGCATAAAGTAAAACTGGAAATAAACGTGCAGAAGAAATAAAAAGAAGATGAGATAAGAATGGGTATAGGCACGCAGCTTGACTTATCTCATCAGAGAGGGAAGAGATGAAATGTAAATGCAGAACATAATAAAAGGAAACACAAGTTTATTGAAATGTAAAAGACTTACAAACGAACGCTTGGAAAATAAAGGGAAAGGCAAAGAGAAAGAGAAAGGCTAAGGTAGAGAGAAAGTAGAGAATGAAGGTAGAGAGAGAGTGGTTCGGAACCTGCCTCAACTGAAAGGGACTTCAGCTCTTTTAAAGGCAGGAGTGAAGCACTGTTTGCACAGTTCCAGTTAGGGTGACTGGCACTGTTCGGTAAAAAATTTTAATGATTGACTACAGTGTCTGTCGACACTACAGTAACCAATTCTGTGACCTACGAACTACAGTGTTTGGTGCTACAGTGAAAATACCTAGCACTACTATAGCGTAGATTAGTACAATTTATACAGTTTTATACATGGAAGCTACAATGTTTAGTGCCCCGTCAAAAACTGCAATTGTAGTCTTCGCCCAAATTGACAATAAAATCTTCATCTTCATCATCACTTTGGTCTGGACCTTCTTTCGAAGAGCTGGCCTGGTTTGTTGCCTCAATCTCACTTTGCTGGAGTTGTTTAAGCATGATACTGAGTTGTTTGATGTACTCCTGTCTATCTGGTGCAGCAGGAAGGGTACATTGAGCATGACTTTTTTGGTTTAAGAAGCGGCTTTGCTCTGATGCACAAACGTAATCTGGATTTTGTTTGAACCATTCCTCTACTACTTTAGAGTCTGCCCTGGACTGGTTGAATTTCGCCCACCATCATACAAAGGGTAATCTTTGCAAGAACGGCAAAGTTGGAGAGTTTCTGTCATTATGTGAAAATCTGTATTGCCATGAAAATATCCAAGACACAGATAGTTTTGAAAAGTAGTGAAGATCAATCGGAAAAGAATCTCCACTTTGGTTGAATTTTCTCTGAAAGAGGCTCAATGCCGTTTGAACATTGGGTGGAAGAATTTCAGGAATGGGTCCGAAGAAAGCCCACCAATGTTGAAACCATTGAGTAAAAGTGTACTTGATTTTTTGTTTGAAATAAATAAACCAAGTATGTTTAAAAATCCTGTTTTGATCCCAAAAGACATTATACCAGGCATTGTTATAATCCCGGAAGTATATCCTTTAGGTTCATATTCAATATCAAAAAGTGTGGGTTTAGTCAACTCTTGTCCCCACTGAGAAGGTGTGAGGACTTTCAGAATTTGAAGAGTAGAATGGGTTGTTAAAGTTTCATCCTCTTTTGATGTATATCGAGATAGCTCGATTGATTGAGAATGAACCAATATCAACTCATAATATTCTCTTGTTTTTCGTAAATCAGTAGTAAGGAAATGAAATCCTGAAGGAAAAACCTTCAATGCTACCTGTGAAAGAAGGAATATCACCATGAGGGGGGGCGAATTGGGGATATAAAATTTTTACTCGAATCCTCTATTTAACCGAATGTAAAACAGAGATGAACAGAGTAGGGATAAGTGAGATTCAACACAATGGATTTATCCTGGTTCGGTCTAAATCCTTGACCTACATCCAAATCCCCGCACTCTCCAGATTTTCACTAACTTCAACCGATTACACACTCGTAAATCTCTCGAAGCAATTCTCTCTCTAGAACTTGCTCCCCCTTACAAGTTGTAATCAAATATCCCAATCCCAAAGTCCCAATACTTTGAGATTCTTACAAGAAGTATAATCAATGATGAACTCTCTAAAAGAGTAGATTAATAAACACTGAAGTATGATATATCGGAAGATATTCTCTCTGTAAGTCGAAACATAAAGTATTCTTAATTGCTAGTTGAATGCACAGCGTTTCGGTCGTTGGAGACTTGAATGCTTCATCTATTTATAGGCTGGTAGCATTGATGACCGTTGGGAGGAATTAATGAGCCGTTATGAGTAATCAATATGTCCGTTGTAAAACACTTGCCTGTTTCCTCGTACGCTCGACATTCGTCCGTGTTTGACATTCGACCGTTTATTCTTCGTTGACATTCCTTATTCAAATTGTCCGTTAAGACACATTCTCGAATTTTGCACGGGTGTAGCCGGAATGCTTTTTGCTTGCTCGAAGGTTTCTTGCCGAATGGTGAATGTATTTACTTTGCATTTAATGCTTCGACAAACCAAAGTGCTTTATCTTAATCAAATTGGTAATTTGTACTTTGATGATCCGAAACTTATTCAAACACCGGTTAAAAGCATTTGGTAAACTTAATAAACAAGAAACATAAGTAATAAGGTAAATAACATCATCAGAGAAGTTACGCAGACGAGACTTGAGAACAGGGATGATATTACTCGGGCAGAGTATTAGCTTGCTCGGGCAAGCTCTTTGAATCATAGTGTAAAAACACTTCCTTTTCGCTAATGCTCGGGCAGGCTTTTTCGTTGCTTGCAGATGATGCTCGAGCATGGTGATATCTATGCTCGGGCAAGCTCTTCAAAGGGATGGAAATAATGTCTTCCAAGCGATGTTGCTCGAGCAAGACTTACTTCTTGCTCGGGCAAGGTCCAGAGTAGACTTATCTTTCAGAGAGCATTTAAAGTTGCTCGGGCAACCTTTTGTTCTTGCTCGGGCATATGCTCGAGCAAGCTGGTTTTCGTGCTTGGGCAAGGTTCTGAGTAGAGGGAAAGAAAGCTTCAAGTTGATTGTTGCTCGGGCACGTTATTTCCTTGCTCGGGCAAAGTGAAGGCAGAGTTGAATCCAAGTATAGCGTCAGAAGTTGCTCAGGCACTCTTTTTCTTATGCTCGGGCGGGTGCTCGGGCAAGCCAATTTCCAAAGGTGCTCGGGCAAGAGGCTATGCAATTGGATCTTTGCTTCATTTCGATCTTGCTCAGCACACCAAGTACCTTGCTCGGGCAAGGTGCTGCTTTCAGCGTTTTCTGGAGATTGCTCGGGCAGGTGGCCAATGCTTCCACTTCTCTCAACATCCGATGTTGCTCGGGCAAGGTCATAACCTTGCTCGGGCAAGTGCTTGTTCTTTCCTTAGTTCTTCAGTGAACCCGTTGTTGCTCGAGCAACCTTCTTACCTTGCTCGGGCAAGGTCATGCTTTCGACTATTCTCGGGAGTGCTCGGGCATGATCCTTTATGCTTTCTTTCTTCTTTTTCGTCGAATCCCACATTGCTCGGGCGGTGCTTACTATCTTACTCGGGCAAAGTTATTTTCAAATCAAAAATACTTAATTCAATACTTTGAAATTGTGATCATCAAAATCCAGGAATCTACAACCTGGTTAGGTGTTTCAAAGAAAAATTCAGGCTCAATTTGTAGGAGATATTTTACATGTGCAGGTTTTGCAACATAGGGAGTCTCCATTGGGTTAATAGCTGGAAGAGCTAGTACCTGTTTTGTAGCCTGGGGGTTTTTCTGGGCTAATTGGAGGGTATACTCAGCATTAGCCGAATCATATTCTTGTTTACTAATTGCCTGCGACGAAGAGGCAATTAATGACAAAGCAAGTGCTCTATCATATTTAAGTGCCTGGGTTTTATTATCCTTTTTGACTAATACTTCCTCCCATGTTTGGGTTGGAGGTTTCTTAGCATAGGACTCAGTGGTTTTTTTGACAGATTTATTGGAAGCGAGTCTTTGGGTTTGAGACTCAGTTTTTGGAGTGGATGACTCCGGTATGGGGGTAGAAGACCCTGATTTTGTCTGAGATCTTGTTTGCGGTCTAGTTCCCTGAGTTTGGGGAACTGATTGGATGGATGATCCCTGTGTTGATTGGCTGGGTAACTGCAGCAATGGAGTTTGTTGCTGGAGTATTTTTTTGAGAATCTCCTGTAATTCTTGGCTGGAGATTGGTTTTTGGGCATCATGAGAGAAGCCCTATTGATCATCGTCCTCAACTTGGAGGGGTTGTCTATCTTTTGAATCATCACCTGGTTTTTTCTTTCTCGGCATTTTCTGGGGAGAAGGAAAGGGTTTATGGGTTAGTTGACTCTCAATCCTAAGAACTACCCTGTAAGAACTCATGGGTAAGAAAATCGGGAAGAGAATTAGAAGTGCCTTTGATAAATTCAATGTCAAAATAAAAAAACACTCAAAATGGCTTGCCAACGGGCAAAAATCTGTTTTGACGCAAGGTTTTTAACATCTTTTTGTAAAACATCTTTTGCATATTTACAATCAATGCGAACTAAAAACTTTTGATTTAAAAGATCAACTTGAAATTTCGAAACACATAAAACAATTGCCAAAATTTCTTTTTTGATCGTAGAATAATTCTGCTGAGCAGGATTCCAGTGTTTGGACGTAAAAGAAATGATTTGTTCTTTTCCGTCAAAGCGTTGTTTAAGAATACCTCCATAGCCTAATTCAGAGGCATCTCGTTTGGACTATTTTGAAGGTAGATGAAATTGGAAGGTTAAGAAACTAAGTTCCTTAACCTCGTCTTTTAATTTGCTTGACAACTTCGATGGACATCCGTCCAAGGAGAAGGATTTTTGTTAAGACGTTGGTGAAGCGGTTTAACAAAATTGCTAAGTTGAGGGATGAACTCAGCAACATAGTTTAAACATCCCAAAAATCTTTGGAGTTGGGTTTTGTCAAGAATTTGATAAGGAAATTTGTCTGCAAACTGAATTGCTCGTTCAATAGGGGTTATGGTTCCCTGAGAAATCCAATGTCCGAGGAAACAGATTCTGGTTTGAAAAAGACTAATATTTGGTTTCGAAACCACTAAACCGTTTGTTTCTGCAATTCGAATAAATTTTGAAACATGTTTAAAATGATCTTCTAGAGAATTTGAAAAGATTAAGACATCATCAATATAGACAATAATATATTGACTTTGATCATTAAAGATTTCGTTCATAATCCTTTGAAACTCAGAAGGAGCATTTTTTAAACCAAAAGGCACAACATTCCACTCATACTAACCAAACGGAATAGTAAAAGCAGCTTTATACCTATCTTTTTCTCAAATCAATCGCGTAACCCCGATTTCATATCAAATTTTGAAAATATTTTTGCAAAATGCAAATGTTTTAGTAGATCAGCCTTGTTTGGAATTGGATAACGAATCCATTGCAAAGCTTCGTTTAATGGTTTGTAGTTGATGACAAGCCTCGGCGTTCCTCGTTTGATTTCTCGCATTTTTATTGACATAAAAGGTAGCACAAGACCATGGGCTAAGACTCGGACGAATGAGTTTTTTGTCAAGAAGATCTTGAACTTCCTTTTTGTGGGGATTTGTTTTTCAGAGAAGTTTGGTTCGTAAGGAAGATCTACCGAATGTTGTTTTCTGTTCCAAAAGGCATTTGGTAAATCTGCACAAACCGTTTTATGAATTTGGTCAAGACAAGATTGGATCCTTTGTTGAACAATTGGTTGTTGGAGTTGTTGTTCAATTCGTTTGAAAGAAACTTCTTCTTTGAGATAATTGATCTGGTTTTGTTTGAGAAAAAGAGAATTCAACTCTTTGAGCCTGGGTGTTTCAGTAAAAGGGAAGAAAATGGTTTTTCCAAAATGTTCTACCGAAATTCCATCATGATCAGTTTTATAAGGAAATAAAAGTTGTGCAAATGGTGCTCCAAGAATAATCTGTGCTCTCATTTTCTTCATGAGAATAAATGGAGTTTTGATTCTTAAACTTTCATTTTGAACAACAACGTTAGAAAGCTTGTATTGGATACTCAATGATGATGTATCAACAGAGCTATATCTCTCAGTTGTTTTTTCAAAATATTTGGTAGGAACTAAGTATCAAATAGTACAGATTGTTCTATAACAAGATCATTATTGATGATGATTTTTGCTTGTATATAAAACTTCTGTAGAAAAATTCTTGAAATCACGTTTAAGAAAGGTGTTTCATCAGTGTTGGTTTCTTTATTTTCTAAAACCCGATCAATATTCTCATCAAAATGGTGTTGAGTTGAAGAAACAAGTTCTTGAATTTGCAATAGGGCAGACTCATGAGTATCCCGACTAGTTTTGAGGAATTGAACTTCAACCTTAAGATTATTTATCTCAGATTGAAGATCTTGTATAGCGGTTGGCTTAACCGAATGTTTGAACTTTTCCAGAGTTTTGGTCAAATCATATTTGTTATGAAAAACCGAGAGTTTAGAGGAAGAAGGAGGAGTAGATGAAGACGAAGGTTGTATGATGATATCTTTGAATTTTGAAAGATACTTACCTTTGTTAGTTTCAGGAAGTTTGGTGATGACATCAAAGAGCAAATCTTGCTCTTTAGTAAGAACATTTATTTGAGGAGAGGAATCGTCAGAAGTTGAATTGAATTCATCATCTTGGATCTGGTTCAAATCCTCAGAAAAACTTTGGTCTTCTTCATATTCAGAAGATGTTTCAATCAGGAGGTTGTTTATCTGTTCAAGAAGGGGTTCTTCAATCTGGATACTCCTGATTCTCTTGGAGAGGCGGCAATATTTGGCGTAATGACCAATTTTACCACATCTGTAACAAGTTACCTTATCACGTTTTGGAAAATCATTTTTTGGTTTGGAATGGAAATTCTTTCTGTATTGTCTTGGAGGGTGTTGGACACCATCCTTCTGATAAGGACTTTTGTTATGATAAAAACGTTTATTTGTTGAAAAAGAGGAATTAAAACGAGAGGTTTTATAAGATTTGGGTTTAGGCTTTTTACAAGCAGAAAGATCAAATTGCTCACAAAATGACCCTAATTCTTTTCTGTTTATACCCTTTTCTTTAGCAAGTTGATGTTTTATTCCATCATCTTGACAAATTTTTAAAGCAGTTTTCTGAACATGGGAAATTAATTCTCCATATGTCAAGTTTTCATAAGGTATGTTGCCATCATATTGATGTCTAAGTTTATCCCTAACTTTATCACCAAAAGATTTTGGTAATCCAAATAGAAACTTTTCTTTCCAAAAACCTTGATTGGCATCATCCCTTTGGAGTACTCGAGATAGAAAAGTATCTTTATACCATCCGAAATCGACAATGTCCGACAACGGATGTTAGAAAGAAGTTCGGAAGAATCTCTCCATATGTTTGGATTACCAACAAAATGTTTAATAATTGTAAAAGTAAGGGTATTAGATCACCCACACAATCTTAACCAAGGTAATATGGAATCGGCTCACCATTATGAATAATAGGGGTTCCATCAAAGTCCCAGTTGAATAAATATAAGCACGCTTTTGACGAAGAAATAATATTTGATTTTTCTTCGAAGACCAAGCTTTCTTGGAGAATGGTTGTCCTACTTTCCAGGTTGTAAACCATTGCTTTGGATGAGAGATAATATTATATTGCAAGTTGCACAAGTAATAATCCCACCATCCTTTAAGTTGTCCAATGAAACCGAAACTAAAAGATTAGTTATTTCTCAGTATCTGAATAATCACTTGTTGTTTGGTAGGCGTCAAAAATAATTTTAGTGCTTACCATAGTCATTTGTTGAAGAATTTGAAGAATATTTGACTCACTGTCTATCTATGTTCCACTCATAGATGTTGTTAGAGTTGAAAGATTTGAAAGTTTGATCTTGACGCGTTCTTCGCTTAAAATATCTAAAGGATTGGCTCTTGGATAATATAACTTTGAAGATTTTTGGAAAACAAGTGAAGAAGATTTTTTCCAATGCTGGTGGTTGATCTTTAAATCGGATTTTGAAGATTCAGCATCAATTTTTTTTTCAAGATTCATAACTTGTTTATCAGAAGAAGAGGGAGAAGGAGTGTCAGGAACAATTCTTTGTTTTAATTGAGTAAGAGGAGTTTGAAGATCAGTAGTAACTTGGTTTTGATGTTGTAGACTTTGATCATTTTGCCTCATAAGACTGGCATTGTTCTTTCTTTGCAAACTTGCTTTGATTTTTGGATCAAGTTGGAAAGGTTTAAACAAAGGTTGAGTCATAGAGGTGGATTTTGAAGAAGAGGGAGAAGAAGGAGTTTTGATGACATGATCTCCAATAATTTGAAGATACTGATTGGTGTAGTGCTTTTGCTCTATGAGATTTTTGATATCTCTTGAAGTGACAGGCTCATCATTGACGGTTCTAGTTTTCAAAGGAGAGGCTAAAACTGAATTCTGTTTACTATCAACAAGTCCAGGAATTTGATATGATCCTTTTGGAGGAACTTCTGAGGAAATGGTTTGTCCTTCAGAGGTTTTCCAATCTCTTTTGGTCATATTAATTGTTTGAACAAATGGATATTATATTTTCTGCTGTAAAGCATAAGCTTCAAACCAAGCGAAAAATGGAATATTCACTTCATGCTTTGCAAGGAAACTATAAAATTTTTCTTGAATTTGTTTTTGCAATATTCCTTTAAAATGTTCTAAAAATCAGTTTCTTTGCAAAATATTTTGTTCTGAATAAAATTCCTTTTGCAAACTTTGTTTATCAATTTGAAAATGATGTTCTAAAACACCAATAGTTTGAGGTTCACCTAAATCCATATAAGACAAAGAGTCTACCAAATTTTGATCATCCTCTCTTTGATAGTTTGCATGAGAAATTGTTCCAAAATTATTAATTCTGTGAATTGAGACATTGGAAGGTTGGTTTTCTGATGGGTTGGAAGGTTGGTTGACTGGCAGTTGTGGTGGAGGATCAGTTGGTTGAGGTGGTGGATGTAAATGAATGACCGGAGGAAGAGACCGTTCAGAAAAGCTGGAGTGTCTTGGTAACTCAGAGTTTACCGATCTATAATCCTCATATCTTGAAGACACAGATGAAGTAGAACTCCTAGGTCTGTCAAAAGCTAATCTAACATATCCTGATTGGGTTTGTGAAATTCTACTAATTTAAGCCACAGGTTTTGGAATAGCTTGGACAGCCTTATCCATAACCCAGTCTTCTGGGAGGGTAACTTCTTTCCACATGATAGTTCGAGGGATTGTGATGTTTGTGTTTGAATGGTCAAAGTGAGGAAGACCGCAGCCCGACCGTTGTCGTCGAAAGACGCGCAACATTTGAGGTCAAGAGTTTGAGACCTTATACCGTACTCTATATATTAGAGTAACAGTATAGATCCGATTTCATATTGAAACCATTAAGTTTAAGACGAGTTTGAGGACATCAAGGATGTTTTTATCTTTTAAATCAACCGTTTGGTTTGGGTAACAATTGAAATAAACCGGGCCATCATGGAGTCCGAATTCAAGAAATACAAGAAGGGAATCTGCAAAACCATAGTGTCTTGCATCCCTAAGACAGACCAAACCGGAGGCATTCAAGCCTCGCCGAACAAGAGGTTTAAGAGCAACTTGTACACAACCAATGTGTAAAAAGTTGTAATCTTCTCTATGTTTATGAATGGAGTTTGGAGAAAGAAGGAAAAATTCCTCTTTCTCAGGTTGGATGGAAATGGATTCTTCAACAGTCTTGATTACATAATCGACTTCTTCAACCAAGTCTTTTTATTATGAAAATATCTTTGTTGTCAATGGTAGGAAGAGTCCAATCATCAACAGTTTGGTTTATATTTCTGAACTGAATTTCTTCGTCAAAAATATTGTTTGTTGAGGAGCAAGCTCCGTCATGGTTTAATGAAGAATTTGGAGTAGGAGAAGTGAAGGAAGATGAAGAAGAAGAAGAGCGACGAGAAAAAAGAGCGGAAAATAGAAGACATGATAAACTGAATGTAAAATTACTGAAAGAAACGTGCAGAGAGAAAGAGTTATATATATATATATCCTTTCATATAGATATAATACCTGTACGTTTTGCTCTGGGTTCTATGTTCGTTTTCCTTTGGCTTAAAATCCTATCCTATAACATATTATGATTATATTCGTTCGTCAATAAATGAACCAATATCTCGGTTATATATTTTCATGACAACCTTATAGGAACCCATGAGTAAAATGGATAATGAGTAGAGTTAGGGGTTTAAATGATGGTCATGGAAATTTCTTATGACAACCTTATAGGAACTCATGAGAGTTTAGTTTATAGTTTAATTTGAAAAATCCATTTTCTATGTGTTGTGTATATATATGCATATTGTTGGTGTTACGTATCAACACAACAATTATATGTTGCGTTGATTACAATACAAGTGTTTCAAACATATAGTACAAGTACGAATTGAATTGATTACAATACAAGTGTTTCAAACACATATTAAAAATAATTTGGGAATTTATTATATGTGTATTTAAAATAATTTAACAGGGGAGGATAGCTTTAGGATGGTACCTCTTAAAGTGTTGAACATAACCCTTAAGCTTTATGCCTCCGATATATTATATGATGTGAACCGATGTTATTCGTTCTTCCCAAAGTGGTGTCTGGCAGGATATCCGGGATACTAGTAGCAACTTTGGGAAGAGCAGTGCACACTATGAAGAGATGTTTTATGGCCAATTTGATGATTTGTAACCGATGTTTTCCGGTCACCGTGGTAGATTGGCGGATATCCGGTCTACCATGGTTGTCTTCCCACTAAATAGATCGGGGTTTCTCGGGTCTAAATAAATTTAAAAATATAATGAATAATATTTGATTCGATGTGAATATATAGATATGATGAATATTTAAATTGATATTTGATTCAATTACTATGTGATTATATATTTGATTTGATTAATATATTTGAGCTCCATCATCTTTGTTTTTATTAGGATTACTAGCTTTGCTAATGTCTATGTTTATGTGGTCGCGATGATCCTTCTGGGAGCAAATTTTCAAAGGAAACAGTTCCAAGGTTGGGGCTAGCAAAATGAGAAGTGAGGAAGAACATTTAGTAATTCTAGCTAGTTTATTTTATTCTTTTTATGCTCCGAATAAAACACATTTATTTGAGTTCTGGGTTTATGTTAATGTAATAAGTTAGCCTTGCATTTGTCCTAGTACAAGTGCGGCGGTAACACTTCCCAAATTTGGTTATTTCGAATTTCAATGACTCTCATTGAAATTTTATGTCATTATAATTGTTAGAAATTTTTTTTTTTTTGGGGGGGGTTACAGAAATAGTAGCCATTGATGAAATAGAATGTTTGGTCACTTTTTCTTTGCTTCATCAAATGCTTTCGCCAGTTTCCCTATGTTATGCATTTTGTTGAGTTTGAAATTAATTCATGCTTTAATCACCTGTAACTTATACATAAATAAGATTAGTAACATTTAGAAGTAGTATAAGTGAATATGGTGTTTAATCAGATGTTTATCATAGGTATCAAAATAATTGAGACGCTGATTTTCAAAGATGATGATCATGCACTCAAGGATGATTCAGGATCACGCGAGTTATTGTAGTGTAACTCGAGTGCTCAGATGAACTTTGTGATTGATAGTGAAGTTTTGTAGAAAAGCTTATCACTCGAGTGTTTGAAATATAACTTGAGTGATCTTTTGTTGTTTGGAAAATGCTTTGACACTACCAGGTGACTCGAGTTATTTTATGGATCACTTGAGCACATTTGCAAGTGATCTCGGATCACTCGAGTGATCTTATTTTAAGATCACATCACTCTTGGTTCACCTACGAGTGCCTCACTGAAACTTGCAAGTTAGCACCATCACTCGAGTGATCATCACATCACTCAAGTGATCTGCTCCAACTCTCAAAAACTTTGCGAGTCACTTGCAAGTGCTCAATCACTCGAGTGATCTTGCATAACTTCGAAATTTTATCGAGTGACTTGCATAATTTCTGGAAATGAAGATATATAACTCGAGTGATCTTTTTTTATCACTCCAAGTAGAGGAATATTATATTCACTCGAGTGACTTGTTGATCAAAGTTTACTTCAAATACAATTCTATCACTCGAGTATTTAGAAACTCACTTGAGTGACTTGAATCATCAAATCCACTTTCTGTTATGCTTTATATATCAAGATTTGTTATCATCAAAACACAATAATATAAGAACTAACACTCTTTTTCTTCTACAAAGTTCTTATCCCACTTGATTTTTTTTAGTTAGAGTTTTTTTAACGAGGAACATGTTTAGTCATGGACTTTCAAAAGGGAGTATTATGAATATAATATTTGCGGATGTCTATATCCCATTATTTTCTATTCTCATAATTTTGCTATTCTCTCTCATTATTTTCTATGATTATAGAATCACATTAATTAGAAATTAAAGAGTTGTATACATGATACAACGCTGAATTTGGGACCCTTTTTGTTTTTTGACAAAGAATAATGGGCACGTGGAATGACATTTTGGTGAATCTCCTTCCATTCCATATAGTTGATACTTTGATAATGAGAATAATGCGCTGTCCATCTAATAAAAGTTGGGCGTTCTTGGAATGGCCTTATGCCGACTCACTTGCTGCCCTCGTTCAGCTTCTTCCCGGATTCTGATGTCCTCTACCACCACGATCAATCCTATTCATCTTGTCCTTACTCCCCCTAATTGCCCTTCCCAAATCTCCAATCTCTCTTCGCTTCACAAACCTCTTCCTTCACTCCCCTTGTGTTCTTGTCGTTCTTCTTATTCTTCATCACCGTCGGATTCCATGGAAGCTCCTCCCGAAGGTTACCGTAGAAATGTTGGTATATGTCTGATGAACGATGATAAAAAGGTCAACTTACTCTCTCTCTATCTATCTTCTTCCATGAGAGCGTCGTTACAGCTTATTGAACGATTCTCTTTTCTACAGGTTTTTGCTGCTTCCAGGCTGGATATACCTCATGCTTGGCAAATGCCGCAGGTAGTTCTCGAAATTTTTTTTCCTTTACATCCTGTAGGAGAATTTAATTTTCGATGTTTGGAACATGCTTCTTATTTTGGATTTGCTTCGGTGGAAAGTTCAGTTAACAATAGAAAGGGGCATCTGAAAGTTTTTTTTTGGATCAAAATTGCCGGGGAAGTTAAAAAACTTAGCAATCTTGCCCTTCCGTTAATATTGACCGTTAAATTGTTAACCAATTTGTAAACTTCTAAGAACAAAATTGGTCTTAAAAAAAACTTCTGAGACAATTTTACTCCCAAAAAACTTTCAGGTGCCAGTGCTCTTCAGCCAAAACTTCCAGAGCAAAAATGATACTTATCCTAATAGAAATGTTCCTGTTCCTGACGGAACAAGTATTTTAACATCAACGTCATTTGTAGAGTTTTAATTCTACCTGTCATCGAAAAAAGGAGAGAGTTTTAACTCTACCAAAGTCTGGATAAACTAAAAGCATTCTGTGGCAGGAATTCGGAAAAATATTTTTATAGCGTATTTGTGTATTTTGTTTTTGCTTGCTTTCTCAAAGCGTTTATATAGACCCCGGATCCTCATAATCATCTAAAATCCTTTTACATAAATTTGCTACATAACAATTAAGTAGTTGACATTCCAGTTTCTAGAATTCCTGTTAAAAAAGCATAATGGTATTCACTTGCTGATGGAGCTTTCTTTTTTTATCTTCCAATTTTGGAGTTGGGCACTCTTACTTTTCTTTATTTTAATTTTGTTTCATAAATTGATAAATTTGAAAATTTTGAATTACATTTACAGACTTGGAAGATGAAGATATAGGTAGAAACACTTAGCCAGTTGTTAGGTATCGGCTCATTTTGTAGAAGTATCGGTGTAACTTGGATGTTCAAAGAAATAAAGATAAAATATGATGCGTCTGTTTCTTGGACTATATAATTTGGTGCATGTGGAATGACGTGCCTACTGTAATTAGCTTAATATGGCATCTTCTAGGGTGGTATTGATGAAGGTGAGGATCCAAGGAATGCAGCTATCAGGGAATTAAGAGAGGAGACAGGAGTCAAGTCAGCAGAAGTCGTTGCAGAGGTGCATATTACATATCATTCTTTGCTTTCTTATTCTATCTTTTGCAAACGTTTTGGACAAATGACTGATTCCATTATTTAGGGTTGAGAATTTCCAATGAGTAACTTTTGGTAGCATATCAGACTTCACCATTCTAATACATAAGAAGCCAGTAAAGTAGAATTTGTGATGTTGTTGATAATAATGCGTAAACAACAGAGTGGAATGACTTTAGTATGCAGATTTTCTAGGAGCCTTGAATAGATAAAAAATGCACAAACCGAGGGTGTTTTTTTTTCCTAAAAACTTTGATTTGCATTTTGTTTTATCTTATGTTTTGCATATAAGACATTCTTAATGCTTTTAGTTGGTGGAGGATTGGTATATCTACTGTATGTACGAAAAAATCCTAACACAGGTACTGTAGTAATGTTACAATTGTTTGTATTGGAAATCTTATAGCCTATCTGTCCTTGCATTTATTTCTCCATTTTACAGCCTGGTATTTTATACGAATCTTACATTGCTGTTTCACTTTATTTAAACCTGTTGGCTTTTACTTTATGGAAAATTCTTGCTGCTGCTTTCATCTTGCTTTACTTTGTTTAAACGAACAAGTGTGAGCATGTGCCAAGATTTAGCATGAGTTGGCATTATTTCCCTACCTGTTACAATGATGTTAATCAGATGCCTTTACTACACATTATGAAGGTGTTTGATATATCATCATCTTTATATAGGAATTTCTATTTGTATTAAGCCTCTAGTGATTAACTAGCTTGATTCCGATCTCTGTGTTTCTTCTCCTTTTTGGCACATGCGCCTTACCATCCCTTTCATGATATTTGGTGCAGATTTTTCCTTGCTTTTTTGCTAATGTTTTTATTCAAAAAGCTCATTCTTCAACTATAAGAGCTCCCTTCATCCAAAGTACAATGCGTCTGATCAACTGACCTTGAAGAAAATAGGCCATCAATTATGTATGTGGTCAATTATGACATTTGGTTAAGTGTACGTTATGACACATTTCATACAATGACAAGTCTTGTTGCACTTTTTGCCATAAAGCCAAATCTGTGTCAGCTAATGTTGTTCAATATGTTGATGCTAAATCTAAAGTAACTAGATACAAACATGAACAATTACGTGGATAAGATTGAATTAGTGGAACAAGAAAAAACTAACTAATGATGATATCCACATGACAAATAATTTTTAGTTCTTACTTTTGCAAGACTAAGAGCAAACTTCACTCCTATCTGTAATTGGATCTTTAGCTCAGACATTCCTCCTATCTGTAATTGGATCTTTAGCTCAGACATTCCACAATATTTTATGCAACATGACAACGGTTGACTATTCTACATTTCAAAGTTATACCCTGACTTAAAATAAAGGCACTGTGGACAAACTAAATTGTAACCCTGTATTAAAAGGATTGGACTCTTGATGTACCCGAATGCAAACATTTTATTGTTATCTTTTTATGTCAGTCCATGCCCATAAATTCTATTACATCATTCTAATATTCAACTAGCTCAGATGAACTGGATTTCTCAACCACAACCTGTACTTCCCAACCTGTGGTATTTACAATGCAAGCTTGCTATATTGTTTACTTATCTGTCTTACTTCGATTGGTATTTGTGACCTTATGCTTAGCTCTCAATTGTCAAGGGTCACCAGGTGGAGTGTTGGTGTGCGCACCTCACCCTGCAATTCAACCAAATTGGCCTAAATAATCAATCCTGCCTGACCTATCTAGTTCACTAGCCCCACAATCAATTTGGCCCACTAGCACAACAACGAGTGGCATCATGATGTGCATATGTTTGAAAGGATCACATAGCGTATAGAAACATTGCATTTCATGTGAACAGCAAAAGGGGGGAAAAAATACCATGCAAGTATTTGAACATTTCATTGTAAGATTTAGTTATCTATTTATTATGATCTCATTTCCACTACCTAAAAGTGTCTAAGCTCAATATGTCACTTTTCTCAACACTTGAATTGTTAATAAAATATTTTAAAACAATAATTTATACTGAACAAATAATGTATTAGGAAATTCATGGTCGCTAGCTACATCACACTAGCCTAATCCTCTTTTTCCTCGACATCTGTGCATACTGGCATCTGTTTATTAAATTTTCACCAATTCACTCACATCCACCTCTGTGTTCATGTCTTTGTCACGTTACTTATAGTTTGAATCCATTTTGGTTGGTGGCATGTGGGCTATTGAGGGGGCTTTTGGGACCTTTAATGTTGGTGAAGACTAGTCTGCATTGCCTAAGGCAGATGGTTGAGCGCGTGTGATGGGCCTAACGCATATTGGGGCAACACTTACCAGCGAAGGGCCAAAGTTGCACAGCAAAAGGCCCAGGGTGTCACACAGCCCAATTCAGATCAGAATGCGCAGGAAGGAAAGGGGACCACTCGGAATAGGGTACAACCGACGTAGTCGGAGTAGTGAGTGCGTTATATAGGAAGGAGGAACGATATTGGAAGAGGTGTGTGGATTGTGAGGAGAGTGAGCAGGTCTCTCGAATACCTGGCTGTGTGGGTGCTGTTATGTTTGTTGCTTTTTATTTCTTCATTGTTTCTAGACTTCCAAAGGTCAAAAAGAGCTTTCCGGTTTAAGGAAGCCAATAGTGTAATCTCTAATTTTCCCTTATTATATTAGAGGTTATACAGTGGAAACATTCCACTTTATCTTCATAATTCTCTGGCTCTAACACATTGGTATCAGAGCGTTCATCCTGGCTATGACCCGAATGACGGAAAGAGTATAACAGTTGGAAGGCGTGGTGGAAGAAATACAGAGGAGGCAAAAAATCGACGACGGAAAAACTTACGGAGTGGATACAACAAAGAACGCCATTTTGGAGCAGCTCAATGAATTCTCGGGCAGCCTTCAATGCAATGAATGGCAACCCCAACCCGGCGAGGACTCCACCCAATGACCATCAGTCGGAGGGACTGCACAGAGAAAGAGATGAAGACGCTGGGCAAACTGAAGGATCAAAGCACCGTAAGCTGGAACTTCCCTTGTTTTCAGGGGAGGATCCGTTAGGATGGATTTTTAGATTGGAGATGTATTTCGCGGCCAATCACATCACTGAATCGGAGAAGTTGGATGCTGGAGTGGTTAGTCTGGAGGGAAAGGCCATAACGTGGTTTCAGTGGATGGAGACGCGAACTCCGGTGACATCTTGGACTGAGTTTAAAAAAGAAATAGTTGACAGGTTTCACTGTCGGCAACTGGGGGACGAATACGAGCAACTTTTCGCTCTCAAACAGGATGGTACAGCGGCTGATTATAGGGAACAGTTCGAGCTTCTATCGGCGCCGTTGGAGGATGTGCGTGACGAGATTGTCCTAGGAGCGTTCATGAACGGGTTGAGAGAGACATTCGTTGTGATGTCAAACTAATGCACCCAAAGGATTTGAAACAAGCCATGGGCTATGCAAGTCAAAGTGGAGGACCGAAACCCGTGTGAAAGCACGTTTGGAAGAGAAGAGGACCAGGGAATTAAAGTCAGCTTCCCCTTATCGGTGGCCTGATTTCAGACCTGGATTCCCTAAATTCAGTAATGCAGAGTCGCTTAAGGGAAGTAGCAAGCCGTTGTCATCGAAGGAGGCCAAGGAAAAGGGAGGCGATGAGGTCAAGGCAACTCCAAACCGTGCGGCGTCATCAGCGGCGTCGTCAATAGGTAGTGCCGAAGGGGGATCTGTACGTAAAAGGCTCCCAGAAGCTGAAATCAATAGGAGGAGGGAACTGGGCCTGTGTTTCAAGTGTGAGGGCAAGTATGGGCCCAATCACAAATGCAACCCAAAACAGATGCAGCTGATTATTTTGGAGGAAGATGCTGGTGGGATTGAAACAGAAAGTCCTAAGGCCCAGTTAGCAGATAATGACGATGAGAGCCATGTGATATCCTCCATGGAGCTTTCGGTGACCACTGCAGTGGGACTTACCGGAAAAAAGACACTGAAGATGCTAGGCAAAGTTGGTAGCCGAGAAGCGCTAGTGTTGGTAGACTGTGGAGCCACGCATAACTTCGTCTCGGAATCATTTGCCTTGGAGCTCGCCATTCCGACAGAGAGGGTGCGCTGTTACTCGGTTACGGTGGGGGACGGAAGGAGGTTGCTGCAATGGAGAAGGAATCCATGCGTCCAGACGTCGATGAGGACTTGTCGACCATTCTTGAGGAGTTTCCAGAGGTCTGCACATTGGTTCAGGGGGTGCCACCTCTGAGAACTCAAGACCACGCAATCATAGTCAAGGAAGGAGCTCAACCAGCAAATACACGCCCTTATCGGTATGGGCACGCCCAGAAAACAGAGATAGAAAAGCTGGTTAGGGAAATGCTGCAAGCGGGAGTAATTCAACCAAGCACAAGCCCAGACTCTAGTCCAGTCCTGTTAGTAAAAAAGAAAGACGGCAGCTGGCGTTTCTGTGTTGATTATAGAGCTTTAAATCGGATAACGGTGCCCGATAAATACCCCATTCCAGCCATTGATGAGTTGCTGGACGAGTTTGGAGGGGCGACTATTTTTTCGAAGCTGGACCTGAAATCTGGTTATCACCAGATTAGAATCAGAGCAGGGGATGAGCCAAAAACCGCTTTCCGAACACATGATGGACATTATGAGTTTAAGGTGATGCCATTTGGTTTAACAAACGCTCCTTCTACGTTTCAATCTCTCATGAACGACATATTTAGAGAATATTTAAGGAAGTTTATACTTGTGTTTTTTGATGACATTCTTGTGTATAGTAAAGACAGGAAAACTCACCTAGAACATTTGAGAACAGCCCTGAGCATACTGCAACAGCACCAGCTGGTAGTGAATCCTCGCAAGTGCTTGCTGGGACAGACACAAATCGAGTATTTGGGTTATATCATTTCTGCTGAAGGAGTGAAAGCAGATCCCACAAAAATTTCTGCCATGCTCCAATGGCCTAGACCAGCCAACCTGAAGGCGTTGAGGGGATTCCTTGGATTGACAGGGTACTACAGAAAATTTGTGAAGGGGTATGGGAAGATTGCTGCCCCTCTGACTCGATTGCTCAAAAAGGATGCATTTCAGTGGGACAACGAGGCTCAACAAGCATTTGAAGCACTTAAGAGTGCTATGACTTCCCTCCCAGTACTTGCTGTACCAGAGTTTAACCTTCCCTTTGAAATAGAAGCTGATGCATCTGGCAAGGGGGTTGGAGCTGTATTAATGCAAAGAGGGAAACCTATCGCTTATTTCAGCCAGAAGTTGTCGGAAAGGCACCAACAATGTTCAGTCTATTAACGTGAACTCATGGCAATCGTACTCGCGGTCAAGAAGTGGCAGCACTATCTAGCCAGCCAAGCATTTATCATCAAAACAGATCAGAAGGCCCTCAAGTACTTACTAGAACAGAAGATAATCGCCCCAGACCAGAAGAAGTGGGTCTCCAAACTAATGGGATACAAGTTTGAGATCCATTACAAACCTGGAAAAGAGAATAGAGCTGCTGATGCGCTTTCGAGACAGGAGGCAGATGTGGAATTACGTGCAGTATCGTTGTGGCAATATGAAGGAGTTGCTGATTTAGAGGAAGAGATTCTGAAGGATGAACAATTACGCGCCATTAAGCAAAAATTGGTGCAGGGACAAGAAGGGCCGAAAGGGTATGTGATGCACAAGGGGGTTTTGTTCTTTGAAGGGAAATTGGTACTACCTCGCAACTCACCCAAGACAGGGGAGCTCATTAAGGAGTTCCATGATTCCTTGCTAGGGGGGCATTCAGGATATTTAAGGACCTATAAGAGGTTATCAACGGGTGTATTGGGCGGAATGAAAAAGGATGTGCAGAACTACGTGGCTGGGTGTGACATTTGCCAAAAGAACAAGTATGTATCTTTGAGCCCAGCTGGGTTGCTGCAACCTTTGCCTATACCGCAGGCTACTTGGGAAGACATAAGCATGGATTTCATAGGCGGGTTGCCGCGGAGTAATCGCTTTGACACTGTGTTAGTTGTGGTAGATAGGCTCTCCAAATATGCTCATTTTATCGCCCTCGCACACCCCTACAACGCTAAAGAAGTGGCTGAACTATTTGCTAAGGAAATAATCAGACTTCACGGTTTTCCCAGTTCAATTGTGTCGGACCGTGACCAAGTTTTTATTAGCCAGTTTTGGAAGGAGCTGTTCATTGTGGCTGGGACTACCCTCAAATTTAGCTCCTCTTATCACCCGGAAACGGATGGGCAAACGGAGGTGGTGAATAGGAGTCTGGAAACTTATTTGAGGTGTTTCGCTGGTGGGACACCAAAAAAGTGGTCCAAAATGTTGCCATGGGCTGAGTATTGGTACAACACAACCTACCACGGCGCTACGGGTATGACACCTTTCAAGGCGTTGTATGGAAGAGATCCACCCAATCTTCTCAAGTGGACTGATCAGCCTTCGCGAGTGCTGGCAGTGGAACAACAGCTGCAAGAAAGGAATCAGGTGTTATAGCAAATCTAAAGGATATGAAGAACTAGTGACTGGAATGATGATCTAGAGTCTTTGACACCATCAATAATGTGATGGAACTCAACCCAAATGATATTCAACTTAACATGAAATTACAGCAAATGCCCATGAAACAAAGAAAAACACACACAAAGACTCTTCAAAACAACTGTCATGTATTCCTTGCTGAAGGACTCACCCACTACCTTGTATATTCCCTAACACTAACTCTTGCTCTCTCACCTAATATTTTATATGGCTTAGCCTGATGCAGCCTATCATATCCTGGTCCTCAAAATTTGCACCTTGCCCTCAAGGTGAGAATTGGAAGTTGAGACTTGTGGCTTCTTTAAATAGTACTTCTAGAAATTGGAAGAGTAATGCCAGACTTGAGTAAACAAGATAAGCTCTTGTTGGGCAATCAACAGGATCAGCAAAATCACTTGATTCCTTAATCTTGACCCTATGAAACACCATCCCAACTTTGCTTCTATTTGCTCCTTGCTGCAAAATCATCACGATCTTGTAAGGCACCTTTTGCTGAACTAAAAGCAACTAACATCTTGAAATATTTACAGGTGGTGTTAATTTGTGTGGTAACTTTTGTGGAGTTAATGAGTTCCAAGAAATCTTTTGCCAACTTCATTATGTTATGATCAAGTTCAATATTATTTTTGTCATCTAATAAATTAAGAACTTTTATCAAGCCAGCCTTGTGTTAGCTTGACTTGTGCCCCTTTTGACACACGGAAAGACATTGGAGCCTTATTAAATCATTACTCTTCATTACCAGATCAGACTCCAAGCTTTAAGGTATTACCAGCACATGAAATCTTCTAGTAGTATAGTCCGTTCCCATCAAGGATTGTGCTAAATTGTGATGGTATTCTTTCCCAGCATAATTTCCCCCTTTAAAGAAAGACATTGTCAATTTGCCAAAACTCCATCTTTGGCTCCTATGAGAAGACCGACAAGATTGTTCTCTGATCTCGTTGTTGGTACTTGGTACAAGTGCGTCAACATAATCAATCACAATCATCATATGGGATTTATTATTTTTAATTTATTAACAGTTGGGATTGCGTGTCCAGGTCTTTGGGCTCATTTGGTTGCTTATGCCTTATCTATATTATACAATTTGTTGACAATTTACTCCTGAGGGTATAGATCCTCATGATATTCGCAAGAACATTATTTTATCTGTTAGAATATTTATACATTATGTTGTTTAGAATATTTAGACATAATATTTATCTAGGGCATCATCCATCTCAAAATGCTATCCTTTCTATCTGTCTTTTTTATACTCATTAATCCTCATCTTAGTGGATTTTTATTGCAGGTACCTTATTGGTTAACATATGACTTCCCACCACATGTTAGGGAGAAACTGAAAGTTCAGTGGGGATCTGACTGGAAAGGCCAAGCTCAGAAATGGTAAGCGTGTGGATTGGTTCAATTTGGACAAGAGTGAGAACTCAGGTCATAAGAACAGGAGCTGAACCATATTTTGTGATTTGTTGAATAACTCAATTCTGCTCTTGTACAACTTTAAACAATGAATATTTCTGAAGCGATATGCATGCTCCAACCTTTTTTATTCCCTTTCCCCAATAAGGAGGCCATAGATCTATAGACCTATATGCTTGTGTGCATTAACTTGCACCAAGTTGTTAGTGAAAAGTAATTGGCATTGTGAAGGCATTTAGGGATAGGGAAAACCCTTTTATAAGTACTATACTTTCCCTCAAATTTTCATTTGGCACCTATGTGTTTTTTCTTTTAATTAAATGCTTAACTTTGCTCTGTTAGACCATTAGCTTCAGTACACAAAGGTTAATAGTTCGAATAGAGTTATGGGGGTTAACAGTGCTAACAGCAAAATTAAATGATTTAATTAACAGAGAAATACACAGAGATACTAATTAAAAATTGAGGAAAAATATAGATACCTGCAAAATGGTTTTCCCTTTAGGGTATTTCTCTTTTAAATTTTCTTGTCTGTTGTGTTATTCATCCTTTCATATATACTGCAGGTTTCTAATGAAATTCACTGGACAAGATCAAGAAATCAATCTTTTAGGTGATGGTACTGAGAAAGCTGAGTTTGGCGAGTGGTTATGGATGTCGCCAGAACAAGTAATTGAGATGGTATGCCTGCTCAATTGTATACTATTGTCCCATTTTGTCTTGGGGCCTGCCAAAACAATCCACAGATGCTGACCTAGACAGCCCATAATCTCTCTCTCTCTCTCTCTCTTTTCTGTAACAAACACTAATTATCTCTTATTTATATTTGCAGGCTGTAGATTTCAAGCAGCCTGTCTACAAGGAAGTCATTTCAGTGTTTGCGCCATTTCTTCAAAAGTGATGCTAATATCGTTGACTGTGCCTTGGTAGCCATCAATGGTTGTGCGGGCATTAAGGACATTCCCATTTTTGGCAACAGGAATAGAGTCTTTAGCTGTGTATATTATTGGCATCTCTGCCCAATTTTATTGCAAAATACACATGATTGTATCGAGCGAACCCGTTAATAATCCCTATAACGCTAACTTCACTTGATGCCACGTGTTCGATTATTACCCATTCACTTTTTTATACTTTTTTTTCTTTGGTAAATAGAAGTTTAGGTGAGTTGGGTTATAGGACCTTATTAGGGTTAGAACATGCCTTCAGGTGGAGCTTTGAAACAAGGCTGGTCTTTTTAGACCTGAAGTAAGAAAAATACATTTATTTTTTCAAGGCTTGGCTTGTGAGCATACGGGCCAGAACCAGCTCTGTAGGGTCAAAAGCCATATTTCAAATTTTAACTATTTTTCCTTTTGAAAAAAATATAATTAGTAAATTATAACAATTAAAGTTCTAATTTAACAAATAAATGTTGTCAATATTAAGGTCTAAATAAAATGCATCATTTCACCAAAAAAAAAAAAAAAAACATACACTAATTCATAATTAAAGGTAAACTATTATTCACAATCACTTCTGTATTGATGGTGTGGGTAGATTTAGGACTGAGTCACTGAGCAATTGCAACTCGCGAGGCCACGAGTTGAAGAAGATGAGAGTGACTAAGTGAGACTGAGAGGCGAGGAAAATATGCAATTTTAGGGTTAGTGAGAGGCAAGTTAGGATAATAATATATATGTAGAGTGACAAGGCAAGTTAGGGAAATAATATATATATATATATATTAACAGGCTTAAACGGGCCTGCCGTTTTAAACCCTCAGTTCTACAGGGTTGACCCTTTTAGACCTAACTTCCTTTGGAGGCTCAAATTTACAACTTTGACCCTTGACTTAAAAAGGGCTTAAATAGGCTTTGTCCGATTTCCTGGTTCTACCTCCAGACTCAAAGAACGCTTATAAATGTACTTATAGATTGCCAACCAACAAAGTTCTTATATGGGGTTTGAATCAATAACCTTATAATTATTAGTCAACTCCTATACCAATTGGACTAACATTTGATGGTGTTATACTTAAATGAGGGGCAAAAAGTATAACATGTAATATTGTATCTGTAAAATAAATAAATAAATAAGACAGACAGTGCCCTTTATTTTATGCATTACTTTCCTGGAAAAAGAATCAATGACGAGAAGTCCATGGAATTCAATGGGATCTACCATCTTGGTTCTCCAATCCAAGCCAGCTAAGTTGATCATTCCTCGTGCTCGCCCCATGTAGCTATTATTTGGTGTTTGACATAACGATGCTTTGATTCTAAGTTCTTTTTTTAAAAATATGTAACGTAATGGAGCGATAATTACATAGCACATTTGATTTGAATGCTATCAAGGAATTATGAAATGAAAATTTTTATTCTATTTTAAAAATAAAAATAAAAGTGAAATAATCTTTTTAACTATATTAAAGCTACAAAGAATGGGTATAAATACTTAAATGTTTATTTATAAAGGATATAAATGTCTAATATTGGTTCATGTAAACTTGAATCTGAATCACATTGTTAAAGCTATATAATAGGGATCACCTGGTTTGTTATAATATATTATAATCGGTATTACATTGGGTTACTTTACAAGTAATCCTGATGCAACTAACAAAACCAAAACGTGCCATTAATCAGAAAGTAGTTTCCTTTCATTATAAGTGCCGCAACCTGTAAAACAAAAACACTTGAAAGTTCCGCAGCCCCTTGAATGACACAGTTGGTGGAAGTACCTTGGAAGGATCATAAATGAGACACAATGACACACACACACAAGTCAACATGACAGTGATAAGTAGGACCCCTCAACCTTGTTTAATATTAATATTAGTCTTATCTCTTATTGCTTTATTCTTTCCATTTTCAACATCCATAGTGACAAGAGATGCTTCCTCTCACCCTCCACGAACCTGTCCGGAACCTCACCCATTTCTTACAATACTTTCCTTCTCTCTCATCATCCATTCTCTATATATTCCCTCTCACACTTCACTCTCCTCTCAACCAAATCTCCTTCTCTTCCCTTTCACTCTCTCTCTTCCCAAAAAACCAAACTTCTCTCTCTATGCTCATCAACCTATCCTACCAGTAACTTGGATATTCTTTTGTTTTGATTTCATCACGTGTTTGATCTTTAGAATTGCGCTTTCTTGATTCAAATTTTTATTCTTTTCTGCTAATTTGGATCTCCAGTTCAGCGGAATAATTAATGAGTATGGAAAGCCTTGCATCCAGCTTCTGTCAAGAACATGGCCCCATCAACCAATCTTTCTTCTCTGGATCTCTTCCTTATTACCAGCCGCCATTATCGAGTAGTACAGTGATGGCTTCAAAATCACCAAAGTCATCAAATTTAAGCAACAGGAAGCCATCTATAAATATCACCATCCCTCCCATGGGCTCAATAAGGATGAGCTCATCGATGACGACATCATCGGATGTCGTCGCGGAGAACAACGACAGGCACTACCGAGGAGTTCGACGGCGGCCGTGGGGCAAGTTCGCGGCGGAGATTCGAGACCCAAATCGAAAGGGATCAAGGGTTTGGCTTGGAACCTTCGATACAGCCATGGAAGCAGCTAAAGCATATGACAGAGCTGCGTTTAAGATGAGAGGAAGCAAAGCTATACTCAATTTCCCTCTTGAGATTGGATCAAGTTCTGAAGAATCTAATAAGCCAACAGAGGAAAAAGTGGTTGGTGAGAAAAGAGGAAGAGAGAAAGAAGAGGAGAGTGAACAGGAAAAGAATGAAGAATTTAAGAAGACGAAGAAGGAGGAGGAGGAGGAAGTGGCAGTTTCACCCACCAGCGGGATTGTTTCTTCTTCTCAGTCTTCTTCTTCGGCGACGGTGGGTCCATTAACGCCGTCATGTTGGAATGGGTTTTGGGATACAGAGGTGGTCAACACTATTTTCAGTGTTCCTCCGTTATCGCCGTTATCTCCTCCAATGATGGTTGTGAGGTAGAAGCAAATAAATTATTATGATGATATGAGTGATGACGCAAATGCTTATCCTCTTCAGAAATATTTTAATTAGTAGGTTTGCATATAATTGAGTGTGATTTGTTCAAATTTTGAAGTCAGGGATGAGTTCTTGACCTATATACATATTTATGTATGTATTATAGAGAGATATAGAGAAAGTAGTTAGTAGGTTTGGAATATGGAGAGTTTTGGTTTTTTACATTATTTGATTCATAATTAAATTTGTTATTAATTATTTAAAAAATGTAAAGTGTATCTTCTTTTATTTATATATTTATAAATTTGAAGAGAATGTAAGACAAAAATATAGCTGTATATATAATTTTACATATCTAATCATTATATATATATATCTCTAAAGGGACATGCATGTGTGTATATCAAATTTTGTGATGTGGAAAATGATTCCGAATAAAATTATGTTATCCTTTCATGAAAGTTAAACGTTTAATCAAATATTGTTTGCTTAAGCTTTTCGAGATAACCTTGCCACAACTCTACGGAATTACTACAATACCCTAAAATGTTCAACAAGCTTTGTTTAAAAGGCGAGTTTGCAACAAGCATAATCGTGCCCTAAAATGGAAAAAAAGAATGCTAAAATAGAATATGGGAGAGGATTCCTCTTTAGGAACTCTAACAAAAAAAAATACAAAGTTACAACTGTAACGTAATCTATGGCGAACACCCAAAAACAAAATTTTTGAAATAATTTGTTGTTTTTTTTTTGTCAGAAAAATATAAGAAAACATCAAAATGAGGAAATAGAAGAAGCAAGGAGTTAATGAGACTAACAGTGTCAAGATTAAATTGACAAACTGTGTTAATGAGATTATATTTTTAATTTTATTTAATTTTGATCTCTTAAATTAAATTGTAGCATCATGATTTAAGTTCGTTGCTTCATCATTTTTAGTTAATGACACTAACTATGTTAAGATTAAAGGATTAATAAAAAAATGTACTTTATAAATTTAAAAGATTATATTAATTAAACCCTAATGCAAACTTAAAGGAGTGGAATTGTAATTTATTATTCTTTCTCATATGATACTGTGAATTATCTGAGAGTCAGATTGAATAGGTATCCAACAATGCACACATCTCCTGAATTTTATCATTTTCATAGTTCAGGCCAAATCTTGAAGGTTAGGGTCTAATTGATGAAAAGAAGGCTCTCATGTAGCTCGTTATGGAGCATGTTGACTTCCATTGACAAACTTGGTTTAAAATAACACGTTGACTTCAAAATTCTTGAACCAAATTGAGAGGGTGTTAGAGAGAACCTTGATGCATATTCCGTGGGGCTTCATATAAGAAGTCATTTAGAAGATTTTTTTTTTTTTTTTTTGGTAATGTTAATACGATATTTTGATATTAAATACTTTTTTTCAGATATGTTCATCTATAATAAAGGTAGTGCAAAAGAGTAGAAATTAATATAATGCTGAAGTTTAGTTTGATTACTAAGCATAATATAGAAAATCACTTAAATTCATCCGATATCTTGAACCTATTTTATTGGTAAGTGTGACATAACATAAAATGGATTATAGGGAGAACTACCTTATTTAGTATTTCTTGTATGACCTCCATCTAAATGAAATTTAATTGTTATTAATCAAATATGTTTAACTGGTAAGTTCACGGGTCATCCATTTTTTTTTAAAAAAAAAAATTTATAAATAAGGTTATTATTTTTTTTATTATTATTAAAAAGTCGCATCCTGTCTTCATCGAAGAGGTGGAAGAATTTAGAGCGGTGAAGGTGAAAATAAAATTGAAAAGAAACCAGCCTATCTAGAGGTTGCTATTACATTGTTCTTGGCAATCTCCATTAGTGTGTCCTCCATCAAATAATTGATTTTCTCTTTACTATACAAGATAATTCCATCTATTCAACTTACCAATAGCACCTAACATCCTAATGTCATTTTTATAATATCATTCAGTATCCTAAATTTAGGATACTTGTTGCTAAGAAAAATACTTTAAAGGCAAAATTACACTAGAACTTACTCTAGGATACTGAGTGGTGGTATTGGAAAAATACTATAGATTACCAAATATACCAAACATCAGTTTATGATACAAAGTGGTATTAGAAAAATATTTCAATGTACTGGATGAAAAATCTTCCATTTTTACCAGTTTAGCCGATTTTCAACCTGCTAATCTAGAACGAACCATGATTCAATTACCAATCCAATTGGTTGAACTGGCCAATCCGGTCGCATTTTTCAAACCTCAAATGGGATTAGACCTAATTCAAAGCAAAAAATAATTACAGGCATTTTCAGCTTTTTCATGGGAATTCCAAGGTTCACATAATTTTCCTTCACTAAACCATGGAAGCCAATTATGCATTGGAAAAATTGTGCAAAAATCCCACAATGCCAACTTCCTCAGGGGTTAATATCTCTGATCTTTTTACAATGCACAGTAACTTTGTCATTTATCAAATAGAAGCCAAATGGTATGATACAACCGCGCTCTAATCATCAAATCCCAATAGACAATTTCAAAAGTAAAATATCAATGTAAAAATCACATGAAACTTTTCCTTTTTATATTCACTTGGAGTTTTTACATTTTCATTTTTACTTATTTTCATTCAGTTTAACAAGTGAACTTCATATCGCGTCATCATCCAAGTATTTTAAACAGATTGGGCAGACTGCTTTTAGTACTACTTTCCTGAGTGGAAGTTTCTGTCTTCCCCCTTACAAATTCATCAATTACATATATACACCGAATTGTTCATAGATATAGATATTAAAAAAAAAAAATCAAAAGCTATTTCATCTTGATTTTTGGAGAACTCTATAATGGCCAAGCATCAAATTTATCGTAATCCTGCAATATATATATAATGTTAGATATGTTTGAATAGAGTATCAAGTTGGCCTATGTTGAAAGTGTAGCCATTCTAGCTTACCTTAGAGAGCTTATATAGCTAGGAAGTAGTCAATCCAGGGAATCATCAGTTTTTTGGGTCAGAAAATGATCAATCATATGGCGTATGACATCTGCACCTTCGAGATGCAAGGCTTGGTCTTTGACCTGTAAAACACAGATTTATTAAAGATAGCTGAGAAAGGAAACAGGCAGGGTAAAAGATGCAACTAAGAAAGTCATCATATATGATGACTAATTGAAATGATAGTATCATTCAGGGTAAACTTACAATTTGGTCTGAGAATAACATTTAAATGTAGCCTTGGAAAATGTAAGGGCACAAATGCATCCATGTAAATAACAAACTTATGGCATATTTATTTTATAGGTTAAGCTGCAAAAATATCCATCAACTTATGCTAATGAGCAAAAATACTAAAACTTTTCTCGGCTGCAATAATACACGTAAATTTTCCGCCGGTACAAAAATATCCATGAACTTTAAAATGGGAGCAAAAATGACAACCGTTAAAACCATCTAGCGTCCATTAGGGGTTTATAATGGTTGAGTTTTTGCACCGATTCTTAAAGTTCATGGGTATTTTACACCTAGGAAAAGTTCATGAGTATTTTTACACTTTAACTCTTGTTTTATTTTAGATAACAAATTGCTCATTTACTCAATCACTCATCATGGGTTAACAGTTACACACAGGTGCAAACATATGAGGAGTGCAAAGCCATGTGACGTGAGGCACAGACCTGAATGATACTATGAGCAGCAGATCTCTGTCTACTACTGTGAAAACTAACATCTACTTTTTCCCACGACACACGAGATAAACCTGTTACCAGCTCCTCTGCAAGAAACATTCCAGTTAAATTTCAGACAATCTGCAGATAGGAGGAGCAAATAAACAAAGAGCCTATGCGTAGCTCCTTCTCCAAGTACAAATTCAAGCAAAAGTCGAATCTTATTGGGAAGGGATTAATTATATGAAAGTTGCTGACTTCAACTCTGAAAAATACCAGATACCAGTAGTATTTAGAAAGAAATATAAATATTGGGAGTATTTCTTCTAGATTGATGGTCATCCATTTTCTCAGGATGGAGCCTTAACTTCAAAGATCATTCCTTTGATTTTAAAAATTTCACCATCATCATTTTCAAATTACAAGTTCAAAGTGATCTGTTCCAAAATTGACGTTATCAAGAGTTGAAACAGCAGAGGCAAGGTTTACAAATGCTTGCTTGGCTGTGCTTGAATTTTTTTTTTTTGGGTTAACTTGTTTTCTTAAAAATAAGTTTCTCAAAAATAACTATGACAGTTAATACGATGTTTAAGGTCCAAATCAAGATGCATTAAGATAATAGGAAAGAGCATGGTTCAAATTGCCCACAAAGGGAAAATCAGCAAAAAGTAATATCCTTGTATTCAAGCTAGCACTAACTGATAGGAAAAGGCTATCATGAGCTATAAAGAATTCATATAGGGCCTGTTTGGATCTCCTTTGTAGAAGTACATTCACGTAAACTTTGACAAAACTCATTTCACATACTTACATCGTACATCATAAATCAATGTTGAAACGCAACTTTTATCATCAATCCAAACAGGCAAATAAGCAAGAGGGAAAGAACATAACACATGAAAAAGGCAACTAGTGCAGGCTCAAAATAACAGCACACAAGATACAAACCTTCAACCTTATCAGAATTGTCATCAAATAAATCACACTGCTGAGGTTCACATGCCTTGCAGTGTTCTTCATATACAATATGTGGATATTTTTCATTTACTATATTCTCCCACTGTCAACCAAAAAGATAATATTAAACTACAATGCAAATGAAAATCAACTAAATCATTCAAGAGCAAGGTATGAAAATAACCAAACCTTTGGAAGTTCATTATTTCGTCTGATGGATGCTGTTCTCCAGCCAACAATATCTTTAATGTTAAATATAAAGGAAAGCAAATAGATATACACAATATAGACTGAAAATATACCATAACAAAAAGCAGAAAGTAACATATACTAAGGATACGATCACACCCCGCATTTGAATATGCAATTCGGCGTTTGAAAGTACGCAAGGCAGACCTGCATGAAGCAAGTCAGGGTCTGAGATAAAAACCTTCTTTAAAGACAACAATATGAGATATGCAACAATCATACATGAAATGAAGTTCCTCAAAATCTTCTAGCATGCGTTTGAGCAATGGTGGCTTTCCTTCATCATCATCAGTCAGGAAAAGATGACGACCAGTTCTCCTTAAAATCAAATGAATAATACAGCTTGCAATTTTCTCTATTGCAGATACACCAAAAAGAAATGGAACCTGAATGTCAAGACCCAGTCAACACGTTTAAATACTGGAACAGAAGAAATTAATTTAACTAGTTCATGTGTATGATATCCTCAACCAAAAAACAAGAACTTAAATTGATCCCAAACTGATTTGGAAACACATCCACACAGATAAGTAACCCACGAGTTGGTAAAATATACAAATTTGGAAGAATCTCAATTATATGCAGAAGCTAGAAGAATGTCTTCTTACAGATATATTTGGCACACAAGCTAAGGCCTGGTTGTATGACATTATACAACGCAGTCCACCTTGATCACATGTTTGGTACACAAACTATATCATATAAGCTTATAAAGACACCTCCAATCAATTCCACTCAATACCGTGATCAATTATATCATCTATTCAGGGCTAGATTGCCTTGACCAGACTTGATTGTATGAAGAATGGAATAAAACGTCACAATAATCCTGTGCCTCCTTTTTCTCTCATACCATGTCTCCTCAGCCCATAGTTTTATTATCATAAATTTATTAATTATCAGATGGAGATGCAAATTTTTCAATATCACTTAATGTTGACAAGATGAAAATTTAAACCTCAGATGCCTATACCTGCTTATGGCCCCTTGATCCCAGGTGAGGTGTAGCAACAGTAATGAAATTCATTGCCTCTAAGCCACATATTGTACCATTTGCGTCCTCTTTACTTGCTCTAGTGCATGAGTCATCCATGCATTCTCTTTCAGATGGTCTATACAGTCTCCCAATTGCATACCTTGCCACCAGTCCTCCCACAGAGTGAGCAACAATGGAGATCTTACGCATGTTGGGCTTCCTTCGAATAACATCAATAACCTAAAAGTTGGATTATAGTAAAGATTATGTATTTAATGCCATAGTGTATAAAGACAGCAAAGGTTTCAAACACATTTATACAGCCGATAAAAGGATGCTTTCAAAGTTAAAATGTTAAATATTAAATGAAAAATGTTCATTTCAGCACATATCAGAAGTTCATGACTCATCATCTTTCTTACCAGGTTTGTTATCTTATAGACAGACTCTTGGGAACCCTTCACAAATAGAAAGAGCTGAATGGGTTTTCTGCCCCAAGAGTTGTAACCTCACAACACTTTAGGTATAGAGAAATGGTATGGCTTCTGTTTTGTCGTACATACAAGAAAATTTCATGCAGACTACATATAAAAAACTTTAAACTGGCCATGTACATTAGAAGCAGAGATTATGTGAAGAAACATATAGTGATGAGAAAATTTCTTCACTAAGCTTGCTGTAGTTAGATACATAACTTCAACAAAAGTTATGAATATATCATGTTTAATTTGCAAATTGCAACTCCTTCAATCGTAATAACTTAAGATATTCTTCATCTTTATTCAAGAACATTTTAATGGTATATATAGTAAATAAGATTATCAAAATAATCTATAGTCAATGCCTCATTAGAAATTATGGGGTCATCTCAATTTCAGTTTCATGCAGGAGAATTCAACAAAAACATTTATCTATTCAGACACTGACCTCCTCAGCCAATCGCTCCCCCATTACATCCACACCATCTAGTGTCAACATAGACACATTTCGTTCGCTACCTGGATGAAGGAAAATGGGGGAACAAGTTAAAGACCAAAATAAGCAACATATAAAGAAATTTGTAAAGGCCCTCTCAGCTTAATTGATGAATTTCACAAGATGCCAAGAAAACAGTCTATAGTACCACAAATATTGAATGTGCGAATATGGATAAAGTTGAACAATTAAAATCCATTGAATCAAGAATGATTAATCAATCATGCATTAAGAAGGCCTTTAAATATTAAGTACTTTCTTCAGGATTAGCCTGCATATATGTGAGATAAAGAAAGTTGTTCAGCAGCCTTTTAAGAAGTTAAGTTGCAGAGGTTATTAAAAGTGACAATTGGAAATGATGGCAGGAAAACAGCTGGCCATGTTCTAGGAGTCTGGAGACTTCACATGGAAAGTTAACAAATTTAAAGGGGATAATTTGAATAATGTTAACCAGAAAAATTCCACATTCGAGAATTTTGCTAAGATAAAACAAAAAATGTTAAAATGGAAGAGAATCAGAGAAAACGCCAAGCACAGTGAGAGACGAATTGGGCTAAAACATTTGAAAATTCAAGGGGTCAAATCATAGCTGGATGGTTTTTTGGTTCAAAAAAGTTTGATCAGAGGACAAACCCTAAAAGGCAGAGCCCTTCAGGTAAGTCTAACTCAAACCTAGCTATTCAATTATGTTATGTCAGATAATGCAGCTCTGAATGGCTACCGCTACTGACTATGAACAGCAAATGTACTTACTCAAAATCTGACCCTACCAATTGCCAACCATGATATTTGATTTGATGAAGGAACCATCACTGAACCAATTGATTTTTAGCCTCTTTTAACAGATAAGTTGCAAAAGGAAGGCTTCATTTTCTAAATAAAATATGATAGAGAACATTTACAATCACAGAAATATTTTGGTGTCACATTTATTGGAAAAGAGCCTTTTTCAGAATTCCCATCAGATTCTCAAATCAAAGAAGGTCTGGAAAAGAAAAATGGATATTTGTTCTTCAATTTAACATCATACATATTAGTCCAGAAACTGACTTCTGAACTGGTATTCAGGACACATTTAGAAGCTGAAAATTTATTTTTCATTCAAATGTCAGCATACTAAGACTAAAATGCCAGGATTACATACAAATTATACAATTCTACCTTTCATTTGTACCATTTTATCACAAGCTCTTCCAAATGGAATCATCAGCAAAAGTTTAAATCAGAAATTTGATAAATGATCCTTACAGTGAACAAACACTTTATCGGGAAGCTCTTTAACAAATTGCTCTGCACCAAACTTCCAATCTGTTGCACTGCAGGAACAGTTAAACCCTCAATCAGCCACCTCATGTAAACAATTTTTGAACAAGGAAATATGTGACTATCTAAGTTTCTAAGAAGAAGTAACCATATAAATGTAATATTTCAAATTCAATCTTCTGTGCAAACATAACAAGAGATCTTTTACTGATGTCAATCAACATAATATATCTATCTTCTCTTCAACAAAAATAGTAAACACACCACCAAATGCTCTGCTTATTGATACAGAACTGTTGTCCAAGTCCAATGCTAAAATATGCTCCTTCAACTTTACCAGAAATATTTTGAGGGGGAAAAAAAGACTCTACCAGAAAAATCAGTTGTCTATAGCCAAGGTGAGCAGCGAACACAAATTGAGGGGAAGACAGAAAATAAATGTAAAAGAAGGCCAAAAGTTAAACAATTTGACAAATATAACACATTACAATGAACAAACATAAAACAAGATCAATCATCAAACACCAGTTTAACAAAGTAACATAGGATAAAATGCCAAGATTTAGAAGGCCAAAAGTTAAACAATTTGACAAATATAACACATTACAATGAACAAACATAAAACAAGATCAATCATCAAACACCAGTTTAACAAAGTAACATAGGATAAAATGTGCCAAGATTTAATGTCCTTTCATCCGTCTCGCATAGTTTTGACCAGAACATTCCACGTTGAACTAATTTGCCGAGACTAAGGTACTAGTTAAAAATTAAAAATAACAACATAGATCGACATCTAAATTTGGAATTGTACACGATTAGATTACTATTAAATAGGAAGGCAAAAGGCACCTCAGATATTTCAGTAGCTAAGTCAGATCAAAGAGAAGAACAAAAGCCTTTTTTTTTTTTTTTTGGCATACTAACTAAGAGAGAAAACAACAAACTGATCACATAAACATTAAAAGAAAAAGAACCCACCAAGAATTTCATAAGACTCATTTCGATTGAAGGAAAAACAAATATGCCACAAGGCGGTTAAATTTAAACGCGTATTTACAAATGAATATCCGTGCAAACCCAAGCACATAACTTTGAAAAATCAGCATTCATGAAACCCAGATAAGGTAGGAAGAAATAACCGAACCTTCCCATAATTCCATTGACCATGACAACGAGATGATCGGCGGAGGAAGAATCAGATACCTTGGAGCTCCACACATCGCGACTTCCGTCGACAGACTCCGATGTACAAACTCCGTTCTGTTGCACGCTATTTTCCATGGGTGATTACGCGTTTACAAGGCCCAACCAAAAAACGAATTGCAATAATAAATTAAAAAGAAAAAACCCGAACGTCACAAAAGCATAAGTAGATCACGGGAAGAAAAGAGTGCAATCAGCGAAATTTTCCCGAATATTGAAGATAAAGGGAGAGCAAACGTTGGAAATGAGGAATGACGGAATGGGACTGAGTAGGTGGGTGAGAGAGGGAGAGGAGGTTAGACAGATAGAAGGCAACGTGAAAAAGAAGAGAGTAGAACAATAAATGCTGGCAAGGGAGAACGCGAAGCTAGATGCTTACGATTTGGGTATGATGACCATAACAATAGACGGTAACTTTCTGAGATGTGAACGCCAAAACTCAAAAGTCGGCTGTCTGGTATACAAAGCCTGCCCTTCCTATCAGGTGTGAAAAATATTCTACTTCTAATTGAGTTATGATGATAAGATTCTCACTTGATGAAAAAAAAATCATATGAGATATTATTAATGATCTTTTTTTTTTTAATAAAAAATATCTATTTTATATTGGACCACAAAGTTGATGAAATAATGTATTCTTTAAAAAAAAAAAGACATTTAATGACTAAAAAAACTTGTATATCTATAAATAACTTTTACTCGCATACGAAGAGAATGCAATGTCTCCAGGCCAAAAAAAAGAAAAGAAAATAAGAATGCAATGTCTTTCTTTATGTTCAATCTCATCAATTTTAAAAATTATAAGCGTAATAATCAATACTTCAAAAATAGGGAATAATGGCTTACATTTTTTGGCACTTATTTACAACTTCTTTTGGAATTCTTTTTTAGGAAAAAAAAAAGAAAAAATTGGGATGAAGTGGTGCTTTTTCAAGTAAGCGCCATAGTTGCATATGGGTCGCGCTTGGTGGTTTTTTCTTTTAAATTAAAAAAATTGAAGCAGCAGCTATAGTGCTTGCTCAAGCAAGTGCTATAGCTACTATTCACTACAAAGTATTTTTTAAATATTTTTTTCTCCAATCCTTCTTCATCAACTTTCACTTTAGTATCAGTGTGTCCCCTATTTTTCAGCAGCTCTCTCACCAATTTCCCCATTCCTTTTCCTTTTAGCTTCTTTTGACATCATTAAAACTAAGCATATATAACATTCTTCTCCCTTTTTTTGATGATGACACATCTTTTAAGAAAAAAATGTATGAGTATGAAAGCATATTAGATGTAATATATTTTTCTTGCCATCCTCTTCCCCTATTTGACATCCGTAAAAAGTTTGAAGTGAAGAAATGCTTGTGAAGAGACAAATATAAAAGATAAATTAGAATGTTGCAAGAAAACTATTTTCTCTGCTCTTATTTGAAAACATTTTCTTTTTTAAAGTGATACAAGTAAAATAAGGTTTCCATGAGAACAATTTTGAAACAATTTGGAGAGGCATTCAACAAAACTTTCATAATTAAAACAAATCGATACCAAAGATGTGTAAAATATTCATAGAATTTAAAGAGATAAGGTTCAAGAATGCTCATGTACATTCGACAAATTGATGAATGATCTATGAAGTTCATTTTCATGCTTTCTTTTTGTGTGAAATCTGTGATGTTGTGCTCTGAAGTGTACTCAATAAAAGGATCATGAATAGCCTTTGAGATGTGAAATGGGACTAAAGTACTGGCTTCTTAAGTAATGTCTAGACTAAATGAATATGGTTAGTACTCAGGATATCTGAAAAGACATATGGAGAAGTTGGAATCGCAAAAGGTTGAGCCTCTGAAGATGTGATCTCAATAGGCGCTCAAGAGCAGGAGTACCCATGTGTTCTCTGGATAGGGCCTATAGTGAGTCCAAACTCTACTCATAGCTCCTTAGAATGGTGCCAACCTTAAATATCATTATGTTTTGAGCCTTTTGTTGCTTAAATAGAATCTTGGAGTTCTGATTAACCATGTCATACTTCTGGCTTATCTTATAATCCACAAAGGTGATAAACTTAATAATGTTGATGGCAACTTCTGTGAAAAAACTTTGAAATTCCTTTTTCATATGTTTCTAGATAAATGGACCAAAGAATATCCCTAATCTATCCTCGAAGTTCCATCTTCCATCGTCTGCCTCTTCTTCATAAGGCTCTTTCATACAGAATATCTCAATTGGCTCCAAGAGGCCTTTCTGATAACCTTGGAATTTATGATGTTTTAATTGCAAAAAGGAGTTACAAACTCTATCATTGTCATGTTTTAATGGATTAAATTAGTTAAATATGTAGTTTCATCTTCATAATTAGTTTTTAGAATTTATTTGTATAGATCTTGGTCATATTTGGAATTTTGTTCAAAATTGGGCTTAAATCACATCTCTTTTATAATTGGGTAGTGAACACTGTTTGGTATTTTGATCATAATTTGAGTTTTAGACCTCCAATTGATCTGTATTTTATCTTTTAGGAACGCTGAATGAAATCCCTACAACTTATATGAAGAGTCCAGAAGCTAAATGAGACGTTTAGAGGACCAAATTGGGCTTGGAATGCAAGACAAGGTGTTGTGATGGACTTGTACAGTATTTGATCCATAACTTGGGCTACCGAACTCCAAATGAGGTCAGATTTGAACGACTGAACAGATAACATCTAGGGCTACATTTCATATGAAGACAACGTGGCCCAATTCCACCGAATTCGTGGTGCCAAACAGGCTGTACATCGGACACGGTTTTGGAGCTGTAAAGTGATTCAAAGATGCTTCCAAGTTGGCCACTAAGAAAAGTGACGAATTTGAGTTGTAAAGTGCATGGATGAGATGCTCCTAGCTGCCTATAAATAGAAGAGTATTGTGAAGATGAAAACACACTTGGAGAAGAGCTCTCTCTCCCTTCGGTTCTTTCTTTCTTAAATTTCATATCTCTTTCATCTTAAGTTCTTTCTTTTCTTGTTCAAAACCTCCTATATGGATGGTTCTTACATCTTGTTTATGCTCCTTATGTATTATTTTCCTTTTGTTCATTTGAAGTCCTACATGTGATGGTTCTACCTCCTATATGGACGATTGGTTGTAATCTTTTCCTTTCGATTGTTATAATTTAATGTTATGTTTCGTTCATTTTAAGTCCTACATGCGATGATTCTACCTCCTACATGGACGATTAATTGTAATCTTTTCTTTTGAATGTTTTAGTTTAATTTATTGTTCTTCATCTTTTTCCCTTTTGTATGCTTGGTCATGAATAACATGAACTAAGTATCTTTCTAAGGTCATGTATGGATTCTTTATGAAGTTTAATTGAAATTTTGTTTTTAATTACATAATACTTGTTTTGGATGTGTTTCTTTAATCCATTCTTAATGCCTTTGTTAGTTTGATCATCTAATTAAGGAATTGAAAGATTAATTAGACCTTGGGAAAGGCTAGTTAATTCTAGGTTCAATTGATTAAAGAACATAAGGTACTAGCAAGGGAACTTGACATAGACTTTATGCAATCATAAAGAATTCGGACTTAATGCAAGAATTAATTCTAATGAGCATGGGAACATGACTTTAGGATTGAGGATTAGGCTAATTGACTTAGGAATAAGCAATTAGATTAAAATCTGAAATTCGATTGACATACTCCAATTCATGGGTTAAGTAATTAAATTCTACCTTAAAAGAAGATTATGTCTTAATCTAGCTTTTGGTAAAGGAAGAACAATTAAATGGATTATTGATGACATACATGACCCTAGGCTTTTGTTAATTGTTTTCTATAAAGTTTAATTCAATTTCTTGGTAATTTTATTTACTTTTAATATTTTCATTGAAAACTCATATGGTTGCATCAACTTTAATTCAAGTAAATTGGGTTGGTAGTTGGAACTTTGGTCCTCGTGGGAACGATATTTTATTACTCGGGATACTTGCTAGTATTACATTGATAGTGTATACTTGCACTTGTTACCCCGCTCATCAAGTTTTTGGCGCCGTTCTGTCGGGGACCAAAATTGTCCCAATATCAACTATCTTTGCTTGTTTTATAGATTGGTGCTTGTTTTATTTTAATTGCAATTTTAATTTTTAATTTTTTCTTTATTTGGAGTTATTCCTTTTTCATTTAACTGTGTTCTTTACATCCTTGTGTTTTGGTTATTATTGTTTAGTATATTTTGCATAAGGTGTCTGAGCTTGAATTTTATTTCTTTAATTTGGTATTGTTATTCTTTTTGTAAAGTGCAGAATTTTCTTGGGTTAAAAAAAAAATCAAAAACAATCCCATTAAATTGTGTGTACTTACTTGGAAATTCATTTTCTGCAGAATTTCAATTTAAACTAACTAAACCTTTCTAGTCCATTTCTTCTTTACTTTCAGGTTATTAAGAACTAATTTCTTGATTAAGGTGTATGCAAGACTCAAATATTCTATTTGATCAAGAAATAGAGAGGACATTGAGACGTTTGAGAAGAGAACAAAAGGCTTCGTTACAAATTCAATTAGCTTCTTCTTCTACAGATACAATCGAACCTGAAAATATCACAATGGCAGAAGAAGCTGTGAATCGTAGAAGTGTGGGAGATTTTGCTATCCCAAGGGTTAGTGAAATTGCTTCCAAGATTGTCAAGCCAAGGGTGGAAGCCAATAACTTTGAAATCAAGCCGCCTATTATTCGGATGGTGCGCAGACATACCGTACAATTTTATGGCCTTCCTTATGAAGATCCAAACTTGCATCTAGCAAGCTTCTTGGAGATATGTGACACGTTCAAATTCAATGGCATTACTGATGATGCCATTAGACTGAGGCTCTTCCCATTCTCTCGAAAGATAAAGCAAGAGTCCGGTTGCGCTCACTTCCCCCGGAGCCATCACCACTTGGGATGAACTAACAAAAAAATTCCCGGGCAAGTATTTCCTCCCGCAAGAACAACAAAGTTAAGAAACGACATCACCTCTTTCCAACAAGCCGATGGTGAATCACTCTATGAAGCATGGGAGCGGTTCAAAGACTTACTTAGGAAGTGCCCACATCATGGCCTTCCTGAGTGGTATCCAGTCCATACATTCTATAATGGGCTACATGGGAATACGAGAGGCATTGTTGATGCTGCTGCCGGTGGGGCTCTAATGGCAAAATCTGTGAATGATGCCTACAATATTTTGGAGAACATGGCTAATAACAATTACCACTGGAATGGAGAAAGGAGTAATACCAAGAAAGTAGCAGGAATTCATGAACTTGATGCATTATCAACACTTTTTGCACAGGTAGCTTCTATGAATAATCAGCTAAACAAGTTGACATCCGCCAATGTGCAAGTAAGTAGCTGTAACTTATGTGGAGGAGGGCACCTTACTCGAGCGGTGTGCTATGAGTCGGGGAAAGTGTGCGATGTTGCTCATCAAAATAAGCAACAATACAATCCGCACTCAAACTATTATAATCCAGGTTGGAGGAATCACCCTAATTTCTCATGGGAAATCAAACAGTGTACAACAACCACGACCTCCCTACAATCCTCCCGGATTTGCAGCACCGTTCAGCCACAAGAGAAGAAAAGCAATCTTGAAGATATTCTAGCCCAATTCATGACAAGAACAGATTCCATCTTGCAAAATCACACAAACCTTCTATCAAGAACCTAGAGGTGCGGTAGGACATGCTTGCTAACTCTCTAAATGTTAGGCATCAAGGTACACTTCCCAAGAATACGTAAGATCCTAGGGGTAAGGAAACTTGCCAAGCCATTTCCCTCGAAGCGGTAAAGTGTTGAAAGGTGCTGAACTCCGCAACTATTGAAGTCCAAATAAGTGAAGAAGCCGCAAGTAACAATCAAAGTGAAAGTAGGGCCGAAAGTCAAACCAAGCCACCATACCAACTCCGAAACCGAAAGGAAAGAATCTCAACCTCCTTTTCCTCAACGGGTAAAACCTAACTCAAAGGATAGGCAATTTTCTAGATTTTTGGATGTATTCAAGAAATTGCAGATCAACATCCCATTTGCAGAAGCTTTAGAAAATATGCCATCTTATGCAAAATTTATGAAAGAATTGTTATCCAAAAAGAGGAGATTGGTGGAAAACGAACTAGTTGTACTTACTGAGGAGTGCAGTGCGGTTTTGCAAAAGAAGTTACCACCAAAGTTGAAGGATCCGGAAGCTTCACCATACCTTGCACAATAGGCAATCGGTTTGTGGGTAACGCCCTTTGTGATTTAGGGGCTAGCAACAATTTGATGCCCCTAACCATATTCAAAAGACTCGGCCTTGGGGAGATCAAGTCTACATCTCAGCTTCTTCGCTTAGGCCGACCGAACATTGGCATATCCAAAAGGTATAATTGAAGACATCCTTGTTAAAATTGATAAACTAATCTTACCCGCATTTCATCATCTTAGACATGGAAGAGGACGAGATATTCCTATCATTTTAGGAAGACCCTTAGCCACTGGAGGAACATTAATAGATGTGAAAAAGGGTGAGTTGACTATGCGGGTGGAAGACCAACAGGTTACTTTTAATGTTTTTAAGGCAGTTAAATTTTCTGATAACTGTGAGAATGTTTTCTCTATTGATGTGCTTGATAATTGCCTTGATGATTTAAAAGTAATGACTCTTCCTCTAGACCCTTTACAGGGAGCTTTAGAAGAGACAGAGTCCTTTGATGGTAAGGATTATGAGCTTTCTTTAGATGACTTTTCCCTTTCCTTGCAGAATAATTTTTTTGAAACTTTACATGTTGTTGAAGGTAAAGAGGTAAGTGAACCACCCATTACTCCTAATGATGTTCCTAGTCTTGACTTAAAACAGCTTCCATCACACCTCTCTTATGCCTATCTAGGAGAGGATGCTTCTTATCCGGTTATTATTGCAGCTGACTTAAATCAGGTACAAAAGGAAAAACTGTTGAGGGTGTTAAGGGAGCACAAGAAGGCAATAGGCTGGACTCTAGCTGACATCAAAGGTATAAGCCCTTCCTACTGCATGCACAAGATCATTTTGGAAGAAGGGAGCAAGCCTTCAATTGAAGCACGAGGCGTCTAAACCCGCATGAAGGAAGTAGTAAAGAAGGAGATAATCAAGTGGTTAGATAAAGGGATCATCTATCCCATATCCGATGCTTCTTGGTCAGCCCAAGATAATGTGTGCCAAAGAAAGGAGGCACAACATTGGTGAAGAATGACAACAATGAGCTGATTCCCACAAGGACCGTGGACGGTTGGCGGGTATGCATGGATTACAGGAAGTTAAACAAGGCAACCAGGAAAGATCATTTCCCTCTCCCATTCTTGGATCAGATGCTAGACAGGATATCCGGGTATGACTTTTACTATTTTCTTGATGGCTATTCGGGTTACAATCAAATAGCAATTGCTCCTGAAGATCAAGAGAATACAACTTTTACCTGCCCCTATGGTACATTTGCATTTCGAAGGATGCCTTTTGGTCTTTGCAACGCCCCTGCCACATTTCAAAGGTGTATGATGGCAATCTTCTATGATCTTATAGAAGACATAATGGAGGTATTTATGGATGACTTCTATGTCTTTGGTTCTACCTTTGATGCATGTTTAGCAAATTTGTCCAAAGTGTGGCAACGATGTGTAGAAACAAACTTGGTTTTAAATTGGGAAAAATGTCATTTTATGGTACGTGAAGGGTGTTAGTTCTCTATGTGTTTTGATGATAACTGACAATTGTAAACGCAAGATAAAATGAGTTTATGATAAGTTAAAAAAAAAGAAGAGAACTTTCTGTCAGGTGAATACTCGAGTAATGGTTTCATTACTCAAGTATTGAATACTCGAGTGATGGTTTCATTACTCAAGTATTGAGTTGACAAAGTGAATGGATCCTTTGTGCAAAAATGATCATTACTCAAGTATTGATTCCAATACTCAAGTAATGAACTTACGAGAGCATTCCAAGTTCTTTTCACAAAGATCAATACTCGAGTAATGGTTTGATTACTCGAGTAATGACCAAACAGAGACTCTTCATCTAAAAGGAAGAAATACCAATACTCAAGTATCCATATGGATACTCAAGTATTGGTCATACGTAAAATGATTAAAGTATTCAACATGTGAATACTCGAGTATTGGTTTGAATACTCGAGTATTGAGCAAACATAAAGTTTTCAACGTTTTTCACATGTTTATCAATACTCAAGTATTGATATGAATACTCAAGTATTGGAATGGCGAGACTTCACAAGTATTGAAAATAGTTCAATACTCGAGTATTGATATGATTACTCGAGTATTGACCGTGAAAGTTTCACTATTTCCAAGTGATTTGAATACTCAAGTATTGAGGCGAATACTCAAGTATTGACTTGGAAAAGATCTCACAAATTTTTCAAATAGTTCAATACTCAAGTATTGGTTTGAATACTCGAGTATTGGCCATACAGAAAGGTTTGCTATTTCTAAGTGATTTCAATACTCAAGTATTGAGATGAATACTCAAGTATTGACTTGGAAAAGTTTTCAAACAGTTCAATACTCAAGTATTGAGTTGAATACTCGAGTATTGGGCATACAGAGAGCTTGGCTCTTTTTCAAATATTTTGAAAACTCAAGTATTGATTTGAATACTCAAGTATTGAAGTTTTGGACTTAAACTTATTTTCACATAAAAGTTCAATACTCAAGTATTGGTTCAATACTCGAGTATTGGTCTTACTCAAGGAAATTGTCCAACGCTCAAATCATGTAGTGCCTTCTTCGGAAAACGAATACTCAAGTATTCGAGATGAATACTCAAGTATTCACATTAGTGCACAAAGTGCAATACTCAAGTATTGAAGAACTCACTCAAGTATTGGGAGCAAGTATTCAAAATTCAAATCATACGAATTTGTGATTTCTTCGTGTTTGATCTTAATGCTTTCTATTATCATTCTTATATATTCCCAGCTATGTTTAACCACTTTGTTAGTGAGTTTCAGCTTGATTATAGGAGATTAAATGAAGATTTAATACCAAAAGCAAAAAGCTGTCAGAACATTAAATGCTAAACCCATAAAGTTGCATACTTTTGGGAAATCCTTCTGCACACGCTTACAAAGGATTAATGCCTACCTACCACATCCAAGCAAATGCTAGTCCAACGGATTTATTTACTAGAAGTCAACTTCCGAACTTCCGCCCACTGGATTAAGTGAAGATTAGAGAGAGAAGAAGACCAAAATCGAAACCGAACCTTGGTTAATGTTACCAACGGTTATATGAAGGATTACAACGGTCATTTAATGCACTCTCAGTATAAATAGAGCAGCATTCAATTCCTCTCAATAACTAAGACTCTAGAAAGCGAAAATCATTAAAGTTTCCATCTACTCTTAAGTCTTTCTATACTAAGTATCTGTTGATACATTAAGCTTCAGTGTTTATCATTATCTACTCTTAGAGAGAGTTTATTGATTGTAAATCATTTATTGTAAAGGAATCACAAGTCAGGGGACTTGGTGATTGGGTTCATTGATTACAACTTGTAAGGGGGAGTAAGTTCTAGTGAGAGAATTACTCTTGAGTGCAGAGTGTGTAATCAATTGTGATAGTGAAAAACCCGGAGAGTCCGGGACCGGACGTAGGTCAAGAGATTGGACCGAACCAAAGATAATTCCTTGTGTCTTGCCATTCTTCTCTACTCCATAGTCTACTCGTTTTAGTTTCGAAAAACAGAGCTTTTCTTGAAGAATTTTTAATAATCCCCAATTCACCCCCCCTCTTGGTGATTAAGCTCCACTTTCAAAGGGGTGGTGTTAGGCCACAAAATTTCAAAAAAGGGAATTGAGGTAGACAAAGCTAAAATTGAAGTGATTGAAAAATTACCCATTCCCACTAATGTGAAGGCCATTAGGAGTTTTCTAGGACATACGAGTTTTTTATAGGCGCTTTATAAAAGATTTTTCCAAAATCGCAAACATCTTTGCGCTTTGTTGGAAAAAGATTCAATTTTTAAAATTGATGATGATTGTGTGCAAGCCTTTGAGACTCTAAAGAACAAGCTAATTTCAGCCCCCATTGTGAGTGCTCCCGATTGGAGTGCTCCATTTGAACTGATGTGTGATGCGAGTGATTTTGCAATTGGGGCTGTTTTGGGTCAAAGAAAAGACAAAATTTTTCATACAATTTACTATGCTAGTAGAACTCTTTCAGATGCTCAAAAGAATTATGCAACAACAGAGAAAGAATTACTAGCTATAGTATTTGCATTTGATAAATTCCGAGCTTATCCGTTGGGGTCCAAGGTAGTTGTTTACACATCATACCGCCATTAAATACCCGCATTCCAAGAAAGATTCTAAACCAAGGTTGATAAGGTGGATCCTCTTGTTACAAGAATTTGATTTGGAAATCGAGACAAGAGGGATCGAGAAAATCAAGTGGCTGATCACTTGTCAAGATTAGGGGGAAGCAATGAGGACAAGATCAACCCGTGCATGGATTCTTCCCGGATGAAAACTCTTTGGAGTTGCCACGTCAATCCCCCGGTATGCGACATTGTTAATTTTCTGGTATGTGGTATTCTACCTTCGATTTTACTTTTCAACAAAAGAAAAAGCTCATGCATGATTCAAAATTCTATTTTTGGGATGAGCCTTTTCTTTTCAAAAGATGTCCCGATCAAATAATTCGGAGGTGTGTACCACAAGAGGAAATTAATAATATTCTTGTTCATTGTCATAATTCAGATTATGGGGGCATTATGGGAGCACTAGGATCACAAGATCCTAGAAAGCGGATTTTATTGGCCTTCTTTATTCCATGATGCCGGAGTTTGTTGTTTCTTGTGACAGTGTCAAAGAACAGGTAATATATCAAGGAGAAATGAGATGCCCAAAGATAGTATTCTTGAAATTGAACCATTTAATGTGTGGGAATTGACTTCATGGGACCTTTCCCATCTTCCAACAATTGCAAATACATCCTGGTGGCAGTTGACTATGTTACCAAGTGGGTTGAAGCAATGGCTCTTCCTACCAATGAAGCACACCAAGTGACCAAGTTTTTAAGGAAGAATATTTTCACAAGGTTTGGTACCCCAAGAGCCATAATCAGTGATGGCGGTTCTCACTTTTGTAACAAATGGTTTGAGACACTATTAGTGAAATACGAGGTCAAGCACAAAGTGTCTACCGCCTACCACCCTCAAACTTGTGGCCAAGTGGAAGTATCAAATAGGGAGATCAAGAGAATTTTGGAGAAGGTGGTACGACCTACAAGGAAGGATTGGGCTATAAAGCTAGATGATGCTCTTTGGGCTTACAGAACAGCTTACAAGACTGTCCTCGGTACATCTCCCTACAGGTTAGTATATGGTAAGGCTTGTCACCTTCCCCGTGGAATTAGAACATAAAGCATATTGGGCCATCAAACAGCTTAATCTTGATCCCACTTGTGGCTAAAGAACATAGACTCTTTCAAATGAATGAATTAGATGAGATCGGAAGGATGCCTATGAAAGTGCAAGAATCTACAAAGAAAAGACCAAAGCATGGCATGACAAGAAGATTGCTCCACGTCACTTTGAGGTAGGCCAAAAGGTATTGTTATTCAATTCAAGATTGAAATTGTTTCCGTGAAAACTCAAATCAAGGTGGAGTGGTCCCTTTAAGGTAACAAAGGTCTTCCCTTATGGTGTCATGGAATTGGAAGAGGAAAGTTCCAAAAGAACCTTCACCGTGAATGGCCAAAGATTGAAGCATTACCGGAGCAAAGATGTGCACTGAGTGAGATTTCTCATTCATCCCGCATTCGTAAATATGGGTAACAAGTCTCGCTAAAGACTATAAACTTAGCATGTGCACTATTGTCTCGTAGATAATTTGCTGCTAATTTTGGTTGTGTTTTCCATTTAAATTAATCATAAAAAAACAAAACAAAAAAAAACAAAAAATATTGCGTGGTTTGTCACATTCTTTATTTTCTATTTGCGCTTTTATTTTATTTGTTGTTTGTGCGTAATTGTCGGCATGAAAACCTTTGGTGGCAGCCCTTACATTAAGCTTTGGGTGTCCTCTCGGTTTGGGGGAGTCTCTTTAACCCTTCTCTCTTATTTATGGTTTTCTCTTCACTACCTATTCACATTACATATTAGACAACATTGGGGACAATGTTGGTTTTAAGTTTGGGGGTCTTTGTTTGGAAACATGTATTTATTTTCTTTAAGGATAGGGTTTAAAGACTTTTTCCCAACAAGGTTTGATGTTTTCATGACTAGGCATTAGATGTTTTATTGTTTGATGTTTTCATGACTAGGCATTAGATGTTTTATTATATAAAAAAAAATCTTTTAAAACATGACTTGAATGAATTCTAAGGTAGATATTGTGGGATTGGAAAATAAGAATCATGTGTTACTAGCAATGCAAAATGTGAATGTCACATATGCTATTCTTGAGTGAGTATGATCATATGTTTGAATAAACAAGTCAAGTAAATTTCTTGAGTAGTAGTTTGTAGATAATGATCTTGAGGATAGTATAATTGATTCCCATAGCCGTGAGGGATTGAGCTTCATATACTTATATTCTTTCTTGTGTGCACCTCACTACTTTAGCACTCTAGAACTTGTTCTGTTTTCGGTTTGAGATGGCAAGTATTACATGCATACTCCGAAATGATAAAAGGTAATTTATTTCTTGTATAAACCAGTTGGCCAAATAGCCCACCTTGCATTTTCCATTGATTAACCCTTTTGAGCCCGATGCCATGTTTGTTCTTGTTATTAACCATTTTCACACAACCACTCCATACATATCCTACCTCACAAAGGAAAATAGTGTATGCTACGAAGGTGAAGGTATGAACTTAATTAATGAATTTTGGAGTTGTATGATGGTTATGATCTATACGATGAATATATCAGGACAAAATAACAAAGGATGGCTAAAAAAAAAAAATTATGTTGGTGGTACTGGTATTTCGAAAAAAAAAAACAAAGAGAAGAAGAAGAGAGGAATGAGGAAAAGTGAAGGATGAAAACAGTTTATATGAGATATAATTTGGATCTCGATCGATGATTGATATGCTCTGTTTTCCATTGTTAAAGCTACTTATCCATAAAATATCCTTCCCTAACCTTAGCCACATTACAACCTTTGAAAGACCTTTTGATTGGTTTATACATGTATTACAAGGCAGTGGAGAATTAGAATATGAACAAGCCTATGGTAGTGTTATTGGAATGATGGTGGATTGAGTGAAATACACACCCTAAAACACTTGAGAGTTTGAGTGGATTGAATATCCAAGTGAGGGGTTTATTTATTCCAATTTACTATTTTCCTCTTGATAACTCTACATTCCCTAAAAACTTGATGAGTGGGGTAACAAGTGCAAGTATACACTATCAATGTAATACTAGCAAGTATCCCGAGTAATAAAATATCGTTCCCACAGGGACCAAAGTTCCAACTACCAACCCAATTTACTTGAATTAAAGCTGATGCAACCATATGAGTTTTCAATGAAAATATTAAAAGTAAATAAAATTACCAAGAAATTGAATTAAACTTTATAGAAAACAATTAACAAAAGCCTAGGGTCATGTATGTCATCAATAATCCATTTAATTGTTCTTCCTTTACCAAAAGCTAGATTAAGACATAATCTTCTTTTAAGGTAGAATTTAATTACTTAACCCATGAATTGGAGTATGTCAATCGAATTTCAGATTTTAATCTAATTGCTTATTCCTAAGTCAATTAGCCTAATCCTCAATCCTAAAGTCATGTTCTCATGCTCATTAGAATTAATTCTTGCATTAAGTCCGAATTCTTTATGATTGCATAAAGCCTATGTCAAGTTCCCTTGCTAGTACCTTATGTTCTTTAATCAATTGAACCTAGAATTAACTAGCCTTTCCCAAGGTCTAATTAATCTTTCAATTCCTTAATTAGATGATCAAACTAACAAAGGCATTAATAATGGATTAAAGAAACACATCCAAAACAAGTATTATGTAATTAAAAACAAAATTTCAATTAAACTTCATAAAGAATCCATACATGACCTTAGAAAGATACTTAGTTCATGCTATTCATGACCAAGCATACAAAAGGGAAAAAGATGAAGAACAATAAATTAAACTAAAACATTCAAAAGAAAAGATTACAACTAATCGTCCATGTAGGAGGTAGAACCATCGCATGTAGGACTTAAAATGAATGAAACATAACATTAAATTATAACAATCGAAAGGAAAAGATTACAACCAATCGTCCATGTAGGAGGTAGAACCATCACATGTAGGACTTCAAATGAACAAAAGGAAAATAATACATAAGGAGCATAAACAAGATGTAAGAACCATCCATATAGGAGGTTTTGAACAAGAAAAGAAAGAACTTAAGATGAAAGAGATATGAAATTTAAGAAAGAAAGAACCTAAGGGAGAGAGAGCTCTTCTCCAAGTGTGTTTTCATCTTCACAACACTCTTCTATTTATAGGCAGCTAGGAGCATCTTATCCATGCACTTTACAACTCAAATTCGTCACTTTTCTTAGTGGCCAACTTGGAAGCATCTTTGAATCACTTTACAGCTCCAAAACCGTGTCCGATGTACAGCCTATTTGGCACCACGAATTCGGTGGAATTGGGCCATGTTGTCTTCATATGAAATGTAGCCCTAGATGTTATCTGTTCAGTCGTTCAAATCTGACCTCATTTGGAGTTCGGTAGCCCAAGTTATGGATCAAATACTGTACATTGTTCCAGAGTCCGTCACAACACCTTGTCTTGCATTCCAAGCCCAATTTGGTCCTCTAAACGTCTCATTTAGCTTCTGGACTCTTCATATACGTTGTAGGGCTTTCATTCAGCGTTCCTAAAAGATAAAATACAGATCACTTGGAGGTCTAAAACTCAAATTATGATCAAAATACCAAACAGTGTTCACTACCCAATTATAAAAGAGATGTGATTTAAGCCCAATTTTGAACAAAATTCCAAATATGACCAAGATCTATACAAATAAATTCTAAAAACTAATTATGAAGATGAAACTACATATTTAACTAATTTAATCCATTAAAACATGACAATGATAGAGTTTGTAACTCCTTTTTGCAATTAAAACATCATAAATTCCAAGGTTATCAAACTCCCCAAACTTAGATCTTTGCTTGTCCTCAAGCAAATTAATTCAAGATAACATATGTAGCTTAAAAACAAGGAGGTGTGAAGATCAATGTGAATGAGGAAAATAAGATAGTTCAGTGAAAGCACAGTTCAAAAATGAGTAATACATTATGCTTGTATCACTTTCCTTCCTTTGTATGTGTTGTTGTTTTGAAGGTGAAAGTGGAATATCACCTAGACGGGGAGTGAATAAGGGATTAAACATCATTAATGATCTAAAATCCACTCAAAAGATTATTAGTAATAATGTAAATATGTTTGAGTAAGATATAAACAAAAATGAATATTAACCCAGAATATTTAAATTTACGATTATCGTTACAACGAAGGTTTCTTGAAGATGATGAATCATACTCGAGTAGTATTACTTGTGTACTCGAGTAGCCACTTAAAAAGGCTTTCATAGATGCCCAATGTTCAACCATACTCAAGTAACCCACTTGTTGTACTCGAGTAGCATATCAGCAAAACATATAAGAGGCTTTTGGGATGACTATACTCGAGTAACAGAATGCCTATACTTGAGTAGCATGCTCGAGTACACAGTTTTCAGTGTCGAGTATCATCTATTCTTCGCTGAAGGAATACACTAAGTGAAAACATTAGCAATTGTACTCGAGTACCATTTTCCTTATACTCGAGTACCAGTGAAATCATACTCGAGTACACTTCAAATAGAAAGCAATTATGAGTCTAAAACATATATACTCGAGTGGCAAATTGAAAGACGGATTATCACCTAAGAAGGGGATGAATTGGGTGATATAAAAACTTTTGTCAAATACCCTGAAATGCACACCTTAAAATAGAGCTAAACAAAGAGATAGAGAGAAATATTGAACATAGGCAATTTATACTGGTTCAATCTAAATCCTTGACCTACGTCTAGTCCCTAGACACTCTAGGATTTTCACTATCTCAAGACTTGATTACACACTCTGTAACTCTTCGAGTAATCTGTAATATCCTGAATTTTGGGCATTGAGACATGAAAATAAGCCTAAATTAGGCAGACTACTGAGCTTGGTTCAGGAGGTGTGACATTCTCGAATAAGGCCATATCATCGGCCGAGAGACAAAAAGGGGCATAGAAGACTTATATGGTGAACATCTGGTTGGAAAAGATGCCACCCAACTATGTTCTGAAGTATAGGACAATTTGTTGAGCAAAAATATGCTGGTATAAATAAGTGTACGACATTTTCAGGGCAGTTGGGTATGCCCTGTGTTTTTGAGAAAACATCAGTATGTGGCATCGTTTGTCGGGTCTTTGTATGTGTGTCGCAATCCCGAGTAAAACCCGAGCAAAATTCTGGGCAAACACCGATAAAGTAGTTTTATTAAAGTAACTTTAATAAAGTAAAAGCATGACATGTGTCCCTTCATAATTATATGTGCAAAAGTCAAAAGGCTTGTGGAAGAAGCTAAGTAAAAGGAGATATTTTGAGGGCATTTTGGTCAATTGTTCTAAGGGACACATGTGTATGCAATTAATATGAAATGATGACTAAAAAGCTTCTTAAATAAGCTTCAAATTCGTGCAAAACAAGGAGGAGAGAGAAAAGTCAATAAAACTTGCAAAATAAGCCAAGTTAAGAGGATATTTTGCAATGGTACTTTGATCATTTGATTTGAGGGATTTTTAAGTGCCTTATTGACATATTTTAAGACGTTTTGCACTCTCTTTTACATATGCATCTTGACCAAGAGCTCAAGGGCCATAGAAGTTAAAGTGACAATTCAGAAGGACACAAAAACACTTATATGGTGTTAATCGGTTGGTAAAAATGCTATTTAGCTATACCCTAAGGTATGAGACAATTAGCTGAGCAAAAATGTGCTAAAATAAATATACACATGACATTTCCTGAATAGGTGAGGGTTCCCTGCATTTTTGAAGGAAAAGAAGATGAAAGAGAAATTACTTGGAGAGCAAGGCAAAAGTCAAATTAAGTAATGATGAAGAGAGAGACAATATTAAAATAATAGGATTAATATCTACCACACATTTGAATTAGACTTAAATATGAGGGGCATAAGGGTAAAATTTTGCCCCCATTTGATCAACCTAGGGAATTTGCATATTCTTGGAGAAAAAGCAACAAGAGTACAAGTTTTTAACCACAAGATGGTGTATTGACCATTAGAAAAAGCTTGTATCAAGTACTTCTAAAAAGTAATGATTAAGGGCAGCAAAATCTGATTTTTGTGGTCCTAAATGGCGCCACATATGCTGCTTGGAATTCTCTAGAATTACTTGGAAAACAAGCCAAAGAATCATGTAATAACCTGAAGCATCCTTTTGACCATGGGACAATAGCAAGCTTTGGATAATAACCCTAACCAAGAGAGTTTATTTAAGGACACCTCCTGCCCATTTTTCTATTTCCTTAACATGTCTTCAAGGGGGAGAAGAGAGGGGGCAGCAAGGTTCTTGGTCCAAGAAGAAGAAGAAAGCACCCGAGTTCGAAGGTTCGAGGTAAGTACTCAACCAATGACTAAGTGACTCTTGTTTTGAGTTTTGCCCAATGACGATGAACATGGGGTTACATTGAGATTTTGACATTTTTGAGGTTTCCATTGAGTCCAAAACGTGATTTTGAGTAGGAATAAGTTAATGTTATAAATTTCAAACCCGAAAAACCCTCAGTCACAAGAACAAGTAAATCTGCCAATAATAGTTTTTTCTGGGCAGCAAAGTTAAATCGGTGGATTTAAAATAGTAAATGAAGTCTTTTTGCATTGAAATTTTACATGGTGAAATTAGACATCCTAAGATTCATTTTGGTATAATATTTCGTGTCTTTTTGGTCTTCCTAATAAGAGATATTTATTTTTGAAAATAGCCCAAAAACCTAGACTTTTTCTTGGACCAATGGCTAAGGTTTGGAAATAAGGGAAGGATTTGAACCCAAATGACCTTGGAAACTATTTTTAATGTAAACTAGATATAATAAGGGTTCCATTTCCGCTAGAATCATATCGATTAGATATTTCTAGAATTTATTAAAAATCTTTGAAGTCAGACCAATGTTTCTGGAAATTCTTGTTGGGTGAAATTTATGAAGTTTGAAGTGAAGTTTGTATATGTGATTAAAAGCATGATATTTTTCTGTATCTAGGGCGGTAACACGTGTGGGATGTATCTCGAACACCGGGGAAGAGTTTACTGCTTTCAAGGAAGTGCCAGGTAGTATATGTTAACTTTCATACTCTATGTTGCTCTCGATGTATGTTTTATTATGATTGTGGATGTAGGGTAGGTGGTACCTATGAGACTTTGTGTCCTATGGTTGCTACTGAGGCCTAAGGTATGATAGGTAGGTAGTACCTATGGGATTGTGTGTCCTTAGGGTGCTATTGAGGTCTAAGGCATGATGGGTAGGTAGTACCTATTAGTCACTATCCTTAGGGTGCTATTGAGGCCCAAGGCATGTAGGGTAGGTAGCACCTATTGAGTCACTATTGGACTGTGTGTCCTTAGGTTTCTACTGAGTCCTCTTGAGATAGGTGGTCGGGGTCTGCAGCCTTGGTTACTGAGGCCTCTCAGCGTTGTTGGTTCCGGGGGCTTGTCTTAACTAGGCGGTCCTACGGTTTGTGGTACATGCCATGGTTGTTTTTCCTGATTGTGATTTGCATTACATGCATTGCATACATATTGTATATGAGTTTAACAGTTACTCTGGGGTTCAATTTTGAACTCCAGACCATTCTAAAGACAAAGGTGTTAGTTGCTGAGTTGTTCAAGAGAAAGATGGGAAGGGCATAAAGCGGAAGATTGAAGAAATAGGGAATGCCCTATCTCATTTTGTATATTTAATAGAAGGGATGATTGTATGGGTTTATTTACCATTCAGTATTTATTCTGGACGATTGTACCCTTAACTCTACGAGGACTACTTTATGTTATTATTTGCACCTTTACCAGCATTTTGTACTTGTCCAAACCGGTAATATGCTTTGCTGCATACATTCTGATGTATGTTAAAGGAACTATTTTACAAGGGAAAGGTAATAAGTAAAAAAGGAACCCCTTTAACTCGCCACCTGAAAGGGTGAGGCCGGTAAGGGTGTAACATTGTGGTATCAGAGCATGGTTTGGACGGTACTAGTAAAAGGTAAACTAAAATGGTTAAGGGTACTGATATAATTTGGGAAACTGGAGCAGAAAATATATGTACCCTAAGGAAGAGGGTTAAGCTCCAGGGAGTTAAAACTCCACAGATAGATATAAGACAGCACGAAATGTGGGTCCTGCTGCTGACTTTAAGACCTCTTATATGGAAATTAGGGTCTAAATTAAATTCCCACAACGAAATTGAAAAGAGGAGTAACTTATTTCTGATAAGAATTAAGTAGAAGAATATGGAAGGAAGGCATTATAGTAAAGATACCAACAGTTGTATCAGGAAATAGAGAGTAGAGATAAACCTCGAGGAGCAAGGTTCAGGCTCCGGAAATTGAGACTTTGAGGGATAGCTGAGGGAGCACAGAATGTAGACTATGTTACTAATCCTAGGGCTCTTATGGTTAAGACAAGATATGATTTAGATCCCCCAATCTTATCAAGACTTTGAGGTTAAGAATGTTTAAGTAGGAGAAATCTTGGGATGAGTGACTTCCTAGGAAGTATTATAGGTATTTGAGATTTCTTGACTTGTGGCCTGAGTACTTTAGGGATTGACATATAGTGATCCATAGAGATGATATGAGGATGTTAGGATATGATTACGACTAGGCTTGAATCTAATCTAAGCTAAAATAATGCCTAGAACAAAGTGTGAATAAGGTAACCATAGGTTTAAACCCCTCAGACTAGAAACCCTGTGAATATTGATCAATACTGAATTGTCAGTTTGTTTGCTTGGGTATGATTGAGGTTTGATAATTGACCTTAAGGTAAAAGAGTGATATTAGGATATACCCTGTGATATTGAGGATTAGAACCTTATGAATAGTGTTGATGTTATTAGAATACTTTGAGGTTTAAACTAGGAATACAAATTATGATCCTAGTTTGTATTCTAGGTATTGTTGAGAAAATATGATTCCTTAGCTTAACTGATGTTGAGGTTCTAGGAGTCAATTGTGAATCTGACAATTATTGATTTGAGGTTATTTGAGGATAGTGACTGAATGTCATAGGTTATGAATCATTATGATCATAGCATGTTTATTGGGTATGGTCAAGGTTTCAGAATTAGGTTGATGAACCAAAGAATCTGATTTGATAACGAGAGATTTTTTTAGGTATTTGATTGATTTGAATGCATTGAGGCCCTAGAGTATAGTACCCGTGTGTATAAGGTATCTGGAAGTTGGCTTAAAAAGCAACAGGGTATTTCTGACCAAAGGGTAGAAACTGAGCTACACGCAAAAATATGAACACTTTTGGATTCTGGAAATATTTTTCTTGAAAAATAGACATCTTAATGGTTCAGATTGCACTAGTTTCGTACAAAAATGATTTTTTTTTTGGAATTTATTAAAAAAATTTGAAGTTGGGACAGAATTCCTGGATTTTCTGGAAAATTTGTAAAGGGCTCAGTTTTAAGTAAAAATGTAAGGGTATTTTTGTCAATACAAAAAATAAGGTATTTTGGTGTTATTTAGGACTAAGGCATACTTTGGGAAGCGAACAGGCACATTAAAATTTTAAGACAGTACATACCCCACCAGGTAGTAACTGCTTTACTCAAGTACTTTTATGTGTTTTGATGTATTGTTTGTTTTGCCATGTGTGTTTGTATATATGTTTGCCAAATATGAATACAGAGCATGTTGGGGTTCGAGTCCCTAACTATGGTATTCCTAGCGTTGAGGACTGGTCTGGGGCCTGCCATATGTGGCGACTCAACGAAGACATGTTTGTGATTCTGGTAAATCCGGGGCTTGCCTTAATAAGGTGGCTCGACGGTACGAAGACAGATTGTTGTGTATTTTTCTATTTGCATATATGGTATTTGGCATATTCTTTGTGATTTATGTGTGACATGGTTGCATGCATACTCTTTACACATTTGGTACATGAGTATTGACAGTTACTCTGGGGGCCATTATCGAACTCCAGATACTTCTGTAGCTACAGGGGAATGTGCCTGAAAACAAGAACCTTGTTGGAGAGGTAGGGCATTGCAATGCAGATGAAGAATAGGGAATGCCCTATTACTTTTGTATTTATATATTTTGAGATGATTGTATACTATTGGTATTTACCTTTGGATGACTATACCCTTAACCCTTCGAGGACTTTTACTTTCTGTTTATTTTACTTTTACCAGTACAGTAGTTGTCCAAATCGGTCATATGCTCTGTTGTGCGTACTCTGATATATATAATCAAAATAGGCTAATAACCAAGGAAAGGTAATAGTTTAAAGGAATCCTTCTAATCCACCACCCGAAAGGGCGAGGCCGATAGGGGTGTAACAGTTTTGGTATAAAAGCATGGTTTGGACAGTATTGGTAAAAGGCTACTGGTTAAGGGTACTAACGTAATTATAAATGGAGTAGGTGGAAGATGGACCTTGATCCAAGATATGGACAAGTATATCAGAGGAGGAAGAGAAGAGAGCCGACGGTACTTGGCAGGGCAGGCACCGAGCTGAACCACTCGTACCTGCACCAACACCCCCTGAGGAACTTGCTCCAAAATCGAATTACCCGTTCTTACCCCCATTGGCACCTGCACCTCTACCAGATTAGATTTTCCAATTTTGCCCCCACTGGCACCAATTCCCGATTTTCCACAATCCCTGAACCAGTACCCGGTATTGCCTCTATACTCAATTTACCACTATTTCCTGAACAGCTACCAAATGTACCACCTGTTATGCCAATACTCCTTCCAGCACCTGGTCTTGATTTCTAGATTGCACCTAATATTATACCGAAGCCTGGAGTGGCTGCACTTGATTTTCCGATGCCGGCTTTTCCTCTAGAACTTGACGAACCCTACATACCAGAAATCCCTAATCTGGCCCTATCAATAGTTATGTGTGGAAAAAGATACTGGTACTTATATATGAATTTACTCAAATTTTTTAATTAAGCAATTTTTATTCAAAAATTGAGTTAACTATTTTATTATATTGTTGTAATGCCCTTTCCAACCGAATAACAATGATTGTGGGTATTACATCATGAAAGTTATGAAGGATGTAACTACTCATGATCAGCCTGTTGTTCCTCCAAAAGTAAGTTATTTTAGTTGCAATTCATATTGTGTTTTAAATTTAATTTAGTGTCTGATAATTAATTTTTAGTGATTTTAATTTGTTGTGTGCATGATTGTATATATGTAGTATTATGAAGATTAACATTGTAACAGCTTGACTGACCATCAAGTAAATGAAGTCATTGAGAAATGATGTGGTTATTACTTCATGAAAGTCATGAAGGATGTAATTACTCATGATCAGCCTATTGTTCCTCCAAAAGTAGGTCATTTTAGTTGCAATTTATATTGTGTTTTAAATTTAATTGAGTAGTGTCTGATTTTAATTTGTTGAGTGCATGATTGTATATATGTAGTATTATGAAGATCAATGTTGTAACAATGTGATTGACCATCAAGTGAATGAAGTCATTGAGGAATGATGTGAATATATGCTCAAGCAATGCTCTAACTAGCTACTATTGTTTCTTGCCTAATGTTGTGTTGTTTATTTAACTAGAATTAGATGTATTCCATTCAGAATTGTTGTAAATATCAAGGTTATTAAACCCGGACCGGGTTGCAGTCTTTTTGAGTCAAGGTCGATGGGTTAGGCCGTCGAAATCAAACCTAACTAAACCGGCCTAACTGATAAAAAAATAAAGATATGATGTTATAAATATTTTTATATAAACTTATAATGAGATGGTAAAGTAAATAAACTTTAATTGTTGATTTCACGTTGAGAAAAGTGCAACACCTAACGCAAGCCCCAATGCTTTTGATTTGAAAACCTAACTAACCTGACTAAAACGTGAAACCTATTACCTAAGCTAGCGTGCAAGAAACGAAATAGCTTTTGCAATCTCTCCTCCGCAATGCTTTTGAAACAAATAGCTCTTGTCTTTTTTTCTATCTTCTTTCATTCTTGTTGTGCTCAGCCCTTCAACCGCGATCTTTCCCTCAGGTTCTTTTCTTGCTTAAAGCTGAGTTTGTCCAGCTTAAAAAAAATCAACTCGGGCCTTCCTCCACTTGCCAGGCGTGGTCTGTTGTTGGCATTTTCTGGTCCGTGCTCGGAGTCTCTGGATTTGTTCGCATCGGAAAGTTCCAAACCCCTGACCACTTCTCTTTCAGTGTTATCTTTTCGGATATGTTTACACCGGCTTTGTTTTCTCTGGATCTATTATTATCGCCGGATCTGTTTCTCAGGCTTTATTTCTCTCCATCTCTCTCTTTCTCTCCATGTAAACATCTTCATTCTTCAACCAATGGTTTTTGGAAGAAGAAGAAAAAAAGACAAAAACTCCCCGGTTTCTATGATGACAGACTCGACTGCTCCCACGCCCGGTTCTGCGGTTTTTAAGTCCTCCGAACCTACCGGTTCTGTCCGGGTTTAATTACCATGGTAAATATATTTAGTAGTGATTATGTTAATTAGTTATTTGTTTGTTTGTATCATTTTGGAGTTATTTGATTGTGGTTTGCTTTTCTTCATTTGTTGTGGATATGGAAATTTGTGTTTAAAGTATGTTGTCGACTTTAATTATAAGTTTCTAAAGGAAAAATGCGATTTTTTTTTTTAAAAAAATACTTCCTATGTCGCTTCCTTAGAAAAGTGCTACAGGAAGCAAAAATTTAATTAAAAAATATTTACAATTCCTGTGGCGTTTCCCTGAGAAAACGCCATAGAAAGTGTTTTTTAATATACATACACATGATGTGGTGCTTAGGGAAGCGCCACAGCTTCTTTTAATGGCGATAAAATATGTGGGGCATCTTAAGCGCTACAATTATTGTAAAAAAAGCGCTACAATTATTGTAAAAAGAAGCATCATAGCCGCCCTTTTTTGTAGTAAAGAATATTTTCGCCCACTTGATTATAGAAGCAGGTCTACATCCCATTCATGTATACTAGAAGTATAATCTCAATGCAACTTAAGGTAATTTATAAACAAAAAAGGGAATTAATATGAAAAGATAAGGAGGTGATTTAATTACTAAGAAATTCTAATAACAACGGTTGAGCATGGAATAACAAGTTTAAAGATATGAAATGATAACATCTTAATGTGACATCGTAATAATTAAGTCTATTTCTTGGGGTTTTGTTTTACCAAAATAATAAAAAAAAAAAAAATTACCAATTTAGAGCACTTTTGAAACTATTTATCAAACTAATGCTGACGCCATCAATGGCGTTTTACATTCTAGCGGGACTACACAGTGGCGGGAGATAATAGATAACGCCACCGGGTGGCGTGAGATCGACGTACGCCAAGAGAGGCGTATGTCGATTGGACGCCTTAAGGAAGGCGTCATTTTTTTTTAAAACTTTTTTTTAAAATATAATTTTATAAATATATTTAAAATTATAAATAATAATTCTATTTATTAAAAATAATAAAAAATAATTTTAATTAATAATTAAGAAAATTAAAATGTTTAAAATTTATTATAAATCTTAGGATATAAGACTAATTAGTGAATTTATTATAAACCATAAGATAGATGACTACTTAATTAGATATCTATCTTATTGTTTATATTACTAATAAATTCATTAATTAGTCTTATATCCTAAGAGTTATAATAAATTTTAAATATTTTAATTTTCTTAATTATTTTTATTATGTATAACTAATTAACTAGTCATCTATCTTATGGTTTATAATAAATTCACTAATTAGTCTTATATCCTAAGAGTTATATAAATTTTAAATATTTTAATTTTCTTAATTATTAATTAAAATTATTTATTATTATTTATATTATTTATAAGTATATAGAATTATTATTTATAATTTTAAATATATTTATAAAATTATATCTATAAAAAAATATAATTGACGCCTTCAGCGTCAATATCATTGATGCCTTCAAGGAAGGCGTCAATCCTCTACTGGCGTCTGTCGTCACGCCACCCAGCGTTGGGACTATCTCACGCCATACTATCTCACGCATAACGTGATGACGTCAACATTACTAAATAGTTTCAAAAGTCTCTAAATTGATAATTTTTTTTTTTAAAAATATTATTTTGGTAAATCTCCCCTATTTCTTGAGAGTTATGACAAAAAGAATAGTGACCTGAACAATTAAATTACCATGTTTATTTAAAAAAAAAATATTATTTTGGTAAATCTCCCGTATTTCTTGAGAGTTATGACAAAAAGAATAGTGACCTGAACAATTAAATTACCATGTTTATTACAATCACTTCCGAAAAACCGCTCTTAGATGGCATGTTTGTCCTTTGCTGAATATATTTATTTCTCCCTTTTTCTCCCTATCGTATCGTGACATTGAGAAATGTATTAATTTTTTAACAAAAAAATATTTGAATTAGGGTGAGTTCATGGATTTATAAGAACTTGAACTTTTATAATAATAAAATTATATGGGTTTTTGTCAGAAATTAGAGACAAATCATACAGTTTATAATAACTTATATCCATTACAATTTCTTATAATTTAATAGATAAATTAAATGATCTTCTCAATAAAAATATTTGTATGAAATTATATTAATTTATCTAGAACAATTGTTAAGTACATCATTATTTAGGATGTTACTGGTAACATGTCAAATTTTTATTTTAAGATTTAAATAATTAATATATAAATTTAATGTGAAAATTTGAGTATCTAAAGAATTCGAATTGAGGTGTGTTTGAAAGAAAGTTAATATAAAAATAGTAAATATTTATTAATATTAATTTTTAAAAAGAGAAATAAACTAGGTCAGTTGGGATTAAATTAAGATATTTGAGATTTAATTTTATTCCTCTAATTATTTGATGAAGTAAAGTCTACTTAAGGTGGGTTAAATTTTTAATGATATAATATCAAGTTATGACTTTGAAGAAGTGAAAAATATTATGATAAGATTCGGTAGTAATAAATTCTTAGTGGCAGAGTCACCCAAGAGAGGAGGGGAGAATTAGATTATCAATAAAACTCAAATAAATTCAATCTTAATTAAATACAAAGTAAGGATTATATCACTGTATAATAAGGAAGAATTTTGAGATAAGCACACGTCGATTTATATTGGTTCGGCTTACCACTTGTTCTATGTTCAATTCTCAGAATACACATGAGAGTTCTAATATAAACTCCAGGATTTACTAGGTTCTTGGCGCATTAGTACAATCAACCAAACACTCCTCTTATAATAAGGATACACACCAGCTTAAGATCTCACTATCTTAAAATACTCGGCTCAAATAGAAAGTATATAGAATAAGTCTCTCGAAGACAGAAGAAAGACGATAAACACTTAAGTACAAAGAACATGCTCTTGTTTCAGAAAATATATATTGATGGACGTGGCTCTTTTGCATATTGTTTTTCCTAATTGTCTTCATCTCCATGGAGAAAGATCTGCTTATAGCTAGTCACGTTCTTTTGTCCATTAGATACAGAGATCTTCCCATTGATGCTCGGTAAGTGAGAGCATTTAATGCAGCTAACAAGAAGTAGTTTTGAGCTCTTTGAGACTTCAAATTCCTTTTTTCCAGTAAATTAAAAAACGTATTGACATTTTCCAATTTATGTATTAACTATTAAGTTTAAAAAGCTTTTCTAGTAAAGCTTTTTTCTTTTTTGAAAAATTCGAATAGTTTTCTTTCAGAATACAAATTCGAACAAGATAGATGCTCCGAATAATTTTTGACTAGCTAGTCTTTATCCTCATATTTGAATATTGTTTCCTTATGAATAGTTTTGAAGCCTTAATTGATTAACTTTAATGCGGATAATTTCCAACTTGTAGATCTTTATCCTCGTATCCGAATTTAGAAAAGATTTTTCTTCTTTAGGTGCTTATTCGAATAATGGTATTCCAGCAAATACATTTTAACTCTTTTCTAGTTTTGTTATCATAAAAACATTAGCTCTAACCAATGTTGTTAAACTTGTGAATTTAAGCAAACTCGTGAGAAGGACGTAAACTCGGAAACATAAACTCGTATCGTAGACTTCTAAGAGTTTACCTATATTAATAAATAAAAATTAAAATAATTAAAATACTAAAAAAAATCATTATATTTTAAATCCAAACAACTGAAATTAAGTTTATTAACATTCATAATTTATCAAACTTAATATAAAAATTTATACAAAATTCATGTACTAATAAAAAGTAACTAATAACCTACTCCTGCACGTCCCTAGTGGTTTGGTCCTTCGAGACTCAACACTTTAACCTCACAAGTCCAACCTTCATTCAAACCAAGAACAATTTTTAATAAAAAATTGAAAAGAAAGGAGCTTATAGAATATAGACTGAAGACTACAATCACATGAAGGCACACATCAGTACATTACACTCCTCGGTCCTCACATATCACGATTCACGAGAAACAAAGGCAGTAAGGCACGTATCAAATGCTCGCATATCACGAGACACAAAGACACCTTGCATCTGTCATATTTCAAAATTGAAAACTCACCTTTCTCAATTGTTTCTCTCTTTTCTTTGCAAGAACAAGTAAAGGTGGTGAAGAACGAAAAACAAAAGCCGCAAACTTAGGAAAGAAGAACGGTAGGCGACGGCCCAAGGTCTACTAGATTAAAATAGGGCAAGTTGTATAAGTTATGTATTTTTCTTTTTTACTTTAGACTGGCTTTTGTTTTGAATTTTTTTTGAAAAAAGATTTTTAGTCTGTTACTATCTAAATCTATGATTTCTACTACCCATTTGAAATGGTGAGTTCACCAAGTTTGACCGAGTTTATGTATAGGACAATTCTATAAGCGAGTTAACTCGATTTCATGAGCTAAAAACGTGAACTCATTATACTCGGCGAGTTGACTCGTAAGTTTGACAACATTGACTCTAACATAAATTAATATATGATCACTTAGAAAAATTTAATTATCTAAATATTGTGAGAGATAATTAGAGAAGTTATAACTTTTATAGTTTTATTTAGGAAAATAGAAGATGTTGTTGAATGGTTATATATAAATATATGTAGATTATTATCTCATTTAAAATATTTTAATTATCAAGATATTATGAAATATGTTTGTTATTAGATGAGTATAGTCTTTTAGATCTTTTGGGAATCTTAGAAAATCACAAAAAAAAAAATCATGGAAGAGAATTAATGAATTATCAAGTCATAACCTCAAGAATTAGAAGTAAAAATTATAAAATTTTATTACATTTATATGAATTTAAGATGAGATGTCATTGAGAAAGAGAGAAATTCCAGTAAAAAGTAAATTGATTTTTGTGAATTCATTAATCGTTGGATTGGACAAAAACAAATAGTCTTTCTCAAAGGCCAGATCGCTGATTTGTGTTCTGGAGTGCCAGTTATTAATTTTAGGATAGAACTCTTAAGGGTAAATCTTCATTTGTGGATTTGTTCAACATTGGATCGAACTATATTTTGGACAATAGGCCTGTGACCGGTTTGGAACATTCTCTTCCCTCTTCTTCTCTCTTTTTATAACTATTTGATGAAAATTTAAATGGCTTGGACTTGATCTTTTATAATAGAAAAAAATTAATTAAACACAAATTACTAAATTTTGGTATGAAAAGTTCATATTACAATAAAGAAAAAAATAATATTTTTTATAAAACTAAATCTGAACCATTCAAATGTTGATCTTATGATTAGAAAAGAGAAAAGAAAGATGAGGGAAGAGGAGGGATTCCAAATCGTCTAAGTTGGACCTGTGACATCCAATGTGTTAATGTCAATAGTTAGATCAATGATTGGACACTTATGATAAAAATAATGCAACTAAACAACAATAAAGACTTATCTAGCTAAGTGGGGAAGACGATAAGAATAAATCAATTCGCATTCAATCCATTTTTTCTTGGTACTTTGAAAATAGAACCTAGGTTGTAATTTGGGGGGTTTTTGGGGAATCAACTCTCTAACACTCTAAATAATTAATGGGTTAAATATCGTTATAAAAAGTTTAGCCTAAGGAGCACTGATCATTCAGAAGTTTAAAAACATAGCAATTTTGCCCATCCGTTGATCTTGACTGTTGAATTGTTACTTTTCTTTGTAAACTTCCAAAGCAAAATTACTTCTAGAAAAAACTTCCAGGGTAAATTTGCTCCTAAAAAAACTTCTGGGGCATATTTGCTTCGTTTTGTTAACGTCTGGGGCAAAAATGAGACAAAAAAAACTTCCGGGTGGCCAGTTCTCCTTAAGCTAAAATTTTATGGTAAAAATGGTATTTAACCTCTAATTAATCGATATGATATTATAATAAGTATGACTTATCTAAAAACATTACTACAAAAAATGGATATTACTTCCCTAAAACGTCTATTTTCTAAAAAGGGAAGTAAGAAATAAAGACAATGACATTTTTGTAATTATGTGAAAGATTTTGGCGTCCCAATTTTAAAAGGGACGCCAAAAATATAATTTTGGTGTCCTAATTTAAAAAAGGGATATGAAACTCGGAATTTTTAGCGTCCAAATTCTAAAAGGGACGCCAAAAGTAGAGTTTTTGGCACCAATAACACTACTTTTAGCGTTCATTTTAAAATTAGGACGCCAAAAGTGATCTTTCCGTGTCCCAATTCAAGATTGGGAAGCCTAAACACTTTTGAAATCTCAATAAGCAATTCTCAGGTTTTCCGCCCTTACTTCAAAAGCAACACACAAAACAACCCCCAATTCTTCTCCGTTTCATTTCGTCTGAGTTCTCAATTTTTCTTAGCAACCCTATCTTTGTGATGCTTGCAGAAATCAAAAAGTCTGAGTTGTTGATCCACCACTGGAAATTGAGAAGATGGTGGGCAGGGTTGAAGTAGAGATGATGTTCATAGGTAAAGTAGTGAAGAGCGTTAGTGGGTGAGGGTGAGGATGCGGGTTGTGCATTGCAAGGACAAGGATAGGGGCAACTAGGCATAGTGGCAATAGAATGGGGTATGGGAAAGACTACGATTCAGAAGGGTTTCGACGATGTACGAGAGCGACAAAGGAGCAGAGTGTGAGAAGGCACAATGGTGGTTCTGGTTGGCTCTTACTCTTGCTCAAGCTCTTGATTAAGCTTAAAAGCATGAAGCTCCCTACAAGACTCCTACTCATAAATTCAAAAATTGATTTAAAAGGATTCTGGGAATATGAAAAATCCGCCGAGAAGCTCTAACAAGAGTCCATGGTTCTTCAAATCTGTGCCTCTAGGTCCTCATTTTTGCGTCTGGGACTCGACGACGCAATCTACAATGTCTCATCTTTTTCTCGCCAACGGCACAATGTTACTCTGTCTCTGTCAATTTATTTTGTAAATGCTAGATTTTTTTTTTTAAAAAAAACTTACGGCGTCCCTTTTAAAAAGGGACGCTTTAAGTCTCTTACATTGTCCTTTTTTTAGTGGACGTTGTTCCTAGATTTTACTACATCGCTCACATAGGCGTCCCCTAAAAAGGGATGTAAAAAAGGCCTAAAAAAGACATTAAAAGTTTTTTTTTTTTTTTTTTTTTGTAGGAGTAAGAGTATATAGAATTCAATTTATAGATCTAGCGTAGTTTTTTCACACTTGAGTAGAATTGTGTAACTCTGGGGAACTTTAGAGTTAAAAATTAGTATTAACTTAGAGATATAATATGTTGTAGATTGATTGATTGAATGACATTGTGGGCATGAGAGCTCATTTTGAGTTACAATTGTAAACTCATGTGAGAAGTACCCATTATTAATTTAATTTATATGCTTGTTAAGAAACATAAGTATGTATAGTTTGATATTTTATTATGACATGATATGAAAACCTTTTATTTGTAAAGCATGTATATATATATAACTCGTGCTAATGTATGAAATGATGATAACATAATTGTATGTTTATGATTACTTGTATTTGTTGGTTTGTATGTGTATGGTTGAATTCTAGGTTACTAAGACATTAGTGCTTACCCCATTTTAAACATTTTTTAGGTAGGATCATATAGGAGACAAAAGAGGGTACCAGAGGAATAAGCATTACAAAAGACACTTTTAACGTTCGCTTTTAGGACCTTTAGACGACTGTTTTCATAGGGTAGTGCATGTGAACGTTGTTGAAAGTTTTAAAATAGATGTATGTTTTTTAAACTGCCGTTGTAAGTATGACTTACAATGACTGCTTTTTAAATAATAGTCATTGCAAAATCGCCTATCTTATTTCTTAAAAAAAAAGGAGACATGCTCAAGTTCAAAAAGATACAATATGCCGTGAAAAGGAACTAAGCATGAGTCAACTTCAATAGATTTATATCTCCGTTTGAAGCGAGATCATCTATCTGGGCTTAGAAATGTCTACCTTATTTAAAGATTCATTCGTACTTCTCATATCCTGCTTAGGAACAATACTGTTGCTGTTTGTGCTACCTGTATTGCTCGAATCTTGAAGTTGTTCCAATGCTCTTACCATGTTGGCCATGGTCAGTCTAAGCCGGGGTTCTATAGATAGGCATTGGGTCACGAATTTCACTACTTTCATGGCTTCATGTACCAGGTACTGGCCTTCAATACAAGCGTCCATAACTTGGCAAATCTGGCTCTTGCTTGAAATGAATGACTCTGCCCATTCCACTAAATTAGGTTCCTGTCTAGCCTGCTTCTGTCCAATGCACTTTTGGCTAACAAATTTTCAAACAAAATGATAAGTCCCAATTCTGCTATGTATTTCTACTACTTTTGATTGATTTTGCTAGAATTTTCATGCTTAAAATGATTAATTTTGTTATAATCAATTGTGATTTATAATGAATATGTGGAAATAAGGATTAAAAGAGCTTAAATAATGCATTTAGAATTTATCCTGTGTGCTGGCACAAAAAGGAAGTGATCTGCTATTATTTCTAGGCTTAAGTGTTATTGTCAATTTGCCATTATAACGTTGATACATCATCGCATCGGCGTTGAATAATAAGAAGTTGTAGTAGCGTATCTTTGTTATGAGCTAATCCTTTCTTAAGAAAATACATAATAGTGTTGCAAGAATTGGGCTAGATACTGAGTTGGACTTTATAGATTCAAGATGGATGCAAAAAGGGTCACGTGCTAGAGGAACAAACTAAAAGGAAAGACAGCTGGATAAAAGAGCAATCGGGCAGAATATTCCTGCTAGGTTAGAAAGCAAAGGGCAAGCCCAACCTACTAGAGTAAAGCTAGACAACTCGGCACAAGAAACACTAGCTATAAAAGGAAAGGAGGCCAACCCTAAAAGGACACGCTCAGACACTTACACACAAACATAATCTCGTACCTCGGACCATAACAGAATGTGTGGTGGCTGAGAGTAGCTGAGACAGAAAGAACAATTGCAACAGAAGGTCTCTAAGAAAAAATGACAAATACTACACCACCTTGCAGAGTTTCCCTTGAGTTGTCAATCCCTTTGACTTCTCTTATTGTTCTTAGTTTATTTCCTTGTACTTTCATGGATAAAATTATGTCAAACTCAGTGTAATCTTTCTGAAAGCCATGCACTAATATTTTTGTGGATAAGTGAAGATGGAACCCTGATTTGTTGCTTTAAACCAGATTATTCAGTTCAATATTAGTATAATTCAATTTGTTTAATACTATGCATGTTAACCGTCAATCTTGTTTGTTAGATGGCCAATAATAAGCAAGAGATGTGATCTTAATTTACTAGAAAGAAATTGAAATTAGACCTCCACTAATAAGTGTGTGTTAGGAGAGTTACTGTGTAATTCCATCTAAGTTCATAAGCTTCAGGCATTGGTTTATATCACATAGCCAAACACATAGTTTTTCATGGTATTCTAAACTTAAATTTCGCATAGGAACATGAGGAAATTAAAGTTAGGAATGAAAGATGGAATATCACCTAGGGGTTGAATTGGGTGATTTAAAAACTTTTTCACGAATAACCCCGATAACAATAAAATAGAGCATTCAAGGAAGAATGATAGACACAAGAGATTTCAGTATAAACTCTTGACTTACATTTAGTTCCCAAACGCTCTGGGTATTTCACTAACTCTTTCAACTGATTACACACACTATAACTCTCGAGTAATCCTTTTTCTAGGATTCACTTCCCTTTACAAGTTGTAATCAATACACCCATTCTCAAAGTCCCTTTACCTTGAGTTTCTTACATAAATATTGATTTGAGAATAACTCTCTTACAGAGTAGATTTAGAAACACTAAAGTACAAATATCCGAAGAGATTACACAGTAATAAATGAAACAGTAGAAACAATAAATTCATTTGAGTGTAAGATGTTTCCAGTAGATTAATCAAATTGAATACTTCTGCTTATATTTGGTGGTTTGACTTTATGACTGTTGAGAAGCTTCAATGAATTCGTTGTGAGTAATAAATATAGCCGTTAGACCATTAAACTCGTTCGTTGCTCACACGCTTTGATTATGAGAATAATCGTCGTTATTCTGCCGCTTGTTATTCCTTCATTCCTTTTGCCCGTTGTGATTCGGCATTTCATGTGGGAATAGTAGGGATTGCTTTCTGGTTGATTAGGGAATGCTTGCTGGGTTTATGTTTCATTTTCTGCAATAGCATTTAATGCTTCAGACATATTCAATGCTTTTTGAGGTTTGTGTGTTAATCATCCATATAATCATCTGAAGCTCATTAATATACTGATTAGACATAGTTAGGAACAGTAATAAGTGATGATAAGAAGATATGAAATCACAATTAATGATTTTTAACTTTATGAACACAGTGATTTACAGAAGCAGAAAAGTTAACTTGAGTGAATTACTAACTGACTTGAGTTGAACATTCAACACTCAAGTTACGCTTTTATCTTCTATAAAAGCTTCTTTGGAAGACAGAAGTTAAGAATGAAAATATATCTCTGTGAGAACGTAACTTGAGCCTGAAATACTCACTTCAAGTTGGTCACTCAAGTAACGTATTTCTAACTCGAGTCAATATCATTTTCACACTGATGTTTGAGTTATATTTGAAAATGATTTCACAAAGAGGACACTCGAGTCATTAAATGATGACTCTAACGGATGACTCGAGTCATCAATGTCTTAACTCGAGTTGTCAAATTTTGTTCACAAATAAGTTTAAGAATATCTTTCAAAGTGACACTCGAGTCAATCAAAATTAACTTGAGGCAATATTTTGACTATTAAAAAATATTTGAATATGAGACTTAGGAATTTGAAAGGATAAGTTTAAGTCCACACAAGGTTAACTAAAGTTTACCACTGTTAACTCGAGTTAATGCTTTTCATAAATGCATTTCACATAGTCTTAACTCGAGTTACAAAGGATTAACTCGAGTTAGTCAAAACTAAAATCCATTTTGATTGAAGTTTTAAAACACTTGACTCAAGTCTTTCAACCTTAACTCGAGTCAGTTTTTGACAGATATTTTAAACAACTTACTGATTCAAGATTTGATCAAGATAAAATATTTTTACTTGAATCATTAAGTTCATTTCAGTTAGAATTGTCTATTATCATCAAAACAAACATAGAGAACTAACAAGGAATAAAAATACAAGATTGTTGGAAGAGTTATGTATACAAAAGATGTGGGTTAACTGAAGAACTTTGCTATAACGTTACTGTAGCATTGCGGAAGCATTTTGCGTAAAATTTGCAAAGAAAGGGGAAGTCAAAACTTAGCCTATTTTTATCTTGATAACTCTCAACCATACTCATTATTGATTGATTACATTCCAATTTTAGTTTTAGTACTCTATATCATTCACATCAAATCAAAATATCTGTTCTTTTTACCAAATCAAGCAACTATTATTCATCCTTTTGCATGCATGTTATAGTGTCCTATATCTCTGTGGGATGATACTATATTCATCATTTTATTACTTGTTTAACCAGTACACTTATCATATAAAATCACCAAGTTTTTGGTAATGTTGCCGAGAATCTTTACCATTGTTTATGTATGCACGGTGTTGTTTAGTAGTTGCAATTTGATTTGTTTTTCTTACTCTTTAACTATTGATTTTTAGGTACCTCTGCTGTGTGTATGAGCAATTCTCATACTCCTGAACTTGCATCGTTCAATCTCGAGATAAAAAGAACTTACAAACAAAGAAGAAGGAAGCGGAAAAGAAGAGAACTCGCTATTGCATCAGAAGATATAGTAGCACAAGGTGACAATGGAATTCGAATTGGAGATAGAGCTTATGTACCTCTGCAAGTAGGGATTCCTAATGATGATCAAGATGGGGCTATTTTGGCATACAGGATTCCTAACCTAGATGGATTGAGCTCTAGCATTACTCCACCATAAATAGCTACACCTTAGTTTGAGTTAAAACATGTTATGTTCCAAATGCTGTAGACAGTGGGATAGTTTATGTAAGTCAGTGACACTTTCAAGAATCTAGGAGTCCCAACAAATGCTTTGAAGATTAAATTGTTTCCGTTTTCACTCTGAGGATAAGTAAAAGCTTGGTTGAACGCTTTGCTTGCCAATTCAATGACTTCCTAGACAGACTTTGGTGAAATGTTTTTGATGAAATTCTTTCCTCCAACCAAGAATGACAAGCTAAGGACTGATATTACTGGTTTTTAGCAGCAAAATGGAGAATCTACCTATGAAGCTTGGAAAAGGTTTAAAGAGTTATTGCAGAAATTTCTACAACATGGAATCAAGCATTGGATTTAGATAGAGACTTTCTAGAATAGTTTGAATGCTGAAACAAGGTAGATAGTTCAAGCTTCAACTAATGGAGCTTTGTTAACAATATCCTACGATAAAGGCATATGAACTTCTAGAAAGGATTGTCAATAATAGCTACCAGTAGCCAATTGAAAGATTATGATCAACCAGAAAAGTAGTTGGAGTGCATGAATTGGATGCCATGATAACACTGACTGCACATGTTTTCTCACTCACTAGTATGATTAAATCCATGACTCTAGCTCCTGGATCACATCCTCAGCAAGCTCATCAATCTCCTGCACATATTGTGGATGAGAGCATATCTTTGCTAACTATTCAGCCAACCCAAAATCTACTGGATTCAATCAGCAAGTAAAGCAGCCTATTGTTAACCCAGATCCTTAATCCTCCATTAAAAGCCTACTTAAAGAATACATGGCTAGGAACGATGCTATAATTTAGAGTTAGCAGGTTTCTTTGAGAAATATGGAAAATCAAGTTGGGCAGCTAGCCACAGCTCTGAACAACAGGCCATCAGGATCCTTCCCTTGTCATACTAAAGTCCTTAGATGAGAAGGAAAATAGCCTATCTAAGCTATTAAATTGAGGAATGGAAGTTTATTTGATCAACCGAAGGCAGTAAAAAGGCTAATTGAAAATGTTGAGCCCATTTCAACCCAAGCAAAGAAGGGTAGGGAAGCTACAAAAGAAGATTAGACAACAAAATAGTCCACCCCAAAATTGAAAAAAAATCTTATAACAAATCTGATGATACAACAATGACACAACATAGTACACCAGAATTGAAGGAATCAGATGAAGCACTCGATGATGTAGCAATGCCACATCAAAGGTCATCAGAACAAAAATATTCAAAACCTGTGAAGCCACCACCACCTTTTCCCTAAAGTCTGCAGAAGCAAAATCAAGAGAAACAATTTAGGAAATTTCTTGATTTTCTGAAGCAGTTGCATATCAATATACCTTTGGTGGAAGCCTTGAAGCATATGCTGAGTCATGTGAAATTCATGAAGGACATTTTGTCAAAGAAGAAGAAACTAGAAGATTTTGAGATAGTGGCCTTAATTGAAAAAAGCAATGCTATTCTGCTTAACAAACTCCCTCCAAAACTAAAGGATCGAAAGAGCTTTACCATTCTATGTACAAGTAGAAAGAATTACTGCAGATGAGAATTATGTGACTTAGGAGCTAGCATAAACTTAATGTCTATGTCAGTGTTTAAGCAACTGGCTGTAGGAGAAACAAGGCTCACTACTGTGACAACTTGCTAACAAATCTATCATTCACCCAGAAGGCAAAATAGAAGATATCTTGGTGAAAGTTGACAAATTCATTTTCCCTGTTTATTATATTGTGATGGACTTTGAATCTGATCGAGAAGTACCCATTATCCTTGGAAGGCCATTTTTAGCAAAAGGAAGAATACTCATTTATGTATAAAAGTGTGAATTGACCATGAGGGTTTATGATGAGCAAGTAACCTTTAATATCCTGAGAGCAATGAAACATCTTGATGATCTTGAAGAATGCTCAGCTGTTGATACTATTAAGAGCCTGGTACAGGAAACATTCCAGAAGACTTTCAATAAGGACCCATTTGATGTGATTATGGTTGAAAAAATGAAGATCAACATGATCCTGCAAAACACTTGTTATTGTTAAAGAAAAATATCTGAGTAAGATAAAGAAGATGCCCTTTGAATCCTTGGAGCTAGCATGAAATAGAAAATAGTCAGCCAAACCTTTTATCGAGGAATCACTAATTCTGGATCTTAAACCTTTACCTGAACATTTGTAGTATGCATTTCTTGGACAATCCAACACATTGCTAGTAATTTATTTACACAGCTTACTGAAGAGTAAGAAGTGAAGCTGCTAGTTGTGCTTAAACAATTCAAGAAAGCTTTTGGATCGACTGTTGTAGACATTAAAGGAATCAACCCATCAATCTACATGCACAAAATTCAACTAGAAGAAAACTACAGAAATTCCATAAAGCAGCAAAGAAGGTTAAATCCTATAATGAAAAAGGTAGTGATAAAGGAGATAATCAAGTGGCTAGATGCAGGGATTATTTATCCTATTTTAGACAGTGAATGGTTAAGTCCAATCCAATGTGTTTGAAAGAAAGGGGGAATTACTGTGGTCAAGAATCAGAAAAATGAGTTGATTCCCATAAAGACAGTCACGTGATGGAGAATATGCCTGGGCTACCCTTTATAGATCAAATGCTAGACAAATTGGCTGGAAAAGAGTACAATTGTTTTTTGGAAGGTTATTCTGGATATAATCAGATTGTTATAGCACTACAAGATCAATACAAGACAACCTTCACTTGTCTATATGGCACCTTTGCCTTCAGAAGGATACCTTTTGACCTCTACAATGCTCCAGCAACCTTTTAGCAATGAATGATAGCAATATTTTCTGACATGGTTAAAAAGTCCATTGAAATATTCTTGGATGACATCTCAACGTTTGGGAATTCTTATAAAGATTGTCTACATAATCTGGAATCTGTCTTAAAAATATGTGATGAAACAAATTTAATTCTCAATAGGGAAAAGTGTCACTTTATGACAACTGAAGGTATATCACTTGGACACAAGATCTCACACAAGGAAATAGAAGTGGATAAAGCAAAGGTGGTTATTATTGAAAAACTACCACCTCCAACTACTGTGAAAAGGATCAGAAGTTTTCTTGGGCATAATAGTTTTTACAAGAGGTTCATCAAAGACTTTTCCAAGTTGTCAAAACCTCTCTTCTCACTGCCAAAACAAAATAACCCATTCAAGTTGGATGAAGTTTGTGTTTGCTTTTGTTATCTTGAAATAGAAGCTTGTAACAGCAATTGTAATAGTAGCACAAACTAGCTACTACCTTTTGAACTAATGTGTGATATAAGTGATTTTGCTATGGGAGTGGTTCTTGGGTAAAGGCATGATAAAATCTTCCATTCTATTTACTATGCCAGTAAAACATTGATTGATGCCTAGTTAAACTATACCACTACAGAGAAGGAACTGTTGGCAGTGATTTTTGCTTTTGAGAAATTCAAAGCATACCTTATGTGTTAGTATGTAAGTGTCCTAAAGACAATCTGTTTCATTAGATGAACACATTGTATTTCATGATTTATATATTTTAGCATACTTTATCTTTATCATATTTAAGTCTCGCCTATATTTTACGATTTATATGAGTTTAAAGATAAAGGCCCTATAAATAGAACATGTATTCCCTCGAAGATCTATGATAGGGATCATGATCATGAGGACTCAAGGACGCTACATGTCTATTGCCTGAAACCTGTTCCTAGTCTTGAATCACCAAGAAAGGACATTGGTAATCTCAATAAGACTAGTGTTGGAAATTATGCCTTAGGGGAAAATCATTGTACTTTAAACACAGTTGTTATTTAAAGTATTTCTCCTTTTTGTTATCATATTATTTACATGTTTATTATGATGACTGTATCCTTGGACGTATCATAAAGATTGTCCTAAATGTCCCTAGTCGGTCATCTATGCGGGAGCAAAGATGAAATAAGACCAGTATGAATTTGATGAGGTATGGAGATACGAATCAAAGTCATAGGCACTTGTAAGAGTACAAGGTGCTGGACCGACCCACTATGAGAAAGCTGCATGGATTAAGTCATAAGCTTATCTCATGTATAACCACGTCACAATGCCCTTTGACCTGAGATTATCATATATCCCTACATGAGAGTCGCTGATCTTTGACTTAGTCAAAAGTCACCTTTGATCAGGAGATGATAAAGGCTTCAATCGGGATGAGTGGTTTTCATGCAGAGGAATGTGAATGGTCAATATGGGATTTGTCCCTTATATTTGTAGAGAGATATTATTGGGTCCCTCGATGAGTGAGTCTAAGAAATGTATGGCCATACTATGATGGAAAGGAGTTTCCATTTCAATTGTTAGACTACTTAAGAATTGAGAAAGTAATAGTCAAGAATATGACGATGACACTATCCATGCTTCATCCTTGACCAAATTATCGCGTGACAAAAGGGACGTGGCATGGTTGTATGATAGGTTGTATCGTATCGTTGATCCTCATATGAATTGGGTAGTCACAATGTCTTGCTAGAGGCTGCTTGCGACTTGTGGGCTGGTACAGTACTCATATGGGCCTATAGGGTTGCACACAAGAATAGCCCAACACAAGCAATAATGTCCAGATTTATTGAATCTTAGATATGTCTACGATTTAATGAATACAACATTTAATTTAGGATGGATATATATATATATATAATTAATTTGAAAATAATAATAATATTATTTATATGGATAATAATATTATTATATAGTATTTTTTTTGTATTTAATTTATTTGATAAATTAAATAACTAAAACAAATAGAGATATCGTATCTCGATTTAATTAAAATAGATAGATATCATATCTCGATTTAATTTATAAAGATAAATTAAATCACCGGGCTTTTAATTCGAATTAAATAAATAGATTAGATTAGATATGTTGGAAAGATTTAATTAATATTATTTAAATCCAAATTCAAATTTCAAAATTAATAAAGATTGATTTTGAATATATATAATACGCCTATTTGGGTTTAAAAACCCTAAGAGATAGTTGGAAGACGTATTAGATCAGCCGCGAAAATAAAAACCCTAGAGGAGAGACGTGAAACATTGAAGGCACTAGCACTCTGCCATCAATGTTGGAGTTCTGTTCTATGTGGATACTAGTAGAAGGAGTGGATTCGTTCAGTCGGCTCGTATTGATCGAACAAGACGCACATGAGTAAGAAAGGTACGGTTCTGACTAATCTGATTTAAACGCCGTTGATAGATCCTCCTATGGGATTCGTAAATTTTATTGGATAGATTCCTTCCGCTGCGTGTATGAATCCCAATTGTTAATTCCTGTATTTTGATGATCACAATTTCCAGAATATTGAATTAAGTATTTTTAAGCTATAAGTAATCTTGCCCGAGCAAGACAGTAAGCTTGCTCGAGCAACATCGGGCTTCATTGAAAAAGAGAAGGAAAGCATAGGAAAACATGCCTGAGCAGTCTTCGAAAAGGACGAAAAGCATGCCCTTGCCCGAGCAAGGTAATGAGCTTGCTCGAGCAACGTCGGACTCAGGAGAAAAGCAGAAAGTAGCTCAAGTAAACTTACCCAAGCAACCTTCGAAAATGACAGAAAGTATGACCCTGCCCGAGCAAGGTTATAATCATGCCCGAGCAACATCGGGGCCTCTGAAGGAAAAATAAAGATTCACGTGATCATGCTCAAGCAACACCTGAAAGCATCAGAAAGCATGACCTTACCCGAGCAAGGTCATAGTCTTGCCCGAGCAACGTCGTGCCTGGCAAAATGAAGCTTGCTCAAGCAATACCTGAAAGCGTTAGAAAGCATGATCTTGCCCGAGCAAGAGCGAGACAGAAGCAAAAATGTTCCAACTAGGAAGTCTTGCCCAAGCAAAGAAGAATGCTTGCCCGAGCAAACAGAAAAGCTTGCCCAAGCAAGAAGCTTGCTCCCACTCAAAGTAATCTTGCCCGAGCATGGAAAACTGCTTTCCCGAGCATTATGCCCAGGCAAAGGAAAAATGCCTGCCCGAGCAGATTTATATTCGCTTCTCGAAATTGCCTCTGTGTGGAGGTTGCCCGAGCACGCTTTCGGGCTTGCCCGAGCAATATCGAAGGAAAGTGACTTTTGCTATAAATAGAAAAGGTTGCCCGAGCATATATATCATCATGCTCGAGCACTATGCCCAAGCAAGTAAAATAATCCTGCCCGAGCATCAGCGAGTATGAGGCCTTTATAACTAAATCCTAAAGTGCTTGCTCGAGCGAGCCTGAGCCATTGCCGAGCATAACCGCCTCGTTTTTGAAACTCGTTTCGAACAATTTACGAAATCATTGATTTTATCTTATTACTTCGGATTATCATATATTGAGAATACCAAATGCTTTTAACCGGTGTATTGATGAGTTTCGGACTAATTAGACACAAATTACCGGCTGATTAGAATAAAGCATTGTGGTCTGACAGAAGCATTAAATGAAGCTACCTAAACCAGAGTGAAATTGTTCTGACCAAAGTAAAGCGTCTTCGACATTCTCATTGCACATTAAATGCTATCTCACAACGGCTATGCAAAAAGAATGAAAGAGAATGTCAACTCTGATGAATCAAATTGAAAGACAGACGAACAACCTACGACGAGAATTTATTCAGTCTAAACGGCCACATTCATATGTCTCAACGGCTACTTGAAGAACTCCACCAACGGTCATTAATTGGCTGTCTATAAATAGCCGAAGCATTAAATTCAAACATCTACCGAAACGCTGAGCAATTAATTTGATTCCAGATTCATTCGTTGATTCAACTGTCTCATTAAATTCAGAAGTGTTCTTCAGTGTTCATTATTATCTGCTCGTGAGGAGTCTTTAAACACTTACTTATTTCATTCAGTAAAATTATACTTAAGGTTGAGGAACCTTAAGTGAGGGTGTACTAATTACAACTTGTAAGGGGGAGTGGAGTGACCATCCTTCGTTTACAAAGTGTGTAGTTATTTGAAAGAGTAGTGGAATCCCAGGTGTTCTGGGGACTGGACATAGGTCGATAATTTGAGACCGAACCGATAAATTGTTCTGTGTTCATCTTCTCTTCTCTGTCTCATTCGTGTATTCTGTATCATCGCGTGAGTTTCAGAAAGATTTTTTTAAATCACCTATTCACCCCCCTCTAGGTGATATTCCACCTTCACCAACAACTAGTACAACATCATCTACTTGTATAGAGATATAGGGTAGGGACCTCATGGAATGCAGGAATGGTGATGCCTTAGCTGATGTCGTAGGTGAAACTGTTAGAGAACAGATAGCACTGAACTGACCGTCGAGAGACTTCACAAGGATTCATTATTGAGAGTATCATTGGATTTGTAATGTCTCTCATCGTTTGGTAGTACAAATCGCTCTCCTAGACTTGAGGATGTCATCAAACACTATGTCCTAGGGTTATGCTTTGACTGTATAACCCTATACACCTAAAAATGGGGAGAACAATGTACTCTTGGGTGTAACTCAAATGCATGAGTATAGATGGACATTTCGAAAGGACTTACAGTCCCCTACAAGAGATTAGGCATTCACAAGACTGGTTGGGCTTAATGACTTTTAGTTGACTCGGGAATCTGTGCACAATAAGCGATCATGAAGAGTTATGATTTGTTTTAGAGTCAATAAAAGAAGATTCCTAGTTCTGTGAAATAGCTACATTTAGTCAATCAAAAGAGATAATACTTTATTCTTGCTCTCGACTATATGTAAATGATAGTGTGAAGGGTGATGTTAGCACGGTATCCAAATTAGAAAGGTAGATCACTTGTTCAACTTGATTAGTTCTGCGGCCAAAGAGCATTGCTAGTGTCTTATGTAGCCATTAGATAAATTAGGCCTGTTAAAGAAGTTTAATTGGTCCAAGTTTATCTATGTCAGTGACTAATTTGGCCTAATAGGTCACACATTAAGGTTGTTCTTGATTGTTTAATTTAGTAAGTTTGGGCCAATAATTGTTATTGGGCTTTATCAAGACAATGTGTAATTGGGTTGGAGTGTGACTCCAAGCCCAATAATATGGCACCAGATTTGGTTAATTAGTAAGAAATTAGTTTCTCCACTAATAAGCCCAATGTGTTAGATTCCTAACTTGGTCTTGGGCCAATTTGAACTTTGAATTTAAGTTTGAAATTTAAATTCAAATTTTAAATTTAAGAGGTTAGGTTAAAAAGGACAATTTTGAATTATCTAAAGCAAGATCCAATTAATATTGGATAAGGATGGACCTTAGTAGAAGGCGTCATTCTTGGATTGGGTCTTTCTAATTGAAATAGGACTTTCTAGTTGGACTGGGCCTTTCTTGTAAGCACTAGAATTAATGTTAAACCCTAATTTTAGCGGCTAAACATTGTGCTACATTGTGGTGTGCGTTTTTTGTCACACAAGGCACCTTGGTGTGTGCGGCTTTCTCAAGGCAAGAAGGCACCAATTTATAAGGGTTCCAAAAGGCGCCACTTTTGCACTTGTGTGCGACCAATTCAAGAAAGGTAAGTCACCAATCTTGTTCATCCCATCCTCTATTCTTAAGCCTCACCTAACCTCAAGACACCATCATCATCTTGAGAAAAGAAAACCCAAACACTTGAAGCCTCCACCTTTCCATTTTCTAGCAATCTCTATTTTTACCTTGTTGAATCTTTTTATACCTTGATTTCAAAGGACATATTAGCACTATTTTTATGTTGTAGTATTTCATTATTAATAAATGAGCACATTTTATCTTTATCATATTTATGTTTCACCTTTATTTTAAGGTAAATATATGTTTGAAGATAAAAGCCATAGGAATAGAACATGTGTTAATCTTGAGGATCAATGATAGAGATCATGATCATGAGGACTCGAGGACACTGGATATCTATTGCCTAAAACTTGTTCCTAGTCTTGAATCACCAAGAAAGGGAATTGATGATCTCAATAAGACTAGTACGACATCATTTACATATATAAGATACAAGGTAAGAACCTCATAAAATACAACCATGATGATGCCTTAGCTGATGTCATGGGTAGATTTGTTTTGAGAACAGAGAGCACCGAACAGACCCACCGAGAGACTTCACAAAGATTCATTGTAGAAAGTATCTTTGGATATGTAAAGTCTCTCATCGTTTGGTAGTGTGGATCATCTTGGACTTAAGGATGTCATCGAACACTTTGTCCTAGGGTTATACTTTGACAATACAACTCTATCCTCCTGAAAAAGGGGAGAACAATGTACTCTTGGGTATAACTCAAATACATGAGTATAGATAGACATGCCGAGAGGACTCACAGTCCCCTACAAGGGATTAGTCATTCACAAGACTGGTAGAGCTTTGATAGCTTCTAATTAACTCGGGAGTCTATGCATACAACAAGTGATCATGAAGAGTCATGATCTGTCATAGAGTTAATATAAGAATATTTCTAGTTCTGTGAATTAGCTACATTTAGTCAATTAAGAGAGATGATACTCTATCTTTGCTCTCGACTAAATGTTAATGATGATGCGAGGGATGATGCCTGCATGGTATCCAAATATAAAAGGTAGATGATTTGATCAACTCAATTAGTTTTGGTGCCGCAAAACATTGCTAGTGTCTTATGAGGTCATTAAATAAATTGGGCCCGTTAAAGGAGTTTTAATTGGTCCAAGTTTATTTATGTCAATGACTAATTAGGCCTAATAGGTCACCCAAAAAGGTTATTCCCGATTGCTTAAAATTAGCAAACTCAGGCCAATAATTTTTATTGGACTTTATCAACAGTAAAGGTGTAATTGGGTTGAAGTAGGACTCCAAGCCTAATAAGGACAAAAAGGCGTCATATATGGCTTCCCCAATAGGAAATTAGTTTCTCCACAAAATGGCCCAAATGTGTTGGAAGACCCAACGAGGTCTTAGGCCAAGTTGAATTTGGAATTCGAATTTTGAATTTAAGTTTAAAATTTAAAATTTTAATATTAATTCTAAAAGGTTAGGTTATAAAAGATAACTCTGAATTATCTAATAATAAATGAAGATTGAATTAAAAATGATTTTGAATTTTAGTTTAAGAGATGAATGTGATCCATCATTTTAAATTATTAATCAATTAAGATATAAATGTGATCTATCATCTTAAATGGTTGACTCAATCAATCAATCAAGAAATAAATTTGATCTATCATCTTAAATATTGATTCAATCAATCAATCAAGATATGAATGTAATTCATCATCTTAAATTCAATCAATAAATCAAGATATGAATTTAATTCATTATGAATTGGATTTTCCAATTCAAGCTTGGATTAGGCTTTTCTTGTAAGCACTTAAATTAGGGCTAAACTCTTATAAAGTGCTTATTTTTTGTACGCCCCTTTCTTGTACGTTTCTCTAAGAGAAAAACAAGATGCCTTATGCTCTCTAAATTTTGATTATTACCAAAGGTTTAGAATTAGAAGGAAAGGGTGCTATCCAATAAAGATAAGGTTCCAATGATCTTGCTCTTCTGATCTTTAACCTAATTCCAAGAAACCACCTTCTGTAACATCCCAAATTTTGGGCCCTAAGAATTGAGAATAAGCTTAAATTAGGCAGACTACTAAGCCCGGTTCAAGAGGGTGACATTCTCAAACTAGGCCATATCTTCGGCCAAGAGACAAAAGGGGCACAAAAGATTTATATGGTGTAAATTTGGTTGGAAAAGTTGCCACCCAACTATGTCTTGAGGTATATGACAATTAGTTGAGCGAAAATATGTTGGTATAAGTAAGTATACGACATTTTTAGGGCAGTCAGGTATGCTCTGCACTTTTTAGAAAACATCGATATGTGGCATCGTTGTTGGATCTTAGTATTCATGTTGCAATCTCGAGTAAAACCTAAGTAGGATCCCAAGCAAACACCGGTAAAGCAACTTTAATAAAGTAAGTCATGATGATCCATGATAACACTTCTTTTGTGTTAGTTCAATAAGAATGTGACATGTGTCTTTTAATCAAAATATACTTTTTTGTTGGTTTAATAAGAGCATGACAGGTGTCCTGTCATCATGACAAGGCATACAGCTTGGTATAGTGGAAAGAAGACAAGTGGCACATTCTGGGCTAGACACGTGGAGCGTTGTGGACCAGACACACGGCACGTTCTGGGCTAGACACACGGTGCATTCTGGGCTAGACACACGGCTCGTTCTAAGCCAGACACACGGTGCGTTGTGGGCAAGACACACGACGCATTCTTAGCTAGACACATGGCATGTTGTGGATGAGACACACGGCGTATTCTGGGCCACACTCATGGCGCGTTCTGAACCACACCCATGTTCTATATATACCCCTTTCCCTCTCATTTGTCTTTAGGCCATTCTTCGCCAAAGCATGGAAAAAGAAGAGAGAGGGGGAAAAATGAAATAAAGAAAGAAGGAGAAGAGGAAGAAGGAACAAGAGAAGAGAGAAAGAGAAATGAAATAGAGAGAGACAGAGAAGAGGAAACCAAGGAAGGACATCAGTGCTTAAGATAATGGACTTACCCTACTTGCATGTACTTGATATATTGCTTGTGTGTTAGTGTGCATGATTGCTATGCTTGCTTGTTTATGTTTAACATATTTGAATTATTAAAGCTCTGTTTTTGATTATGCTATGGCCATGAGTATGATGCATGAAACGTTGAGCATGCAGAAATGTCATTATGTTGGCATGAGTCTAAGCAAGGAAAGTATTTCATACACTAGCATTTATCTTGGATGCATTGTTTGGTATTGTCTGCTACTAAGATTCTCTAGAATCTCACCCTCTATTACCAGTTAGCAGGTGTGCACTAGGAAGAAGTGCTACACAAGATCCCGGAGGGAAGGTTGTTTGAAGACAAACTAGCAGAGGGAATACTAAAGAATTGGAGGATGACAATGTAAATAATTTGACTGTCTGTAATGTGTATAGACACTATGGGAATTTCTTGTATGTAATCAAATTGTTAATTTATTAGTATATTGTACTATTTTTTTCTTGCCACACAATTACGCATGGGCTGCGTATAAATACTCTGATGAATATCAATATACAATAGGGTATTACACCTTCTTCTTGAAAAAAGAAAAACCCAAGGAAACCAAACCTTAACATTATCTTTGCCTAGCAAGCATCCAAGGAGTGAGAGGTTTTAAGAGAAAAAGTTCTCATTGCAATCGGGGGATAGCTGTGTGGATCAACGTTAGAGGATGTCAACAACATTGAAGTCTTCGATTGATCTAAGGTAATCCTAATCTACAATAGTTGTGTTATTAAGTTATCCTAATCCCCAATAATTGTTTTAACGAGTAATCCTGAAGCTTATGAATATTATAAATTGTTATGAATTCTTATGAGCACCGTAAAGAGTTACGGATTAATAATTAATAACTAATTAATGTAATGAGTTAAGGTTAAGAATTCATAAGGACTGTAAGGAGTAACAGGTTTCCGAAACGATTAAACAAAATTTTTGTTTTCAACTTCATAAAACTTTGCATGAAAGTCATGTAATAGGCAAAATTAACCAACAATAGCATCATTCATGGCTATGTACTCCTTGAGTAGGCTTTCTATAAAGGATTGAGGGGTGGCTCCATAATTGGTTGCTTTGCTGTCTAATTAAATTCAGATAGATATTGAAGTCTGTTTGGTTGTGAAGAAGTACCAGCTTGCTGTCCTTGTTGAATCCAATAAAAGTTTGGATGCTACATCCATCCTGGGTTATATGTATTTGAATATGGATTGTTGTTGCTCCTATTGTAGTTACCTGCATAGTTTGAAGATTTTGGGTTGGATGAGCAGTTAGCAAAGATGTGCTCCCTTCCATAGTATGTGCAGGATACTGGTGCGGCTTGCTGAGGTTGTGACACAGCAGCTAGGTGTATTTGGGTTGGAGTGGAACTCTAAGCCCAATATACAAAAATGGCGCCATATATGGTTCCTTAGTAGGAAATTAGTTTCTCCACTAATAAACCCAAATATGTTACACGACCAAACAAGGTCTTAAGCCAATTTGAATTTGAAATTTTAATTTTAATTTTGAGATTTTAATTTTAATTTTAAATTCAAGAGATTAGGTTATAAAAGATAATTTTGAATTATCTAAAATATTTATATACATATATATATATATATATATATATGTATGTATATGTATATAAATAAATGTCCAATAAAGATTGGATAAATAAAGGATAAAGAAATGATTAAAGATATGGATGTGATCAATTATCTTGAATTATTAATTCAAGAAATGATTAAAGATATGGATGTGATCCATTATCTTGAATTATTAATTCAAGAAATAATGAAAAGATATGGAAGTGATGAGTGATCCATTAAAGATATGGTCATCAAAAGTTTCTCGATGGTACACACAGATTTATCCGGTGCAGAAATCATAGAGTAGCTTCAGGATGTTGAATTTGAGCATGGAAAAAAAGACAATACAGTAAATGTCGGGATAAAGACTGTCAAGGCTTCTGGTTCTGTGCCTCAGCAATGGTGGATGATAAACATCTTCTTCACTCTTCCATATTGGAAAGATAATTTGCTCCAACATAGTCTGGATATCATGCACATTGAAAAAAATGTGTGCGACAATGCGTTGTACACGATTCTAAACAAACTAGGTTAGTCAAAAGATCATCTTCAATCGAGGAAAGATTTACGGGACATGGGAGTTCATGGAGACGTGTGGCTGGATGAGCATGATAGATTTCAACCAGTAAAATTGTTACACCCCTATTGGCCTCATCCTCTCGGATGGTGGATAGAGGGATTCCCTCTTATTTATTACCTTACCTTAGTTAAATATTCCTTATTAACATATATTAGAGTGTTATGCAGCAGAGCATATGATCGGTTTTGACAAATACATAATACTGGTAAAAGTATGAATAGTAAACATTAAATAGTCCCCGGAGGGTTAGGGTACAGTTATCCAAAATAAATACTGACAATATGTAAACTTATACAGTGATCCACAATCATATTAGTACAAAAGATGATAGGGCATTCTCTATTTCTTCAACCACCAGCTCCATGCCCCTTACCTCTACACTCTTGATCAGCTCAATGAGAATCACCTATATCTTTAAGATGATTTGGGATCTAAAATTGAATCCCAAAGTAACTGTCAAACTCATATACAATATGTATGCAGTGCATGCATGCAACCTCAATCAGGAAAATCACAATATCAACAATGGCAATACATACCACACGCATTCAGTACACTCAATAATGCCAGACAGCCTATTGACATAAGCCCCAGTTCCATAGCGCTAGGAAAACAACAGTAGCCAGGCCTCAAACCCAAACTACACTGAATTTATCACCAGCTCAGTAGCGACCCAAGGACACATAGTCCACTAGGCCCTATAGCCCAAACGCATATTCCACTCACAAGACATGTTCCACAATCATGGCACATGTAACATCCCAAAATTTTGGGGATTTGAAATTTGGATTATTATATGGAAATTGGATTATGGAATTTGTCTTGAAATTAATTATTGGAATTTAAGGCATATTTTCCCATAAATTAAGGATTTAATTTTGATAATTATTCTATGTCCAATATTCATGGGGTTAAATACTTACAACCACTTAATATCCAAAACTCGTTGGGCCTATACACATGAAATGATACTTAGTCCAATTCATTAATTACATTCCATCAGCCCAACACGTGAAAGTGAGCAACAACACATAAACAACAGAAACCATTTTGAAGAAAGACAAAAACCCATTCTCATTTGCTCCTTTTCAAGCCCAAACCATGACTATTGAGTGATTAGTAATATATATATATATATATATATATATATATATATATATAACAAATCCTCATCATATCTCATTCGGCCAGATCACATAAATGCAAAGAGAAGAGATCACTGCCAGAGAACTTTATGGAATGGTGAAAATAGAGATCTCAACACCATGCCCTGTTGCCCTCTGCGATGACAGTAACTCCATGCCTTTTGAATCTCAAAAACTAAAACGTGTTTTCTCCTTTGCCTATTCATGCCTCTCGGATTGGACCCTCAAGTCATTATATATAGTTTTCCTTGGTTCTCATTCAGATCCAGCACCCTCCACCAAAAGAAAGAAAGTAGATACGAGAGAGAAAGAGATAGTTTGATTGAAGGCGAGAAAGAGAGAAAGTTCAAGCATTTGCTGCCCTGTTCTTGCTTCGGAAAACAGAGGTTGGTGTGGCGTTGAGAAGTAGCAAGCTTTGGCATATTTGAAAGACTAACAAGGTAAGCCATTAAGCTAAATATATCTGTTGCTACCTATATATATATATTGATGTACGTATGAAAACAAAGGAGAGGAAAAGTCACTGTATCGATATATATATGTGTGTTGCTGCTTTGGGAAAAAAGGAATGAGAAAGTTGTTATCATAAGCATATATATAAATGCATCACTGCTCTATATAAGAAAGAGTAAAAACTTGACTGTCATTTATATATGCTGATATTGCCGTGATCATGGAAGGAAAAGGAATGAGGGAAGTTGTTGTTATATGTTATATATATATATAGATTCACTATTATACCTCAACCACTCGCCACTCACCTCGGATCCCAGACCCCTCACCTCCTCACACCTCAACCCGGATCTCGGACCCCTCACCCCTCACCCCCAGATCTCAGACCACTCACCCCTCACCCCTCACCTCGGATCCCGGACCCCTCATCCCTCAACCCTCAACCCCTCACCCCACTACCTGGAACCCTCAACCACTCACCCCACACCCCGGATCCCAGACCACTCACCCCTCACCCCGGATCCTAGACCCCTTACCCCTTACCCCTCAACCCTCAAACCCCATCCCGAATCCCGAATCCTAGATCCCTCCAGCCTCAACCTTCAACCCGGAAACCGGAACTCTCATAATAAACTTATTGTGAATATAAACTATGCAAATAGCCTCTGAGAGTTTAAAATAATTGTAGAGAAATAATAATAATTAGTAAGATGATGATGATAACAATAATAATAATAAAATAAATATTATTATTATTAGGAAATGGATAAATAATAAAATAATAAAAAATAATAATATTATTTATTAAAAAGGGTAGTATTATTTTAGGGGTTAATAACCACTTTTAATCCTCTAAAAATAATTTGCGTAGTTAATTACTTTGCGATGCAAGTGATTAATGACAATGATAAATGTTTATAGGCATACCTTGACACCTTTACTGATCTCAGCACCTTCGGACAAAGTTAAGGATTCAACTTTGAGGTATGTAACTGTTATCTTATTAGCCTATATGTATGTATACATGTATGACTGATCATGTTTGCTAGATGATTTAAATGTTTATATCCTTGCTATAGATTGGGGCTGCGTGTCCCATAAGGTTGCATGTCCTAAAATAGGGTTGTGTGTCTTAAAGGGCTGCAGTCCTTGGCTGATAACTACGGTTATGGTGCGACTAGTTTACTGTGAATTATTCTATGCTTATACATGTGTTATACTGTCATTTATACTTGCATATGAGATTAATTGTTACCCTTGGGATTCATTCATTTGAACTCCAGACCGCATGAAAGAGATAGGTAGTGGATCGGATCGAAAGGAAAGATGCAGCTGTAAGGGTTACAGCAAAAGGGACTTTTGAGATAGTATGAGTAGACAGACTGTATTAATTTGTTTATCATTCGTCTATTTTGGATTATTGTATTAACATCTCACTATGGGATAGATTCGAATCGTGAAAAATTTATCCTCATATTTTCAAATTAAGTTATTTAAGAAAGTTTGATTCCGCAATTAAGTCATCTAAATCATTTTGATGCATGTGCGCTATAACTCTGATAAATAAAGGCGCATTTAGGACAGGTGTCACAGCACAACAAACATACAAAAGCCACATAGAGTATATAAGTAAACAGTTACTACCTGACAACTGATCAATAATTAATAACATTTCCCCGATGCCCAAATGTTACTCTGGATAAGCACTTGCCCCAAACAAAGCAAATACATTCCATTTCATTCACTTATGCAAACTCTCTTCTTATTTTCATGAAATTTGACCATAACCCAAAAATTTCCAGAATTCATGCTTCCAATTCAAAAATTCATAATTAATTCTAGCAAAATCCAATTAATGTGATTCCAGTGGTCACTTAACCCTTAAATGTCTAGTGTTTACTAAAAATATTTCCAGAGACAAAAAAATATTCGTACAATTTTACTGTATTACAATTCTACCCTCTGGTCAAAGATAAAGTCCAGTTTTCTAGGTTATTTTCAAAAATTCATAGTTCCTAGTAGACATCTCAAAAAATTACAAATTATATACCAAATTAAAGCTTGGGATGTCTATTTTTAGCATGAAAAATTTCATGGCCAATGGATATCATTTAATATTTTAAAATCATCCCTTAAGCACGACTGCCCAGAAATTACCAAAGCTGGCAGATTTTCTAATTTCTTGTAACTTAGGTTTTGAGTTTCAAAATCATGTTCTTTACTTGTTCCCATACAAATTTTCGTCCTAAACACTTTGGCATCATCAAAAATACCAAAATCACAACATAACCTCATGCACACAACCCTAGCCAAAAATCACACCATAACTATAACAACAACAATTTTCATTTTAATTAACTCCAAATTTATTCGTCTCTTTGCTTACTCTTCTATTTAAGACCATTATCTTAACTTCAAGCACTTGATAATTCATTTTAGTGACTAGGGAATAATCTCTCCTTAAGAAATATTATTATCCTATGAACATCTATCATCTTGAGAAGAATTCAAAAATCCAAAACACAAAGTCACAAACAAGCTAGTTTAGTGACTTACTTGGCTTGTGACTTGATTTCACTTGAAACTCTTCCTCCTTGTACCCCTCTATGGTTTCAGCCTTGAGCAAAAAGGCACCATGAAAAAGTTGTTCATAAGAATCTTGAAGCTACAATTAATATTAAGGAAGGTAGAAAACTAATCCAACATAATTTTGGAGCCTACTTACCTTAACCTTCAAGTTTTGTGCCTTCTCTTCTTCCTTATGTGTGAGCTTTTTCTTCACTCTCTTCCTCTCTTGGTGGATGACTTGGAAGCCCAAAAATGAAGGCTTGAAAGTATTTAAATAATAAATTATCATCATGCAAAAGATCCCTACAAGTTGTTTCTTATTGGCTCTTGGTTTGACTTGCATTTGTGACTTGTTTTCCTTTCATTTTCTCTAGATTATTCTTGACTTCTCTTGACCTCTCCATTCTTACCGAAATGTGTCTCTTCTCTTGGCATAATATTTGTTTGTCTCATGTGTTCATTTGCCTTAGGTTTAAGTCGTACTCTTGGTTTTATTTTATTGGCCACAAACTTCAAGCTTTTTGACTTTGGTTTCAAATCATTATAACTTGGCTTTGCTTCATTCTTCTTGTCCTCTTGCTGGGCGAATTTTTTAGGGCCGATAATGGAAAAAAATTTGTCTTCTTTTGCTACAAAATGAAGCCTTTATTTGCTCCTTTTTTGTTCTTTCTCATTGGCCAATTTTCCTAGACTTTTGACTCCTATTTTTGGCTTTATGTATGCTTGAATCATGTTTCTTTCCTTTTGTCCATAGCTGGACGAAATTGGTGGCTTGTAGGAGAAGGATATTTGACTTTCAATTGCCTTGAATTTAGCTTGTACAATTTTCCTACCTAATAGTCAACTTTAATTTCCAAGTTGACACTTGTCAAGCTAGGGAATTTGCCTTTGACTTTGCATTTCACATGTGATTTTTGTGCATGGCTTCTTGCTTCTTCTTCTTGGCTGACACATATGGCTTCTTGGAGAAGGAATTTTGTCTTCTAAAAGCCTTTACCAAGTGTCCAATTATTCTATTACCATAGCCAACCCAATTCCCTATTGTGACATTTGGCCTTCAATGGAATAATAGTTGTCTTTTGGCTAAGAACTTAGGAAAATTCACTCTTGTCTTCCTCTTTCCTTCCTTGGTCGAAATACAAGGCTTATAGAAGAAGATTATGTGCCTTCATAATGCTTCTTTGACTCTTGCTCAATAAGTTATTTTACATCATCTTTGATGATGTAAACTTAGTTGGCATTGTTCTTAAGTCAAAGATGGTTTATCATATTATTTCTTTGACTGCCAAATATCCTTTTTTGTATGGAAAATATTTGTGTCTCATATTTCCCTTATGTTGGTCAAAATTCTTAGTCAAAGAGAACAAGAATGTTGCTTCTTAATTTCTTTACAAGCTTATGTCACTTAGGTCTTTATCAAATGGATTTCATGTGTCCTACTTTCAAAAATTTCATTTTCACTCCTTTTTCCCTTGCTTGACCGAAATCTTGGCCATACTAAAGGTCCATTAATTCACTCTCTAATGTCCTTTAGGCACTTGTTAATTTTGACATGTAAACTTACCATTTATTGGCCCTAATTTAATTAAAACAATTCCTCATCCTCCTTGCTTATTTGGCCAAAAATTAAGTCACTATTATAGTGACTTTCACCTTGTCACAAAGTCACTAAAATCATTTACTTAATATGTCATTCTAGCTAATTAATTGTAATGGGAAGATTCCGCAAAAGAAAGCAACTAACTAAGATTAATAACTTCACAATATTTCATAAATTCATGCTTGTACATTATACATGAAAATAAGGATGTTACAAAAATTCACCCTGACAAAACCGAATAAGGAAATTTTCCTCGCGATGTTGAAGAAAATAAAGTTCCAGACGAGTATTCAGGCAACATTCCACGATGTGTTGATGTGTAGGCTTGGAAGGTTGTTGGGCTGAAGAGTCACAACTCACATGTGCTTATGCAAAAGTTACTTCCACTAGCCATCAAAAATATGATGCCTCTAGAAGTGTCAATCATTTTGGTCAAGCTGTGTTCTTTCTTTCAGAAGTTGTGTTCTAAGGTTTTAATCGTGGAGGAGCTCAACTAGCTACAATAGAAAATCATTCTTATGCTGTGTCATTTGGAGATGATATTTCCTCCATCCTTTTTCATGGTGAAGGTTCACCGGACAGTACACATTGTTCACGAAACAAAGCTTGCTGGCCTAGTTTACTACCGATGGATGTATCCTAATGAGAGGTACTCATTTAAAATTAATTACTTTAGCATTACTTCCTAGTCGCATATTTCAACATTGATATATCAACATTTTTCCTTCTTTATTTTATAGGTTTCTTGGGAAACTGAAATTTTACGTGAGGAATAAGGCATGGTCTGAAGGTTCAACAACAGAAGGTTATATAGGGGATGAGGTATTGTATTTTTGTTTAAGGTGCTTTGATGGCATTGAAACATCTGTCAACCGATTGCCTCGTGTAGACAACTGTCCTTAGCCAAAGTTATCATCAACGGAGTTGTTAATCCCTCGTGTTGGTAAACCAGTTGGCGGAAGTGAGAACTTCAAACTTACCATACTTGAGAAGTTTCAAGCACATAGACATGTCTTAATTAATTGCACTAAAGTTGAACCATTCCTTCAGTAAGGATCGTACACAAATATATGTTATCCTATATATTTCCTTACATTTTATGATCGTCATCACATGTTTAATTGCAGGGAATTCGGGAGTCATGTGAAGCGTCAACTGAGGATCTGTTCACAGACATCCTCTGAAATTGAAAGAATGGTCCACAGAGAATTGTCGGGTTGGTTTACGAGGAAAATACTAAATGACCACAACCGAAAACCACCAAAATTCAGGGATGTCACACTCGACCCGCTTGACCACGCCCAAAGATTTACGGCATACAATGCAAATGGTTTCAAGTTTTGTACCGTTTCATGAGATCAAGGATTGCTAACCCAAAACTCGAATGTTTATGGCACGTTTGGGACAAGGAGTTATGCTAGCAGCAGTGACAGGAACATGCAGTTAAGTGACATCCCGTATTATGGAAAGCTGCTTGATGTGGTCAAAATAATTTACCAACGTCGTTTCACAGTTATGCTATTCAAGTGTTTGTAGGCAAACACAATAATGTCCCGGGGACTCACGACTGATGACTTAGGCATCACATCAGTAAATTTCTCCTGGCCTATTCACGCGAGTCAGTTGGAAGATGATGAGACATATATTATTTCCTCATAGGCACATCGACTCAAGGGTTGGAATATGGTGGTTCACTTAAAGCTTCGGGACCTTTCCGACATGGGTGATGGTGATAACGTTGCTTATGAGAGTGAACCATCCTAGCCCGCCAATTTTGAAAACTTCTTCCCAGAAGACAATGACAATTTACCTATAGTTCGGTACTTTTTTTAGATACACTTTATGAAATAATAACATTTAATTTAAGTTTAATTTGTATTCAAATATATTAAACTCACAAGTAACATTTTCTCCATACTTTTTTTGTAGGGATGACAATGAAGATTGAGATAAAAAAAATATGCTTATGATAACATATTTAATTTGTAATCTTCTTTTTTTTTTAAAAAAAAAAAAAACCCCCATACTAGGATTTGTAGCAGTTCTGAAACTGCTACAAATATGTTGCCTTAACCGATAAAAAAAAAAGCGACATATCAACCACTAGAAAAAAAATGTCATATCAACGGCTATAAGTGTTACGTAGATATCAATATAAATACCCCCACCATACCTCATTTTATATGCTTCAGCTTCGATTTCTACACACATTTTCTCTCATCTATCTACATTTTCTCAAGAGGTTAAGTGTTTGAAGATGTAAGTACTGTTCAAGTGGATCAAATATGATGATCATCCAAATATATCTTTGTTCTTCTAACTTTGTGATACTAATTTTTTTTTAATTCACAATTTTAAGAACTTTTTTCAACTTTCCTTCCACTTTCACATACATTATGTTTAGAGTTACATATTATTTAAATGAAGTCATAGTTAGTTGTTATTATACCTACACATTCTCATTTTTTTTTACATCTATATAATAATCATATATAATCAAATATCATATTTTAACATCAATTATTTTTACTAAAAATATAAATCATTTATATTACAATTATTAGTTAATTAATAAAATAATCTAAAACAACTTTTTAAATTTCGTTTAAAAAAATTATTCATTTGTAATGGTTTCGTAACCGCTACAAATTCTCACATAAAAATTTATTTGTCATTTTGTAACAATTTACAACAGCTACAAAGATGAAAAAAATTTAAAAAGGTGGCAAAAGTTTTTCCAAAAAAACAATGGTGGGAATATTTTGTAGTAGTTACATAACTGCTACACTATATTTGAAAATTTGGCACCTCTTTGGAAATTTCATCAAACTTTGTAGCGGTTAGTAAACCGCTACAAATTGTTGCTGCAATTTTTCAAGAATTTGGTGATATATGTAGTAGTGGTTACATAATTGCTACAATGTTGGTTAATTTCATATTGTAGCGGTTTTTTAACTGCTACAAGTTCTTCACACATGACGTCAGCCCAGCCTCATATAGTAGAAATAGTGTGAAAGCGCTACGGTTACAATAATGGTTAAGGTATATGCAGTAGTGGGTTGGTATAATCGCTACAAAACAGCTTGCAATGGTATGTTTTGTAGCGGTTTTTTTAACCGCTACTAATGTCATCTATAGTGGTTAAAACCATTACAAATGCGCTATTTTAATCGCTACAAATAGTAATTTTTTTTTTTGTAGTGCTTTTAGAAGTTAATGGAATCATACCTTAAATGAGATAAACTTTATATTAAAACATTTTCAAACATGTGATATATGATATAATTGATAACCAAAAGGTCAAAACTATAATTTTTTCAAAAGAATTTACCTTATTTTTCTTTTTAAAGCTAACATGCATATTTTGATTTGAAATAACAAGACAATAATGGATATATAAATCAATGATGAGTTTAACATGAAGATTCAAGCCTATAAGACTTATACGGTGGATTTAGAGGGGGACTAGGGGTGGCCCCCGCCTCCCCCCTTTTTTTGAAAATATATATATATATATATCTACATATACATATGTATATATGTGTATATATATACATATATAAGTAGATACACACACGTGTCGTCGATTGAAGGAAGATAATGAAGATAATGAAGAAGAAGAACGTCGAGAAAAAGAGTATGGATTGAGAAGATAAAATGATTGATTTAAAAGATAAACATATCCTTGATGTCCTCAAACTCAATCTCAAACTTAACGGTTTCAATATGAAATTAGGATCTATACCTGTTGCTCTAATATATAGGGTACAGTAAAACGTCTCAAATTCTTCAGCCTCAAATTTTCACCGTCTACCTAACAACGGTCAGACTGTTATTTTCTTCACTGATCATTCAAACACAAACATCACAATTCCTCAAACAATCATGTGGAAAGATGTTACCCTTCCAGAAGAATGGGTTATATAGAAAGCTGTCCAAGCTGTTCCAAGACCTATGCCTCAAATCAGTAGAATTTCACTAACCCAAACAAGATCTGTTAGATTAACTTTTGACAGACCTAGAAATTCTACTTCATCTATATCTTCAAGATATGAGGATTTTAGGTTTGCAAATTCTAAATTACCAAGGTATTCTTGTTCTTCTGAACGATCACTCCCTTCAGTTATTCATTTGCCTCCACCACCTCAACCAACTGCTCCTCTACCATAATCAATAAAAAACCAACTTGCAAATGTCTCAATTCAAGGAATTGATAATTCTAGAACAATTCCTCATGCAAACTATCAAAGAGAGGATGATCTAAATTCGGTTGACTCTTTGTCTTATACGGATTTAGGTGAACCTCAAACTATTGGTGTTTTAGAATATCAATTTCAAATTGATAAATAAAGTTTGCAAAAGGAATTTTATTCCAACGAAAATACTTTGCAAAGAAACTGGTTCTTAGAAAATTTAAAAGGATTGTTGCGAAAACAAATTCAAGAAAATTTTTACGAGTTTCCTTGAAAAGTATCAAGTGAATATTCCATTTTTTGATTGGTTTGAAGTTTATCCTTCACGACAAAAAATAGAACATCCATTTGCTCAATCAATTAATATGACCAAAAGAGATTGAAAAATTTCTGAGGGACAAACTGTTTCTTCACAAATCCCTCCAAAAGGATCATATCAAATTTCTTGCCTTAATGACAGTAAACAAAATCTTGTTTTGGCCTCACCTTTCAAAACCAAATCCATGGATGAACCTGTCAATCCAAGAGATATCAAAAAACTCATGGAACAAAATAACTACACCAATCAGTATCTTCATATTATTGGAGATCATGTCATTAAAACTCCTCCATCTCAAACCTTTTCTAAAGCAACCTCCATGAGTCAACTTCTGTTCAAACCTTTCCAACTTGATCCAAAAATCAAAGCAAGTTTGCAAAGCAAGAACAAAGCCAGTCTTATGAAAGATATTGATCAACGTTTACAACACTAGAAACAAGTTAATAATCCCGAAACTCCTCTGGCTTAGACAAAAGAAAAAATTGTTCCTGAAACTCCTTCAGACTCTTCTTCTTCAAACAAACAAGTCATTAATTTTGAAAAAAATTCTGAGTCTGAATCTAATTTGAAAATCAACCATCAACGATGGCAAAAATCTTCAAAATTATATTATCCTAGGGCCAGTCCTTTGGATATCTTAACTGAAGAATGCCAGAATCAAACTTTTAAATCTTTCAACTCTAACAATGTTTACGAATGGAATAATGATGGTCAAAGTGAAACAAACATTCTTCAAATTCTTCAACAAATGACTATGGCAAGTATTGCTTATCAAACAATAAATTATTATTCAAATACAGAAATAACTAATCTTTTAGTTTCTGGTTTTACTGGACAACTTAAAGGTTGGTGGGATTATTATCTGTCTTCTGAAGAAAAATCAAACATTATTTCTTCTGTTAAAACTGAACCTGGTGGAACTCCAATTATTCATAATTGTGAGCCTATTCCAAATTCTGTTAATACCCTTACTTTTACTATTATTAAGCATTTTGTTGGCAATCCATACGTTTGGAAAGCTCGCTCTTCTGAACTTCTTTCTAACATCCGTTGTCAGACATTGTCTGATTTCAGATGGTATAAAGATACTTTCCTAACTCAAGTACTCATAAGAGATTATGCCAATCAGGGTTTTTGGAAAGAAAAGTTCCTAGCTGGATTACTAAAATCTTTTGGTGATAAAGTTAGAGATAAACTTAGACACCAATATGATGGCAACATACCTTATGAAAATTTGGCATATAGAGAATTGATTTCTTATGTTCAGAAAACTGCTTTAAAAATATGTCAACATGATGGAATAAAACATCAACTTGCCAAAGAGAAGGGTGTCAACAGAAAAGAATTGGGTTCATTTTGTGAACAATTTGGTCTTCCTTCTTGTAAAAAACCCAAACTCAAGTCTTACAAAACTTCTCGTTTTAATCCCTCTTTTTCAAAAAATAAACGTTTTTATTATAGCAAACGTCCTTATCAAAAGGATGATATTCAAACTCCTCCACGAAAATACAAAAGGAATTTTCTTCCTAAACCAGAAAAACGATTTTCCAAAATGGGATAAAGTAAATTGTTACAGGTCTGGTACAATTGGTCATTATGCCAAATATTGTCGTCTTTCCAAGAAAATCAGAAATATCAAAATCGAGGAACCTCTCCTTGAACAAATAAACAATCTCCTAATTGAAACATCTTCTTACTCTGAAGAAGACCAAAGCTCTTCTGAAGATCTTAACCAAATCCAAGATGATGCATTCAATTCAACATCTGACAATTCTTCTCCTCAAATAAACGTCATCACCAAAGAGCAGGATTTGCTCTTAAATGTCATCAGTAAACTTCCAGATGCTAACAAAGGTGCGTATCTTTCAAAATTCAAAGACATTATTATGCAACCTTCGTATTCATCTACTCCTCCTTCTTCCTCTAAACTTTTGGTTTTTCATAACAAATACGATCTGACCAAAACTTTGGAAAGGTTTAAACATTCTGTTAAACTATCCACCATTCAAGATCTTTAATCTGAAATAAATAATCTTAAGGTTGAAGTTCAAGTTCTTAAAACAAGTCGAGATACTCATGAATCTGCCCTATTGCAAATTCAATAACTTCTTTCTTCAACTCAACATCATTCTGATGAGAATATTGATCGAGTTTTAGAAAATGAAAATAAGGATGACATCCCTGAAGAAACACCTTTTTAAAATGTGATTTTGAGGATTTTTATACAGAAGTTTTATATACAAGCAAAAATTATTATTAATAATGATCTTGTTATAGAACAATCTGTATTATTTGATACTGGGGCTCAAGCTAATTGTATTTTAGAAGGCTTAGTTCCTACCAAATATTTCAAAAAAACAACTGAGAGATTTAGTTATGTTAATTGATCACCGTTATCTGTTCAATATAAGATTTCTAATGTTGTTATTCAAAATGAAAGTTTGCAAATTAAAACTCTATTTATTCTAATGAAAGACATGGGAACACAAATTATTCTTGGAGCACCATTTGCACAACTTTTAATTCCTTTTGGGATTGAATTTGACGGTCTTTCAAAACAACATTTTGGAAAAAAAAACATTTTCTTCCCTTTTACTAAAAGACCTAAATTTAAAGAGATAAATCATCTTTTCCTCAAACAAAACCAGATCAATTATCTCAAAGAAGAAGTCCCTTTTAAACGAATTGAGCAACAACTCCAACAACCAGTTGTCCAACAAAGGATCCAATCCTGTATCGACAAGATTCATCAAACAGTTTGTACCGATTTACCAAATGCCTTCTGGAATAGAAAACAACATTTGGTATATCTTCCTTACAAACCAAACTTCTCTAAAAAACAAATTCCAACAAAAGCTCGACCAATTCAAATGACTCAAGAACTTCTTGAAACTTGCCAAAAAGAAATTCAAGATCTTCTTAACAAAAAATTCATCCGTCCAAGTCATAGCCCATGGTCTTGCACTGCTTTCTATGTCAACAAAAATGTAGAAATTGAACGTGGAACACCTAGGCTTGTTATCAACTACAAACCATTGAATGAATCTTTGCAATGGATTCGATATCCAATTCCAAACAAAGCTAATTTACTAAAACATTTGCATTCTGCAAAAATCTTTTCAAAATTTGACATGAAATCTGGATTCTGGCAAATCCAAATTTCAAAAAAGGATAGGTACAAAATTGCTTTTACTGTTCTATTTGGTCAGTATGAGTGGAATGTTATGTCTTTTGGTTTAAAAAATGCCCCTTTTGAATTTCAAAGGACTATGAACAAGATCTTTAATGATCAAGGTCAATATATCATTGTTTATATTGATGACGTCTTAATCTTTTCAAATTCCCTAGAAGATCATTTTAAACATGTTTCAAAATGTATTCAAATTGCATAAACGAATGGTTTAGTGGTTTCGAAACCAAAAATTAGTCTTTTCCAAACCAAAGTTTGTTTCCTCGAACAATGGATTTGTTAAGGAATCATAACTCCCATTGAACATGCAATTCAATTTGCAGATAAATTCCCAAATCAAATCCTTGATAAAAACCAATTCCAAAGGTTTTTGGGATATTTAAATTATGTTGCTAAGTTCATCCTGCAACTCAGTAATTTTGTCAAACCTCTTCATCAACTTCTTAACAAAAAACCGCTCCTTGGACTGATGTAATTCATACTGGTGTTGTCAAAAAACTAAACAACAGGTTAAGGAGCTTTCCTGTCTTAGCCTTCCTGTTCCTTCTGCCTTTAAAATAGTCGAAACAGATGCTTTTGAGTTAAGCTATGGAGGAATTCTTAAACAAAACAATATATGGTAAAGAACAAATTATATCTTTCACGTCTAAACATTGGACTTTTGCCCAGCAGAATTACTCTACAATCAAAAAGGAAATTTTGGCAATCGCTTTATGTGTTTCAAAATTTCAAGCTGATCTTTTAAATCAAAAGTTTTTAGTACACATTGATTGTAAATTTGCAAAAGATGTTTTACAAAAGGATGTTAAAAACCTTGAATCAAAACAAAAATTTTCCCTGTTGGCAAGCAATTTTGAGTGTTTTTTATTTTGACATCGAATTTATCAAAGACACTTCCAACTCTGTCCCAGACTTTCTTACCCGTGAGTTTTTGTAGGATAGGACTTAGATCTGATTGAAAAATTTCTAACCCATAAACTTCTTCTCTTCAGAAATGACAAGAAAAAAAACCATGTGATGAGCCAAAAGATAAACAACCTCTTCAAGAGGATGATCAAAGCATCTTCCAGGATGCTCAAAACCTAATCTTTGACGAAGATTTGAAGGAGATTCTTAAACAGCTGCTTCAGCAACAACAAACTCAAGGATCTACCAGTCAATCAGTTCCCTAAACACAGGGATCACGATTGCAAACAAGGTCTTAGTCAAAACCAGGGTCATCTACCCCAAAAACCCAAATAGAGTCTTCAACCCAAAGGCTTTCTTCCACCAAATCTAGAAAAAAGACCGTCGAGTCCTATGCTAAGAAACCTCCAACCCAAATTTGGGAGGAAGTATTAGTCCAAAAGGACCAAAAGACACGAGCCCTTGAATATGATAGAGCACTCGCTTTGTCATCAATTACCTCTTCTTCCCAGGCAATTAGTAAACAGGAGTATGATTTGGCTAATGCTGAATTTAATCTCCAACTAGCCTAGAAAAAGCCCCCTCAAGTTACTAAACCGTTATTAGCTACATCAGCTATTAATCCTTTGGATACTCCTTACACTCCAAAAGAAAATAAGGTAAAGAATATCCTACAAATTGAACTTGAGTTTTTCTTTCAAACACCCAACCAGGTAGCATTAAAAGTCTTCCCTTAGCTTCAAGATTTCATTGTATTCCTACCAATTTAAATAAAACAAGAGAATATTATGAGTTAATATTAGTTCATTCTCAATCCATTAAGTTATCTCGAAAAATGGATAAAGATAAAACTTTCATAAATCATTCTACTCTCCAAATTTTAAAAGTCCTCACACCCTCCTAATGGGGACAAGATGTAAATAAACCCAAATGTTTTAACATTAAATTCAAACCTAAAGGATATACTTACTGGGATTATTGTGATGCTTGAAATAATATCTTTTGGGATCAAAATAAATTTTTTAAACATACTTGGTTTATTTATTCTAAACAAAAAAACAAAGTACACATTTCCTCAATGGTTTCAACGTTGGTGGGATTTCTTTGGACCTATCCCTGAAATTCTTCCACCCAATGTTCAGAAAGCATTGAATCTTTTTCAAACAAAATTTAACCTTAATGGAGATCCTTTTCCAATTGATATTAATTACTTTTCAAAATTGTCTGTATCCTGGACTTTTTCTTGGCAATACAGATTTTCTTATTTAAACAAGGATTCTCCCAACTTGCCAATCCTTCAAAGGTTACCCTTTGTTCGTTGGTGAGGAAAGTTTGATCAATCAAAGGTGAACTCCAAAGTAGTAGAATTGTGGTTCAAAGAAAACCCAAGATTCTCTCTCTCTCTCTCTACTAATTACCCTTTAGTATTTGCATATGCATCTCTCTCTCTCTCTCTCTCTCTCTCTCTCTCTCTCTCTCTCTCTCTCTCCTCCCCCTCCCTGATGAGTTAGGTATTGTTGTAAGTATACTCCCATTCCCATTCCGATTTCATCTTCTTTTTGTTTCTTTTTCATGTTTTAATTCTAGTATTTTATTTATGTTTTAAGTTTCCTGTTTTTCTTTGCTTCTCTTCCCATGATTCTCCCTACTCCCTTTCCAATCCTTTTGGGGTTACTCTCGTAGATTGGTATCAGAGCCAAAAGAGGAAGGAGAGATGTATTAATTAGATCTGGACTGAGAATTTACCCTCTCAGGATGTTTCATTGCTTCATTTAGTATCATGTTTTAGATCTATGCTCCTGTACATTAAAAAAATATATAAGGAGATATCTACATGTATATACAAGCTTAATAAGCTAAGCTTGTTTGAATCTATTGTATTTTATCATTTATATTTTAAAAATCTAGTTAATACTCCTCATGTTCTAAATATAGGACATATTTACCTAATTTAGATAAATTAAGGAAGTTGGTTGAGTAAATTAATTTGACATATTTTTTATAAAACACCTTAGTCATAATATTCCCTAATTTCTTTTTATTCACTATCTTCCTTGATTATTGTTAATGAATATGAAAACTATGTCTTATATTTAGGACAAAAATTGACTCCCTAAATATGTCGTATATTATGGATCGGAGGGAGTGATTTGTTAGAATATACACAATCCATTCTTAGTGGATTAGGGTCGCCCAAGCCCAATGCAAGTGGAGCTATTATTTGATAGATTTCTTTTAATTTTTTGTATATTATATGATATATTTTTATTTTCGCCTTCCGTCATTAAAATTTTTGATTCCGCCAGTTATACCTAAGGAGACAACACACACACACACACAGAGATGTATGTGTGTGGGTGTGTCTGTGTATGTGTGTGTGTATATGTATGTATCTTCATTTTCTTCCACTTGATGTTCACTCGTATCTTTACTTTGGACAACTTGCCAATAATACGTCCAAGGTAAATCAAGTGATTTGTCTAATTATCAATATGCATGAGGGTAATTATATGTACTTTATTGTAAAACTATAGACAACGATACATATGATGAGAAATCTAATACTCCCTCAATCTTTCATATAAGTCTTAATTAACTAATCTGAGTATATTAAAGATATTACTGAAGTTAGTTAATATGATATATATGTTTTTTTTTTCCTAAAATATTCTAAACATGTTCCTGAATTCCTCCACTTCCTCTCTTACTTTATTATTGTTGTTGATGGAATATTAATAGGGTTAATTTGATTATTATTTTTTTGTTAAAAGTGTGAAAGAGATATTACATTTTAGATTAACATTAACTCTCTAATTAAGTTTTACATTAAGTACCACAGGGAGGGACGGTGTACTCTATATGTATATATGCAAGTTACATGAAAGCAACATTTTGAACCCTCTCTCGTATGTGTATAAATCAAAATTGAAAGAGAAATGTGATTTAATAATATATATTGAAGTTTTATAAAAATAATTGTTTTCCCAATATATATATATATATATATATATATATATATATATATATAGAATAATATAAGTAAAAAAAAAAATTAAAACATTTATTTCATAATCATAGTTAATTAATATATGTAAAAATATGAAAACTTGGTTTTACTAGACGTGTCTAATATCTGTTACTATCAAAATTTATATTAAATATAATATCGTAAAATATTTTAATCATCTATCAATATGTATGTATAATGTCATGCTTGTCTAGTAGTACAGCACATGCGTGCAGGCCTTGCAATTGCTGTTAGGTTAAGAAAGCGTACGTGAGATCCGCTATATTTGTTTTTAGTAAATTATTAGGCGTATATTTTATATATTTGTATAAAATTTGATTAATTAATCAAGGTGTGAAACTATGAATTAATAAATATATGGCCTATTATAAATTACTCTCATTTACACTACAAACTTGATTCTATAATTAGGACCCGAGGTAGTACATGTTTTAGATTAGCATGTAGTTCTGGTGATTTCCTTAAACTCTAATTGTTGCTGTTATTTCAACTCATACTCTATGTTGACAAAGTTTGTTAATGATTGGAGAATAGTGTTAATTAAGAAACACAATATTAAGGATTATCCTATTAATTTTGTTGTTTAATTTTCATCTCAAGATAAAAACAGATTATATTCTCCATAAACAAGTTAGGGGGCATAACCTTAGGAATATATATAATTTATACGAAGTGTAGATCTTCAATTTGTTTTTATATCTATATTTTTCAAATCTACATCATTATTTAAAGAGTACTGAGTGTTTTTACTTGACCCAAATCTAAGAGATAAATTTACTCTTGATTTTAATTCTAGCTAATAAAATTATATGGAGAAGTAGGAGAAAAGACAAAACTTATATCCACTTTCTTATATTCATTTCATTTGGTTTTCAATCAGTAAGTGACACTTGATGTATTAACCACGTCATCTTTTAACGCGGTTCATCCCTGTATTCTCAGACTCGGGATCCTTCCAATATCATAAACAAATATCAGACTAAAGACCCAGCCCCAACAAACTAAGAAATACGAAAAATTGAAGCTTGACGCTACAGCTGAAGGACGCCGGCGAACAGAGAACCGTAGCAACGCCGTCGATAGAGACAACAACGATGGTGAGGGAGTCGACGCTGAAGGCTAACAGATGACCGGAAAAAATGTTAATATATGACCAAACAATACTTTTCATGTATTAAAAAAAACACCTTCGCGTGCGTCACGCGGAGCTCCAATTTGCCTGGAATTTTAATTTGTATTAATATTTGCAAATGAGATAAGGACTAGGAACCTTAGAAGTTAGAACTAGATAAGGACGTCTTCTCCCCTTTTTTCCCTTTAAAAAAACAAATTTAAAATTTAGTCAAGAAAATAAATATTGAATCTTTCTCTCTCTGTTTTTGTAACCATGACCAGCTGAAATGTTGAATCACTCCCACTATATTCCAATTTCCATACGTGAAAATTTATTCATTTCTATTAACAATTAGGGGTGAGTATGGTGTCTAAATGCCCGGATACTTTCGCGAAAGCTCGAGAGAAAAATTGCCCCTTGTAAAAGTGACCTGAAAATATGTTGGGCAGTTTTGGGCTGAGCTCATTTCTGGGCAGGAGGTCCTACCCTCCCTGTTTGGCTCAACCCGAAAAATTATTTTTATTTATTTAAATAGATAATTTTATATCAAATAAAAATTATTCCATTTATATTATTTTATTTAAAATATCTATTATCTAATAATACTCACTCTTTCAATCTTTCTTTGCCTATTTCAAGAGCAAACTTTGATTAATTTCCCCCTATATAATTCAAACAAATTCGTCACAGATGAAGATAAAGTTGTATTCTCCACGGCTAATCAAGTTGCCTGGTATTTCTTATTTTGTTTTAAATGATGGTTCAGAAAACACGTGATGTAAATCTGTTTATCAGTTATCACCAGCATTCATCGATCATTCAGCATCAATTAAATGTTGCATCTAGTGGGGAACTACCTTTTGGCGAGCTGGGCCAAATTCACCTTCTAAAATTTGTTAGTATATATATTGATTTATTATATTTTATTTTATTTGGCTAATAATCTGGACCCAGCTAATTTTTTATCTTCTCTATAAGGATAATATTTGGTTCATTACTCATTGGGCTGTGAGAGAAAAGTAAAATTCTTGTTTGAGATACCTACCGAAAAGGTTAGTATCATCTTATATCTTATTTTGATTTATAATTATTGGTTATTATTTATATGTATTTTTAATGTTACGTGATACTCCTTCTGTCCTAAATATAGGACATAGTTTGTAGTGTAAATTGCACTACAATCTAGAGTCTTATATTTAGGACCAGAGGTAGTACTATTTAGTAAACACTCCATCTGATTCTTATTATAAGGCACCAACTAACAATTCTCATAACCCAATAAAAACAGTTAAAGTTATTAAATTTGTCCTAAAATTTAAGTAATTTTCAATACTATCTCTATTAATTACACTAAACTTTAACATCATATCAATTATTACTTTCACTTACTACACTTTTTAATTATGGATATACATGAAAAAAAATATTTAATATTCTTTGGAAACAAACAAGTGCCTTATAAAAAAACCAAATACATTTGTTAGTTGGTGCCTTATAATAAGGACGAAGGGAGTAGTTCAATATGTTTTTCTTTTATCCGGGCTAACAATTTTTTTTGGTTCCGCCACTGGTTGCATGCATGATCATTTCTTGCTATCATCATTAGCTGCACTGCACCTTCATTTTTTTTCCAGTTGTGGCAAATCAATGCTGCCGAGCAAACGATTTTGTATGATATGGAGACTAATCCTGAAAAATACGCAGGCAAAAAGCTGTCGGACTTGACTGATAGTGAAGACTTTGATGAAGGAAACTCTCTAGAGTATACAGAAGCTTATTATTAAAATTAAAAAAAATTAAAAAAAAAAAAAAAAAAAAAAAAAAAAAAAAAAACATTACTGCCTAAAGTGATTCTGGTGAGTACTACTATTACTTTTAAATTGCACTAATCTGCTTGGTGTTTTATTCACAAGATGTTTGAATATTCGGCAGAAAACAAGTGTCAAAGAGCACACCTGGCGGCAACACTTGTTGAGCGTGAGGTCAGCCCTTTCTTTAGTTGTCTTTTCTTTGATTCAATATTAACTGATGATTAGTGATCAATACTTAACAGCACTTTCCGCCAAAATATCAACATCCGCCAGATCCTTTTTGATCCATCAACATTCTGAATGTTGATATTTCTTTAATTCGGCCAATCCTTCAAATTTTGTAATTTTTGTAAGCCTTCATACAAGATGTTAAGGCGTTACAACATGGACAGGGGAAATCTGTCATTCCCAGCCCAACCCTACCTAGCCTAAAAATGTTTAGGGCTTATACCGGGTAGGGTAAAGTATCGGGCTGCAAAATGCAACCCATTCATCCTTCAGGCTGGATATCAGACAGAGTTCTCACCCTGCCCAGCCCTACCCATGCTCACCCTTATTAACAACAGTTAAAATAGCAGAGACACAAATCTAGATGAGAGGGCCTTTTTCTTCAATGATTTAGAAACTTCAGTGAATTTTTTTTTTTAATGAATTGAAATTCAAATTTTTTACTTAAAGTTATTATGTGACTTTGACTCCACATAAAATTTCATTCATTTCTACTAAAAATCTAACTAGAATATTTATTAAAAAAAATTGTTCAAAAAAATGGGGAAAAAATTATAACTACATTACAAATTCTTCTAACTAAATTGATTAATTTTAAGGAATTTTTTTAATTGAAAAGTAGCCATGATGTGGGCATGGAAACCCTCCTCCCCTTTCCCGATGCAAAGGGATTTACTTTTCCACTGCCCATTAGGACAATTCACCAAGTGCATCTTAAGGATTATTTGAAGCTTTTAATTATCTTCTAAAATAAATTATTTTGATGATTATAATGAAAAAAAATAGTATTTTCTCCTATCCTAAATATAAGAATTATATAACTAATTTACAATGCTCATATTAAGAAAATTAATTAAATGAAATTTTCTTTACAAATATTTATTGGTTTTAATTTTTTTTTATAAAATATCCCTTTAATCATTATTCTCAGTCATCAATATATAAAATGAATTGAAATCTTCTATTTATAGTCAAAATAAATCCTTTAACTAACTCTCATATTTAATATAAGAGGGAAAAATACATTTTTCCCTATAACTACCCATGATCCCTTTAATGGATTCAAAGGAGGTGTAATACCCGGATATTCAATACCCTGATGACTATTAATTATAAATAAATATTCCTTTAAAGGTTATAGGTGAATATGTGGTTTCAATAAATAAGCATAATTATCTTATTACTTAGGGAAAATTCTATGAAGATTAGAGGAGATAAAGAGCTAAAACTCCCTAAAAATGCAATTGTAGGCCATAAAAATGGACTGAAAATATTATGATAAAATCTCATATGGCAACAAATATTGACAAAAACTTGGGAAGTATGTTGTCTATAATTTTAGGAATTTTTGGGATTATTTCCTTGAAAAATAGAGAAGCATGAATATAATATTATTAAAAGTACTTTTTGGCCCCATGATTTTTAATATTTTACATGGGACATAAAATACCAATGTCAGTGCAAAAGTTGTGAGATAATAATTAATCTTAATTATGAAAATTATCAACAATTAGTAAGTGGCTAATTAAGTAATTAGTGGCAAATTGTTTAAATTAAGATATGAGTAAATTAATTAGTAAATAATTAATTTAAGGGAGAAATTTGAAATTAATAAATAAAAATAAATAAAAAAAATAATAAAATATAAAAATGATTAGAAAAATAAATAATAAATAAAAATAAATAAAAATAAAATATCATGATATTTTGAATAAAATAATAATATATTTGGTAAAGAGCCAACAAGGACATTTGAGAATGGATAGAAATTAAATCCTACCTCAAACCATGGGGATAAAGTCGAAGAACATCCGGACATTTTATAAACCAAAGTGAAATTCTATACGGAGTGAGTGTCTCTCGGAAGTCATTTCGAAACCAAATGAGTCATTAAGATACCTGGGTAAATCGGAAATAGGGCGGATAGTAGAAATGAGAACCTATAGAAAACAAGTTAGTTGTGACAAACCAGGGATATGGTTTCTTAGGTCGAAACAAATTACGAACCGGTGAATTTTTGTCCGGAAAGTTTGGTTCTATCGGAAGTTATTTCCGTAATCGACAACGACGTTTATCCGAAAATCTTCAAAGAGACTACGGAATACCCTTAACGGGATCAAAAATTTAGTTAACTTAGACATTTCTAAAGAGAAAGAATAGAACTTCAAAACCTAGTTGCCGGATTTTGAGATTACGCAAGATTGCGCGAAAAGGACACCGAACTGGGAACTTTATCGGTACAAACCATAAAGCAAAGATGATGACATCATTGCTTGCATCATCTTTTCTTGGGAAAAGGAAAGGGGAGGTCGGCACACATAGATGGATGGCCAAGATGGAGTTTTCCAAAACCCTAGATCCAACGGCCGAAAACGAGCGAGACAAAGCATGAATAGTAACTGAAAAAGTCTATAAATAGCAAGCTCCCTTCCCTTCATTCTTCACAATTCTAAGAGCTTTCTAGAGAGAAGTTAGAGAGAAGACAGAGCTCTGAGGAAGTCTAGCCAGGCCCTGGGTAAGTCCTTCGGTCCTTAGTCTTAAGTTTCGGTAGTTCTTTCGGTAGATATAATAGGAATGCTAGATTTATCTTTAATTTTTCAAGATAGTCTAGATATCATATTTAGGGGTAAATATGATATATATTTCGAAAATATGATGAGGGAAAAGATCTGTCAAAATTCTGGAGAGATAGAGCGAAAACAGCGAAGCTCTGGAGAAATTCCGCCGATTAGGGGGTCAGGGGCAAAATGGTAATTTTTACCTAGAATGCTTGTTATAGTCTTAAATATTGATAAATGTTATCCTTATAGGATATCTTAGTTGATCGGACCGCTGTTGGTCCGCTGTTGTACCGCCGTCATTCCGCTGTTACCCCGCCGTCGCCGCTGTCAAAATACCGTTTTTCAGGAAAAGTACCGTAGTGCCGTCAGCAAAGGTACGGACGCGTACTGTAACCCTAATCCTGTACTGTTCATATACATATATGTGATAGATACGTTCATAGAATGAGGCTCTGTTTAGGGTCGTCAATCATACATACAGTTTACACGGGTTATAGAATTGATAATACCGTATGAGTTTTCCTAGCGCTGAGGACACGTGTTGTGATCGTGGCACAGGGTATGTGCAGACATGTTGTTAGGCTTTACATATTGCTTTGTGCTTATGTTCTGTCGTTGTTATGATCATACATCTGCTCTGTGCTTATGTACTGATATACTGCTGTTTTGTTATGAATATCTGTTGTCCATATACTGTTTTATTTGAGTATAAGGTTAACCATTACCTAAGATCCATATGGGAAATGGATCTCAGCTGTAGCTTCAGGGTCAGGAGGACCGAGGGTTGGTGATCGGGGCAAGCAGCCGGCGTAGGATTCCGGATGAAGATTTATTTACTTTTTTTGTATTTACTTATGAACCTTGGATGACTGTATCATTACTCTTACACTATGGTTAACGTTTTGTTAATGGTTCAGTTACTCAGTTACTTTTCCGCTCCCATGCTCTACTCTGCTCTACTCTGATTTTTTTAAAAAAATTCCGCTGTTAAAATGGGATGTTACATTTTTGGTATCAGAGCAGTAGTCCTGGCATGAATCTGACTATGTTAGTACGAACAGTTTTGGGGGTACCAAGGTTAAGGCTAGTCTATGTTGTTAGATATGATTAGTTTTGATGATGTCTAATATAGAAGCCATTATTACAAGCAAAAAGTTTGCACACTACATTTACATTATACTTTGACTAATTCTTATATTTAATGTAGATGCAAAGTTTAATAATGGAAGTTGGAATAAAGCTTCATCATATTTGGGCTACTGTGGAGTATACATGAATAGTGCAGATATAGAAAGACGACGCATGCAATTCAGTGGGAAGAAGTTCGAGAATAGGCTCGGCTTTACGGATATTGAAGAATGATCAAGAAAGTAGATTGAAGAAAGAAGTTCTTGCACACAATATAATGAGAATATCATAATGTCAAGGAAGCAAGAAGTTATCAAAGGATTTTGGGAATAATAAAAAAGAGAAGATATTGAGGAACTTGCTAAGAATGATGAGTACAAGTTGAATGACAGAGAATGATCAAGAGAAGAGAAGAAATAAAGAATTGAATTATGGAAAATGATCAAGAGAAGAGAAGAAAGAAAGAGTTGAATGATGAAGAATGATCAAGTTGGGAGATGGAAAAAGGAAGAACTTGTTGAATGGAATGAAGATATCATTATTCAAGTTCTTATATTGATGTTAGAAGCCTCCAAGATCATATGGAAGTTGGAATGACTCAATTTAGAGTTAAAATAAGGAAAAATCAGCTCTAGGAGTCAAAACTCGAGTATGTTCATCAATACTCGAGTATTGGAGTGTCTTCAGCTTCTCTGGGGTCTCTGGAATGTCAATACTCGAGTATGTAAGTTCAATACTCGAGTATGCAGTGGTGATCAGCTCTGTTTCACGTTCAGCACGGGCGATGTCTGGTAATTCAATGATATCTTCTAAACCAGAGATCAGATTGAAGTAAAACCAGTGGCATATGAAACTAGACTCCCAATGCGTCATTTTTATATAAAATTAAAGCCCAAAGGAGTTCATATGAGAGAGTTTTGGATTGTGGAAGTTGACAGATAAATTCACGCCACAGAGCAAACCAAGCTTCAATGTTTTGAGTGTAACTCACAAAATACAAATCTGATTGAGCCGAAATTGGTGGCATATGAAACTAGACTCACAGAGCTTTCCATGAAGATTTTAACAAACCAAAACGAAGTTCAGACCAGGTGTAACATCCCATTTGAAAACGGCGGAATATTTTTTTTTTTTTAAACGTTTCCAAATATTTCAAGCAGAGTAGTCAGAATAGAGCATTGGAGCGAGTGAGTAACTGATTCGTAACAAACATCAACCATAGTGTAACATTGTAATGATTACAGTAGTCCTAGAGTTTGAAATTGGATAGCTGAAAGCGGTAAAGATAGATAAGTCTCTGGCTGCACGTCTACTGCTGCTTGCCTCGATCTTCGATCCGTATTCCTCCGGATCCTGAAGCTATAGCTGAGATTCAATTCACCGCATTGAATCTCAGGTAACGGTTAATCTCAAACCCAAACAATACAGTATACATATAACAGATATTCTAGACAATACAACAGTATATCACTACATACGCATACAGCAAATGCATGATCATTATGCCGACAAAACATAAGCATTACGCAGTATGTAAAGCCCCACAATGTAAAACAACAATAATAACTTGCACTATTCACCGGTGCCACGATACCACTCGTGTTCTCGGCGCTAGAAAAACATACGGCGTTATCATGACTATAACCCATGTAAAACCAAAAACTCGTATATTGGTCTACGAACGTATCTATCACATATATGCATTTAAGAAGTACAAGATTAGTGTTACAGTACGCGTCCGTACCTTCGTTGACGACGTTAGGTACTTCTGGAGGAAAAACGTACATTTTACGGAAAAACGTGAAATGTTCACCAGCGGCACGTCGGGCGGCGTAACGGACGCAAATCAAAGTTTCGATGCCCTATCGAGTAATATCACTTTCATTAGTGATTTGACATCATAACGGCATTTTAGGTAAAAATTACCATTTTGCCCTTCTACCCCTAATTTGGCGGAATTTCGCGAACTTCGTTACTTTGACCGTATTCCATTTCAAAATTATCCCCACTATGTTTTTACCTCGTCGGCATCTTTCAATGCAATGAGGCATAAAAACAAACATAGGAACAAATTCTGAAACTTCCTAGATCAAAACAACAGTTCTACTATAACTACCGAAAGAACTACGGAAACTAAAAACTAAGGACAGAAGAACTTACTCGGAGCTAAGGTAGAATTTTTCCAGAGCTTCTCTCTCTACTTTCTCCCTCTAGGTTTCGGTTTTTAGCTAGAGAATGGGTGTGAGAATTCAAGAGGAGATCATGCCTTTATATAGGAAAAATTAGTGTCATTTTGGTAATTTTCATTTTCCAAATTTTGTAATTTTCCTTTCTTTTTAACCATGTAAATTCAAGACAAAAATGGTGGTTAATTCTTGACCATGGGCAGCTCATAGTCGACATATAGGGGGTGATGTGGCATCAAACCATTGGTCCAAGAATGGTGACTTAAGCTTACTTTATGCCCGGTCCGATAGAATTTCCCCGATCGGTGTCCGTTTCGCGTAGTCTCTAAATTCTGAATTCATAACTTTGAAGATCTTTTCTTCCTCATCAATAATATCTAATTTAACTTAGATTCCAGTCCCTTACGGGTTCCAACATCCGTTGAAGTTTTCTCGAAAAACGTGTCCGGCGCGTCCGATTCTGAAAATCGTTTTCGGAATCATCAACCTCTGGACAAAAATTCACTGATTCCAAATATGTCCATATAATCATAAACTCATCTCCGGATGTTGAGTTATAATTTATTTTCTTCAGATCCAAAATGTGACTATCCGCATTTTTCTATATTTCGTCTTATTAGGTAAATGTGCTACCGACCTCGGAATTAACTTCCGGAAGAGGTCACTTGAAGGTAAAAACTCATTGATCAATATTTTACCTTGACTTTGGAATTCCTATTCCTGGTTCTCTAGATAGGATCCGTTTCCTATTTATTCATTTACTATTCACTAACTTTAATTATATTATATAATAATAAAATATCATGATTTTTTTTTTAAATTTATTCCTTTCTCTATTTTCTTTCTCAATTTTCGGCTGCCCCCCTTTTTTTATTTATTTTATTTTGTATTTATTTTATATTTATTTAATTATTTATTTATTTATTCCATTTTTCCAAAAATTTCTCAAAATTACCTAATTGGTCCATTCTTGTATTTAGGCTTAAAAATACCTAAACTCACTTATTTTTTTACAAAATTCTCCAATTAATTACTAAATATGTTCTTACTAATTTTAAGCCAAGAACCACTAATTTTAGGGTTTTACAAAATTACTTATGAATTTCTTTTACTTATGCTTAAGTAATTAGCCGAAATTACTTAACTACTTTATTATCACTAGTTGATAATTTTATTAATTAAAATGCCTCATTACCTCATAATTCTAGCACCGACATTTCTTTTTCATGTATTCTGCATTATTCTAGAATTTGAGAGGGTATTATGGTCATTACAATGCTTTTTGAGCATTTTTATTCAATTTCCCCAAGCTCACAATTTATCAAATTATCACAATTAGAGATAATATACTCTCCTAACTCAAATAATTATTTCATTGCCTTTTAGGATTTTTCACAATTTTCCTAAGTCATTTTGCATACCAGGGGTATTTTGGTCATTTGGCACTTTGGCCCTTAAATTCTCTAATTTCCTACAGAACTCATCCTAGACAAATTAGGCTATAATAACACAAGTCTTGCAACAATAATTTCACTTATCAGAAATAGCCAATTTATTTACCAAAATGTAATATTTCAGATAAATAAATTTGCGGGTATTACACCAGGGAGATATGACCCTCCAAAGTTGACGGTTAGTTCAACAAAGGTCAATACTCGAGTATGTAAGTTCAATACTCGAGTTTCCATGTCACAGAGAGCATTCCAAGTTTTTCACAAAATTTCAATACTCAAGTATGAGTTTGCATACTTGAGTATGGATCATACAGAGACTACTTGAATACTTGCTTAAGTCTTCTAAACTCAAGTATACATGTACATACTCAAGTATTCGTCTTACAGAAAGTTACAAAAGTTTCATGCATAAGCATACTCGAGTATGCAGTCACACACTCAAGTATGAGTCATACAGAAAGATATTCTTCTTTCCCCAAAGCTTTGTAAACTCAAGTATGACTTTACATACTCAAGTATGGTCGTGAAACATATTTCAAAAAGTTTTTCAAAATAATTTCATACTCGAGTATGGCTGTACACACTCGAGTATAGGACATACAGAAAGCTCTTTTCTTTTTGAAAGACTTGCATACTCAGGTATGGATCTACATACTCAAGTATTGTTGTTTTGGACTTAAACTTATTTTCATATTAAAAGTTTCACACTCAAGTATGGAATGACAAACTCGAGTATGACTTTCACTTCAAAGATATAGACCAAAGCTTAAGTCACGATGATGCTCTCTGTAAGAATCATACTCAAGTATCACTCTTCATACTCAAGTATAGACATTAGTGCACAGTGACACACTCAAGTATAGAAGAACATACTCAAGTATGAGTCGTAGAATTTGAAACTCAAATCTGACGAATTTGTGAAACATTCATGTTTGATCTTAATACTTCCTATTATCATTCTTGCATATTTCCTGATATGTTTAACCACTTTGTTGGTGAGTTTCAGCTTGCTTAAACTAGATTAAATGAGGACTGAAAGCAAAAAGCAAAAAGCATGTCATAACATTAAATGCTACACCCAGAAAGTTGCATACTTTTGGGTAATCCTTCTGCACACGCCTACAAAGGATTAATGTCTACCTACCACATCCAGCAGCTGCTATTCCAACGGATTTATTTACTAGAAGTCAACTCTGATCTTCTGTACAACTGGATTAAGTGAAGAGTAGAGAGAGAAAACTCCAAAATGACTCCAACAGCTAGATTAATGCACCAACGGTCATAATGGAGCTTGCAACGGATCTTTAATTCTCTCTTAGTATAAATAGAGTAGCATTCAACTTCTCAAAAAAAAACCAAGAATATAGAAAACGAAAATCATTCAAGTTTCCAACTACTCTTGAGTTTTCTTGTATAAAGTATCTGTTGATACATTAAGCTTCAGTGTTTATCATTATCTACTCTTAGAGAGAGTTTATTGATTGTAAATCATTCATTGTAAAGAATCACAAGTCAGGGGACTTGGTGATTGGGTTCATTGATTGCAACTTGTAAGGGGGAGTAAGTTCTAGTGAGAGAATTACTCTTGAGTACAGAGTGTGTAATCAATTGAGATAGTGAAAAATCCCGAGAGTCCGGGGACTGGACGTAGGTCAAGGGATTGGACCGAACCAGTATAAATCCTTGTGTCTTGCTCTTCTACCCTCTACTTAGTTCATCTCTGTTTTTAGTGTACAAAAACAAAGCAAGCTGAAAAAGTTTTTAAAATCCCCAATTCACCCCCCCTCTTGGTGATTTAGCTCCACTTTCATATGTGGATCAGCCAATCAGTCACCCTAGCACGGTGAGGCTCCCAAGATAGACACTTACCTGGTCATTCTGTTCGGTTAACGGAGTTAGGTTCAAAAGCCTTTTAAAACTTGGAGCGTTTATTCTGGCACAGATCTAGCTATGTTACTACAATCAGTTTGGTGCTTAAACTAGAAAGGGTTTTTGTGGATCAGCCAATCAGCCACCCTAGCACGGTGAGGCTCCCATGATAGACCCTGCCTGGCCAAACTGTTTGAGTAGCGTAGTTAGAAATGTTGCGTTTTTTCAAAAGCACATTTTGAAAAAAAAAATGAGTACTGACTTAACCTTGGTGTAATGCGTAGAGATGGACAGAGAAGAATCTTATCGTTTAACTGCACCTAATTTCAATGGAAAAAGAGCAAGCGATTGTGTCGGGTTTCGCCGTGAAAATTCCACATAGAAGGGGAAGGCGCCCTGGGACAAAAGCCAAGAGAAAGATAAGAAGTCTTTTCATTCTGAGCAACAGAACAGTCTGAGGATGCCGGAACCCCGACCATGTTCAAAATACGGGAATTACCATCCAGGTCTTACCTGTAGTGGTATACGAATTTGCTTCACGTGTCAAAAGCCGGGGCATATTAGCAAGAACTGTCCCCAAAAAGCCGCAGAGATAGAGCCCCAGAACCCAGGCCAGACAATAGCATTTCACGAAGGGGAGGCCGGAGAATCTCTAGGAAGGACCCAAGACACTAACGCTCAGTAGAAATCTATTTTAGACATTGTCTGATTTGGGTATTAGACCAATAATTTACCTCTGATGGTTATGCGAATCATTTTGGGATGCATACATACCTTACGATCTAGTAGGTGCTAGATAGTATAGTGCATATAAAATCTCTCTAGAAACCCTGAGGGATTGTAAAATATTTGTTAGAATAAAGGGGTCGTAATATATTGACAAAATTTAGGACATGATCGACTACTAGGTCAGATTGTACATATATGATGCAATACGAATATATATATGTTTTTAGTGCCTATTGTTGTGTTAATTCTGATATTTATATCTGTCCTTATTAATTAAAGGAAAAAGAACTTAAAGAATGGCCAACATTAGAGGCGCTGGAGTCCCTAGAGGAAGGGGCCAAGGTCGAGGTCGTGGTAGAGGAAGGGGTAGACAACCCCGGATAGAACTAGTACCAGAACCGGAACCGAATCAACCAGAACAGAACGAAATGCAAGAGATGAGGAGAACTCTGCAAGAACATAGGGCTCTGATTGACGAACTCCTGGAAGAGAGACAGGAAAGACAAAGGCAAATACAAGAAAGGGAAGCTGAAGAAGAAGAAGACGAAAATGAAGGCAACCAGAGTGAAACTGAGGAAGCTGAGGAGTCTGACAGATCGCGGTCACCTCCTAGACGAGAGAGAGCTGGGCAGACCACACAATACTGGGTCACTCAGTTCTGCAAGCTCAAACCACCGACGTTCCGTGGCAAAAAAGAAATGGCTGAAGACTGGCTGATGAGCCTGGAGAAAATTTTCAACGTGATGGAATGTCCGGAGAACCGAAAGGCTCAGCTTGCTATCTACAAGCTTGAGGGTGACGCGGATAGATGGTGGAGGAGTGTTGCTACAACGCTACAAAACCGATATTGCCCTGTCACCTGGGAGGGATTTTTTGGGAAGTTCAATGACCAATATTTCCCTCCGTCCACCCAAGTGATCAAAGAATCTGAGTTCCTTCACATTCAACAAGGGCAGGAGGAACTGTTCGATGACTACTTTGCCCGTTTTACCAATCTTTCACGATATTCGTCATATCTAAGGCGTGAAAATGACGAGAGATGGAAAACACATAGGTTGGTGTATGGGCTAAAGTACGAGATCAAGGAAAGGCTGGTGTCCCAGCAGTTCTCTGACATGACTCAAGCTGTGGAGTCTTGTCGGCTTATAGAGCGCAATCTGAAGGAGTTGCGTGGAATCCGGAGTTTTCATGACAACAATGCGGGACGTGGCAGATCTAACCGTGGAGGTTTTCGCAGAAAAGAAAGGCACCGTGGAATAACTCCCGAGGCGGGAACAAAAGGCCAGTCCAGGCCGGGCAACAGAACTATCCCCGACTGACGGGAGCCCAATCATGCCCGAAATGCACGAAGTACCATCCAGGAGTCAACTGTGATGGGAAGCAAATCTGTTTCAAATGCCAAAAGCCTGGGCACTACATCTGAAACTGTCTGGAGAATACTGCAGAGGCGAGACCTCAGAACACAGGCCGAATTTATGCGCTGACCAATACTGAAGCCAGAGAATCTTCGGAAATGGTCCAAGGTACTATATCTCTTAATGGGAATCTACTACAGGCACTGTATGATTCAGGTGCTAGCCATTCGTTCATTTCATATGATTGTGCAAATCGGTTAGGAATGCATGCCTCTAGATTACCTTATGATTTAGTAGTATCTACACCACTTGGCGTGAAATCCTTAGCTTCTGATGCATGTTTGAATTGTATTGCGAGTGTGAATGGGCAGGAATCTAATATAGACCTTATCCGATTACCACTTCGTGACATCGACGTCATACTCGGTCTAAATTGGCTAACGGCAAATAGTGCAATGATCGACTGTCGTAGCAAAAAGATATCATTTTCTGACTCACCTAGCAGGGACAAGATTGACGTGAGCCTAAATTTTCTCTCTGCTACGGAAGGTGATAGATGCATGAAGCAGGGATGCCAAGCTTACATGATATTTTTCTCGGTCAAAGTAGAAGCTGAACTTTCACTCAAGGATATTCCTGTGGTGAAGGAATTTCCTGACGTATTTCCAGAGGATCTCACTGAGCTACCTCCTACAAGAGAAGTGGAGTTCGCGATTGAATTGATGCCTGGTACAGGGTCAATATCAAAGGCGCCATATCGCATGGCTCCAAATGAGATGCAGGAGTTGAAGAAGCAGCTGGAAGAACTTCTAAAGAAGGGGTTCATCCGACCCAGTGTATCACCATGGGGAGCTCCAGTGCTGTTTGTAAAAAAGAAAGACGGAAGTTTCCAACTCTGCATCGATTATCGTGAGATAAACAAAGTAACCGTCAAAAACAAGTATCCACTTCCCCGGATTGATGATCTTTTGGATCAATTATCTGGTTCCACTGTATTTTCAAAAATTGATCTACGTTCGGGATATCATCAGTTGCGAGTTAAGGATGGTGATGTTCCCAAGATAGCTTTTAAAACCAGGTATGGGCACTACGAATTCCTTGTGATGCCTTTCGGATTGACCAATGCACCTGCGGTATTCATGGATTACATGAACCGTATCTTCCGTCCACACTTAGACCAATTTGTGGTAGTGTTTATTGACGATATCCTCGTCTATTCCAAGAGTAGGGAAGAACATGAGGAGCATCTGCGACTGGTGTTGAACATACTCAGAGAAAAACGACTCTATGCTAAGTTGAGCAAATGCAAATTTTGGCTGCCGGAAGTTAGATTTCTGGGCCATGTCATATCTAGCGGCAGAGTTGCAGTTGATCCAGGCAAAGTAGAAGCAGTTCTGGACTGGAAAAGACCAGAAACAGTGACGGAGATCTGTAGCTTCTTAGGTCTGGCGGGTTATTACCGCAGATTTATACGGGATTTCTCACGTTTTGCCTTACCATTGACAAAGCTTACAAGGAAGAACCAACCCTTTGTATGGGGAGAAGACTGTGAGGAGAGCTTTCAAAGACTGAGGGAGAGGTTGACTACAGCACCGGTGTTGATTATCCCAGATCCTGATGAGACTTATGTAGTCTACAGTGATGCCAGTGGCAGGGATTGGGATGTATCCTGATGCAGCAGGGTAGAGTGGTGGCGTATGCCTCTCGTCAGTTGAAAACTCACGAGTCAAATTACCCTACACACGATTTAGAGCTTGCGGCTATCGTGTTTGCTTTGAAGATATGGAGGCATTACCTATACGGTGCAACCGTAGAATTATACTGCGACCACAAAAGCTTGAAATATCTCTTTGATCAAAGGGAACTGAACATGAGACAACGTCGTTGGATGGAATTGCTAAAAGACTACAATCTGGAGATCAAGTATCATCTAGGAAAGGCGAACGTCGTGGCAGATGCTCTGAGTAGGAAGAAGGTGCAGGTGGCCTACATGATGATTAAAGAGCAGAAATTACTTGAAGATTTCAGGGATTTGAACCTGTCAAATCAGGTTTGTGCAAATCTGAACGCCCCCAACGAAGCCTGTCTTGGGGCTCTTCTTATTAGTCAAGGAGAATATGATCTAAGAGATGAAGTCGAGGAAGCACAGAAGCAAGACGAATGGGCTATCTCCGTGCGGGAGAAGATCGCTCAGGGTAAAACCCAAGACCATGACTTATCACCTAGTGGCTTGGTCAGGTATAGGAAGCGAATTTATATACCGCCAGTTGATGAGTTAAGGCGAAAGTTCTTTGGATGATGAGACTCACAAGAGTAAGTATACTCTACATCCAGGAATGGTCAAGATGTACCAGAGTTTGAAGTCTGAGATCTGGTGGCCCAGATTGAAGAAAGATGTGAACCAATACATGGCCAGATGCTTGACTTGTCAAAAGGTGAAAATTGAACATCGGCGACCTCCTGGTCCTCTTCAAGGACTAGAAATTCCAGAATGGAAGTGGGAGAATGTAACCATGGATCTGGTGGTGGGATTGCCCAAGATCCGGAATCACGATGCGATCTGGGTAATTGTGGACCGATTAACAAAATCGTCACATTTTATCCCCATCAGTGTCAACTACTCTCCAGAACGGTTGGCAGCAATCTATATCAAGGAGATCGTGAGACTCCATGGCGTGCCTAAGAGCATTGTCTCCGATCGGGATCCACGATTCACATCCCGTTTCTGGCAGGCATTGCATGAAGCTTTGGGTACAAAGTTGAAATTCAGTACGGCATACCACCCACAGACCGATGGTCAATCTGAGCGAACAATACAGACACTCGAGGACATGTTGCGAGCATGTGTGTTAGATTACAAAGGTAATTGGGATCAACACCTTTCGTTGGCAGAATTTGCGTACAACAATAGCTATCATGCGATCATACAAATGGCTCCGTTTGAAGCGTTGTATGGGTGGAAATGTCAATCACCACTATGCTGGACAAACTCATATGAGGAGCAATTGCTTGGGCCGGATATGATTCAACAAACCTCCGAGCAGATCGCGCTAATCAAGAAGAGACTCCTGGCAGCTCAGAGCAGATAGAAGAGCTACGCGGACAAGAGGAGAAGACCTCTTGAATTTGAAGTCGGAGACCATGTGTTTCTGAAGGTATCCCCGGTAACCGATGTCGGTAGAACACTGAAACGACGGAAGCTGAGTCCTCGTTACATAGGACCATTTGAAATCCTGGCCAAACGTGAACCAGTGGCGTATCAGATCGCCTTACCCCTGAACCTTAGTAAACTTCACGACGTGTTTCATGTTTCCCAACTAAAGAAATACCAATCCGACCACGACCATGTCATTGAGTACAAAACTGTTGAACTGCGACATGATAACACTTTCGAAGTCGTACCGGTGCAGATCATTGAGCGTCAAGAGAGACGGCTCAGGCATCGGAGTCTTCTGATGGTGAAAGTGGTCTGGAAAGGATTGTCACCTAAAGAGGCGACATGGGAGACAGAAGAAGATATGATGCAGAAATACCCCGAATTCGTGGCTAGTAGTTAGTTAGACTAGAATAAATTTTGAGGGCGAAATTTTGTTTAACGGGGGGAGAAATGTAATACCCGGATATTCAATACCCGGATGACTATTAATTATAAATAAATATTCCTTTAAAGGTTATAGGTGAATATGTGGTTTCAATAAATAAGCATAATTATCTTATTACTTAGGGAAAATTCTATGAAGATTAGAGGAGATAAAGAGCTAAAACTCCCTAAAAATGCAATTGAGGGCCATAAAAATGGAATGAAAATATTATGATAAAATCTCATATGGCAACAAATATTGACAAAAACTTGGGAAGTATGTTGTCTATAATTTTAGGAATTTTTGGGATTATTTCCTTGAAAAATAGAGAAGCATGAATATAATATTATTAAAAGCACTTTTTGGCCCCATGATTTTTAATATTTTACATGGGACATAAAATACCAATGTCGGTCTAAAAGTTGTGAGATAATAATTAATCTTAATTATGAAAATTATCAACAATTAGTAAGTGGCTAATTAAGTAATTAGTGGCAAATTGTTTAAATTAAGATATGAGTAAATTAATTAGTAAATAATTAATTTAAGGGAGAAATTCAAAATTAATAAAAAAATAATAAATAATAATAATAAAATATAAAAATGCTTAGAAAAATAAATAAAAATAAAATATCATGATATTTTGAATAAAATAATAATATATTTGGTAAAGAGCCAACATGACATTTGAGAATGGATAGAAATTAAATCCTACCTCAAACCATGGGGATAAAGTCGATAACATCCGGACATTTTATAAACCAAAGTGAAATTCTATCCCGAGTGAGCTGTCTCGGAAGTCATTTCTGAAACCAAATGAGTCATTAAGATACCGGGTAAATCAGAAATAGGGAAGATAGTAGAAATGAGAACCTATAGAAAACAAGTTAGTTGTGACAAACCAGGGATATGGTTTCTTAGGTCAGAACATATTACGAACCAGTGAATTTTTGTCCAGAAGCTGGTTCTATCGGAAGTTATTTTCGTAACCGACTGCGTTTATCCGAAAATCTTCAGCAGACTACGGAATACCCTTAACGGGATCAAAAATTTAGTTAACTTAGACATTTCTAAAGAGAAAGAATAGAACTTCAAAACCTAGTTGCCGGATTTTTGAGATTCTGCAAGATTGCGCGAAAAGGACACCGAACTGGGAACTTTATCGGTACAAACCATAAAGCAAAGATGATGACATCATTGCTTGCATCATCTTTTCTTGGGAAAAGGAAAGGGGAGGTCGGCACACATAGATGGATGGCCAAGATGGAGTTTTCCAAAACCCTAGATCCAACGGCCGAAAACTGAGCAGACAAAGCATGAATAGTAACCTGAAAAAGTCTATAAATAGCAAGCTCCCTTCCCTTCATTCTTCACAATTCTAAGAGCTTTCTAGAGAGAAGTTAGAGAGAAGACAGAGCTCTGAGGAAGTCTAGCCAGGCCCTGGGTAAGTCCTTCAGTCCTTAGGCTTAAGTTTCGGTAGTTCTTTCGGTAGATATAGTAGGAATGCTAGATTTATCTTTAATATGATATATATTTCGAAAATATGATGAGGGAAAAGATCTGTCAAAATTCTGGAGAGATAGAGCGAAAACAGCGAAGCTCTGGCGAAATTCCGCCGATTAGGGGGTCAGGGGCAAAATGGTAATTTTTACCTAGAATGCCCGTTATAGTCTTAAATATTGATAAATGTTATCCTTATAGGATATCTGAGTTGATCAGACCGCTGTTGGTCCGCTGTTGTACCGCCGTCATTCCGCTGTTACCCCACCGTCGCCGCTGTCAAAATACCGTTTTTCAGGAAAAGTGCCGTCAGCAAAGGTACGGACGCATACTGTAACCCTAATCCTGTACTGCTCATATACATATATGTGATAGATACGTTCATAGACTGAGGCTCTGTTTAGGGTCGTCAATCATACATACAGTTTACACGGGTTATAGAATTGATAATACCGTATGAGTTTTCCTAGCGCGAGGACACGTGTTGTGATCGTGGCACGGGTATGTGCGACATGTTGTTAGGCTTTACATATTGCTTTGTGCTTATGTTCTGTCGTTGTTATGATCATACATCCGCTTTCGTGCTTATGTACGATATCTTTCTGTTTTGTTATGAATATCTCGTTGTCCATATACTTGTTTTATTTGAGTATAAGGTTAACTGCTACCCGAGATCCATATGGGAAATGGATCTCAGCTGTAGCTTCAGGGTCAGGAGGACCGAGGGTTGGTGATCGGGGCAAGCAGCCGGCGTAGGATTCCGGATGAAGATTTATTTACTGTTTTCTGTATTTACTTACGAACCTTGGATGATTGTATCATTACTCTTACACTATGGTTAACGTTTTGTTAATGGTTCAGTTACTCAGTTACTTTTCCGCTCCCATGCTCTACTCTAATTTTTTAAAAAAAAATCCGCTGTTAAAATGGGATGTTACAGGAGGAGCTTATAAGTTATTAACAGCAAATGAAATAAGCACTATGAAGCTTAAAAGTAAGAATTGTGATTATGTTTAATGCAAATTCAAAAAAAGAAAAAAAGAAAAAGAAAAAAGGACAATGTGACCCGTGAGAAGCACACAACAGGATGGCGACGGCTTTGGGGCAGGAGGGAGGGCTTAAGGATGCAATGTGATATAAAATTTTTGAAAATGGCACATTTGATGAATATATAATTTATCATTATTATTATAAAAGTTTAGATTGTGTACAACCGTAAATTACATTTTATTTTTGTTTGCTTAATTTCGGTGAGTCTTAATGAAATCGATGAATATTTGAACTTTTCATATATAATTTACCAAGAGTACATATTTGATTTGATATTTTATAGGGAAAAATATAAGAAAATGAGTTGTCAATTGTTACATAAGTTTAGTTAAAACTTAATACTTATATTTTTATAGGTAATAAGACTGATTTGGGATTTTAAAGTTCAAGTGATATTTATTTTTTTCAATTTTTTTACCTATTTTATATTTAATACTTAAATGTTGAATGCTTTCAAACTTATATATATATATATATATATATTACAATGAAATGTGTTTTCAAATTGCTTTAATTAATTGATAGGGAAAATAATTGTAACCTAAAATTCCGTAAGTGCAAGGGTTACATCAAGTATTAAAGAGTAGGTAGAGTGACTAAGCATTGATTTTACACTTTTGTTTGAGTTGAGCAAACCAAGTTGAATTTAAATATTAAACATAAAATTAAAACAAACTGGCTACCACAATTATCAAAAGAGCAACTCAGAGTCACTAATCTCTTATTAACTTCATAAACCTTGTTTTCACTAATTTAATTAGCTTTAATGTTAATTTTGTTAATCTCAAATATAAATAGCTATAAGTTCCTATCGATCCACTCACAACCCTCTCTTAAGTATAAATTGTTATGTCTAACATAATTGTTAATTATCGGTTTTGTGTTTTGATGATAACAAGACTTATAAAATGAAAAAGGTTTTAATTCAGTGAAAGTGAAATGTCATATTTGTAGAAGCTTACTTGACCACACATAACTTACTTGAGCATAACCTTGCTTAAGCAAGTAAGTGATTGCTTGAGCAAGCTTGAGCAAGAATATTTTCTGCTGGAGCACCAGTTTTCTGTTGCTCAAGCATATATCTTCAATGATTAATACCCTTCTCTTTTAGGTTATTACCGAACAAGGATTTACCTTACTTGAGCATATTGCACGAGCACAGAAGGAATATTACTCGAGCATGTTTCTTTACTCGAGCACTGTACTCGAGCAGGGTCCTAAGGCTACTTGAGCATGATGTTGCTATAAAACTAATCCCTTTGTTTTAGGAGTGTACTCGAGCAAGCTGAGAGTTTTACTTGAGCATGTTGCTCGAGCAGAGGAGTTCTTACTCGAGCAAGCTTGTATTCATTTCGTTTCTTGAGTTCTTTCAAAGGTTTCTCGAGCACGATGAAAAGTACTTAAGCACAAGCATTCCTGTACTCGAGCATATGCATTCTAACATGTTTTTCTTTGCTTTTCACAGACGTTACTCGAGCATGATAGACTTCTTACTCGAGCAAGTCCAAATGCCTTCTTGGGTAGGCCTATTGATTTTCTCAGTGAAAGTATTTGAATGTTGCTTGAGCAAACACAGATTATACTCGAGCACAGTTCTTATAGAGACTCCATATACTTCGTCTTCTTCGCCTTCGTAAATTCAAAATAACTTATTAACATCTGATTTCATTTGAACACTACTCATTATTATTCTCAATGCAATTAACCATATTTTCTAAATGAGTTTCATATTATTTACAAATGGATTTTGTGCAAATTGTCAAAAAGCAATGAACGTGTTAGAGTATTAAATACGTTGTAGAAAACAAAGCACATACACGGAGTGGAATTCAGAGCAGGTCAAATGATCATTGCTGCAGACACCCATTTTGGTGAAAGCAATAGCGACACCTCCTTAGTCAAGTACTGACCAAAGGCATGTCGTATGAAAATTGTTGACAGCGATATGAAAGTGACTTATCCTCAAATCTTCAATGACGATGGTTTGTGTCTAATGGAACGATTGAAGTCTCTTAATGGCTAACTTGAAGCTTCACCAACGGTCATTAATGGCGTTCGATATAAATACAAAGAGCATTCAATTCAAAGCCAACAACCACTGACGATATTATTTATTGCTCAATCTATTGCTAATTAATACTTTTTTTGATATCGTTTGATATTCAATTCTTCAGTGATCGTATATTACTCTGTGAGAGAGTTATCTTTATTCGACTGATTATTGCAAAATCTCAAGGTAGCGGGACATTGAGTTCAGTTGTTCGATTACAGTTGTAAGGGGGAGTGAATATGGTGAGATTACTCAATGCCTATTGTAATCGTTTTGTGAAAGTTAGTGGAAATCTCATAGGAGCTCTGGGGACTGGACGTAGGCCACGTTGTTAAGGCTGAACCAATATAAATCTGTTGCACACTTCGGTGATATATCTCTAACCTTTCCTTCCTAATTTATTTATCGGTTAATATTGTTTTAATTTTTATAAATCACCCAATTCACCCCCTCTTGGGTGATTTGCCGTAACTAACAATAATTACTCAAGAGTCAAGATAACTCGAACACACTCTTCAACAATTATATGGAGCCATTAGGTATATATCTATCCTAATAGAAAATTAAATTGTAATCTAATCTCATATTACTTAATCTCATAACCTAATTAAAATTCTCTTCGTCAAAGTAAATTCTAATGCTCAAATTCATAGTCAATTATGGCCAGTTACTAAATAGATAAAGTTAAATAAGATTAAGTAACCAAAATTAATATTAACTAGGGTTAAGGGGCATTTTGGCCCAGAAGTTTTTACCGAGAGGCAATTTTGCCTCGGAAAAAATGGAGCAATTTTGTCATAACTATTATTCCAGCTAATTTTGACCGTTAGCTGACCAAATATGCTGAGCTAACAATCCACATGTCATCCATGTTATGTTTTACGGTGCAAATTTACGCCAAAAATCCATATGTCATTTACTTTATCTTTTTTCAAAGTTAGATTTAAAACTTACGAGGCAAATTTGCATCTTAACAAAAATGATATGGATGACATGTGAATTGTTAGCTCAGCATATTTGGTCAATTAACTGTAAATAACATAATATCACCAAGAGGGGGTGAATTGGGGATTTAAAAAACCTTTTCAAGTTTCCCAGAAATGGTGTGCTAAAACAGAGTATAACAAAGAAAGGGAGAAGGCGCTAGATGTTGGAAATTATGCCCTAGGGGCAAGTCATCTCCATTTAGTTCTCATTTAATTTGCATGTTTATAGTGATAATTGTATCCCTGGATATATCTTATAGATTATCCTAAATGTCCCTCGTCGGTCATCTACGTGGGAGCGAAGATGAAATAAGACTAGTATGATTTTGATGAGGTATGGAGATACGAAAATGCTCCTTAACCCTATTAATGATAACTAAATAGTAAAAACAAAATATAATCCACCTATAAGTTCATAGCTCTTCTAGGTTGCAACACAAACTAACTAAACATAGCTAAAGAAAATAGCAACAAGATCATAATCCAAAATCTCAAGGAAAAGAGAGAAGAGAAAAAGGAAGAATGAAAGGGAGCTAAATCACCAAGAGGGGGTGAATTGGGGATTTCAAAAATCTTTTCAGAATTGCTATGTTTTTGAACACTAAAAACAGAGATGAACTAAGATGAGAGTAGAACAGCAAGACACAAGGATTTATACTAGTTCGGTCCAATCTCTTGACCTACGTCCAGTTCCCAGACTCTCTAGGATTTTCACTATCTCAATTGATTACACACTCTGTACTCAAGAGTAATTCTCTCACTAGAACTTACTCCCCCTTACAAGTTGCAATCAATGAACCCAATCACCAAGTCCCCTGACTTGTGATTCCTTACAATAAATAATTTATAGAAAAGAAACTCTCTCTAAGAGTGGATAATGATAAACACTGAAGCTTAAGGTATCAATAGATACTTTACAAGTGAAAACTGAAAGAGTAGTTGGAAACTTGAATGTATTTCGTTTTCAACAGATGTGTTAGTTGAGAAGACTTGAATGCTGCTCTATTTATACTAAGAGAGCATTAAAGAACCGTTGCATGCTCCATTATGACCGTTGTAATATTAATCTAGCTGTTGGAGGCACTTTGGAGTCTTCTCTCTCTACTCTTCACTTAATCCAGTTGTAAAGAAGTTCAGAGTTGACTTCTTGAATATTAATCAGTTGGAATAGTAGCTACTGGATGTGGAAGATAGACATTAATCCTTTGTAAGTGTGTGCAGAAGGATTACCCAAAAATATGCAACTTTCTGGGTTTAACATTTAATGTTCTGACATGCTTTTTGCTTTTGCTTTAAACCTTCAATAAGTATTCTCTAATTCATTTGAAACTCACTAACAAAGTGATTAAACATAGCTGGGAATATCAGAGAATAATAATGACAAGTATTGAGATCAAACAAATAGGTTTTCACAAAATCGTTCAACTTGATTTTCAAAACCCGCGACCAATACTCGAGTATGTCACTGTGCACTAATATGAATACTCGAGTATACATGTCGATACTCGAGTATTCATCTTCCAGAGAGGCACTTCATGATTTGAGTTTTGGACCATTTCTTTGAATAAGACCAATACTCGAGTTTTGAACCTTTTATGTGAAAATAAGTATAAGTCCAAAACCTCAATACTTGAGAGTATTCAAATCAATACTTGAGTTTTCAAAGCATTTGAAAAATGAGCCAAGCTCTCTATATGCCCAATACTCGAGTATTCAACTCAATACTCGAGTAATCAAATTGTTTGAAAAACTTTGTGAAATCTTTTCCAACTCAATACTTGAGTATTCTCTTTAATACTTGAGTATTTAAATCACTTGTGAATAGCAAGCCTTTCTGTATGACCAATACTCGAGTAATCAACTCAATACTCAAGTATTCAGATGTTTTCAAAAACTTGGAAAAGTTTCTGCTAAATCAATACTTGAGTTTTCTTTTCAATACTTGAGTATTCATAAACATGTGTAAAGTTTGAAAACTTTTGATAGTCCAATACTCAAGTATTCAAACCAATACTCGAGTATTCACATGTTGGAATACTTTGGTGACTCTCTGTATAACCAATACTTGAGTATCCAAATGGATACTTGAGTATTGACAATTTTGCCTTTTAGTGAAAGAGTCTTTGTATGGTCAATACTCGAGTATTCATACCAATACTTGAGTATTGACTCTTAGTGAAAAACTTGGAATGCTCTATGTAACTTCAATACTTGAGTATTCAGAGGAATACTCGAGTATTGCTCATCTTTGTGAAAATGAGCCATTCTCTGTCAACTCAATACTTGAGTATTGAAACCAATACTCGAGTATTCTCTTGACAGTAAGTTTTTCTACTTTACCAAGACAAACTTTAACTTATGTTTACAAATGTCAGTTATCATCAAAACACATAGAGAACTAACAAAGAAAGCATTAATTCAAAGCTTCATCTTCAAGATCTTGTTGCTCTTATGTCTAAATAGCGACTCAGGTCTCTTCTCTTTTTCACAATCCTCTCGTCCTCATGTGAAGAAGAAGATGTTACGCCTCCACCGACCTCACCCTTTCGAGTGGTGGGTTAGAGGGATTCCTTTTACTTATTACCCTTCCTCTGTTGATTAGTCCTTTTAATATACATCAGAGTGTGCGCAACAGAGCATTCTATCGGTTTGGACTTACCGATGTATTGGTAAAAGTACGATAATAAAAAAGTAAACAGTCCATGTAGGGTTAAGGGTACAACCATCCAAAATAAAATACAACATAATAAATATATACAGTCATACCAAAATAGAAATACAAAATATAATAGGACATTCCCTATTCTCCAGTCTGCCACTGTATGCTTTTACCTTTCCAAAAAGGCCTTATCAACGCACAGGCAGTCACCTGTATCAACTGATTGATCTAGAGTTTAAAATGAACCCCCGAGTAACTGTTAAACTCAAGTACCATATGTATACAGTGTATGAATGCAACCATAATTATGAAAATCATAGTCAACATGGAAAACATACCAGATATGCATTCAGAACCACAACACAATATCATATACCACAAGCCATTAAGCTACCTTATCAAGGCAAGCTCCAGAATCACAAGCCGTTGAGCCACCTGAACCAGGCTAGCCCCAGAATCACAAAGCCGTCGAGCTGCCTAACAAGGCCAACCTCTGAATCACAAAGTCGTCGAGCCGCCTAACAAGGCCAACCCCGAAAAAATCCTCAGCTCTAGGAACATAATAGTCAGGGCCTCGAACCCTAACTTTTCTGGATGCATATTAGGAAAACACAAGCATGGCATACAAACATACAACGGTAACATAAAGTATGTGAGTAAGCAGTTACTACCTGTTGGTTGTTCATCGATTTAAAATTCTTTCGATGCCCGAAAGCCTTTCTGGATATGTTTTTATCCTAGAAAACATCAATATACCTTGTTTTTGTTAGATATGATTAGTTTTGATGATGTCTTATATAGATGCCATTATTAAAAGCAAAAAGATTGAGTAATATAGTTATCTCCTCATTGACTAACTGCTGTATTTAATGTAGATTAGTCCAAGTTGAATTATAGATCAAGAAGGAGATAAGAGATTACGAAAGAAGAAATTGGAGAAAATGTCAAGTTCAAGAAGAGATATTGAAGAAGGTAGAACTTGCGAGAGAATGATGAAGCCAAGTTAAATTATGAAGAATGATCAAGAGAAGAAAAGAAAGAAAGAGTTGAGTTATAGAGATTCATCAAGGAGAAGATAAGAGTTCACAGCAAAAAGAACTTGCAGAGGATGTCAAGGAAGCAAGAAGTTAATTTCAAATTGGGATGTTAAGTTCAAACTAAGAAGCTAAGTTCAAATTGAAATGTTAAGTCCAAAGAAGAAAGAAAGAGTTAAATTATGGAGATTGATCAAAATGGGAGATACAAGATAGAAGAACTTGATAAAAGGAATGAGAATATCATTATACAAGTTCCAAGATTGATTCTAGAAGTCTCCATGATCAAATGGGAGTTGGAATGGATCAATTTGGAGTTAAAATACGTAAAGGGAGCTTACGGACTGATATAACTCGAGTCATGAGGTTGCAACTCGAGTTAACCACTCTGTTACAGCGTTTCGAGTTTCGGACTGATATAACTCGAGTTATACTAAGTAACTCGAGTTGTGTAACTCGAGTTATCACTAAAAACTCGAGTTAAGGTGTATATCAGCAACTCTATTCACCTCTGTTTCACGTTTCAGCTGAGCGGGGTCTGGTATTTCGATGATATCTCTCAAACCAAAGATCGGATTGAGGTGAAACCAGTGGCATATGAAACTATACTCCCAATGCGTCATTTTGATATATAATCAAAGTCCAAAGGAGTTCAGATGAGGGAGATATTAATTCTACAAGTTGGATCCTAATTTCACGCCACACTGCTGACCAACCTTTGGTGTTTTGAGTGTATCTCACAAAATACAATTCTGATTGAGCTGCAATTGGTGGCATATGAAAGTAGACTCAAAGGGCTTTCCATCAAGATTTTAACCAACTAAAACGGAGTTTAGACCATGGAGATATGGCCTTCGAAAGTTACTATCAGTTCAAGATGGTTCAAGAACGCTCAACATACAATGAGTTTGAAATGAGTTGTTAACTAGGCTTGGATAACACAAGTTAGGACTGGAAACTTGAGCCAACATCAATCGAGAGGCAGACAGAGAAGAATGAATATTGAGAAGAGATTTTAACTCGAATCAACAAAGTAGCGAGCACTATTCACAACGTCTCCGAGAATTCTCAAGTTAATGTTATCAAATTGATTACCACTTGCTAAGCTTCTCAATATTATTAATAATCTTTGTGAGCAAATTTCAGATGATCAAAAGCTCGGATTGAGGATCAATGCCAATGCTAGCAAACACCGTGAGCCACCGTCGATGAACGAGTAACTCGAGTTAAGCAAGATAACTCAAGTCATAATTCAGACAGAAAGTAATCAGAACGTTGGGACACAAACATAACTCGAGTCACGAAGGGTAACTCGAGTTACGCAACTCGAGTCACATACAACAACTCGAGTCAGAATCCAAACAGAAAGCATCCGGCACTTAAAACAACTCGAGTCACATGGAATAACTCGAGTCATCATCCATGCATCAGAATATCACAGTGTTCGAGATCTTAGATTCTCATCAAGAACATCCGTATGAATTCCAATAGAACTTATACTACTTCTTAACATTATTTATATCGTTTGTGTATAAGTTTCAGATGATCAAACAAAGGATTAACATCATATTACGAAAAGAAGATGATTACGTCAGAAGCTCCAACGGTAATATTTTCCAACGGTCATATTCTAAGAAGCTCAACTGAAGAATTGCTCTAACGGTCGAATACTATTGGTTAGCTATAAAAGGAGAAGTATTCAAGATAGAAGACGTTAGAGACAAGAGCTTACACTGTCGAAATGCCAAATTTCTGAATCAAACATTTAGCTCACACGCTCTCTGTTCTCAATGATCATATAGTTCATCTTAGAGAGTGAGATTATTTGTATTGTACTTCAGTGTTTATTCATTTACTCTTTTAGAGAGAACATTTCTGATTACTAAATCATTGTAAGAATCTCAAGTCGTGGGACTTGGAGATTGGGTTATCGATTTACAACTTGTAAGGGGGAGTGTATCCTAGTGAGAGGATAACTTCGAGTACGAGTGTGTAACGATTGAAAGGAGTATCCCAGTGAGAGATTCGGCTTCACAAGTGCCCGGGTGAACTTGTGCGTTTGTATAGGCTTCTCTTGTGCCCTAAGTTAAACAAGAGGATAGTGGATTGGAAATCTCAAGCGGAGCTTGGGACCGGACGTAGGTCAAGGATTGGGCCGAACCAGGATAAATCATAGTTTGCATATTCTCTTCCCTAAACTCTTATATTTCCAACATATATGTTTGAATGACTGACTATTGCTTTATAAAGTATTTCTGTCATACGAATTGATTTCAGTAAGTTGCGAAAAGATTTTCAAAATTATCTAAAGTTTTATCGGACACCCAATTCACCCCCCTCTTGGGTGATAGCCAGGTCTAACAGTTTTTAGTATTTCTATGAATTCCTCTTTTACTTTTGAAAAATCCGAGCAAATCTTCCAAAATTCCAGAAACTCATGTTCAACTTCAAACATTTTTAATTAATTCCAGAAACATCCAATTGACATGAAATCAGTGTCCATCAAACCCTTAAGATGTCTAGTTTATGGTAAACACACTCCCAATGTCCAAAAGGTTTTGTATGTTATCACACAGCCAATACTTTGCTCGCTGGTCAGAGAAATATTTCAGTTTCCTGAGCAGTTTTCAAAAATTTATTTCTCCCAGTAGGATAATCAAAAGGGTACAAAATTTTATATCAAAATGAAGCTTAGGTTGTCTATGTTAAGCCTGTAAAATTTCAAGGAAAACTGACTTCATTTAATATTTTAAAACTACCAATTAAACTTCATTGCCCCGAAATCCTAAAGTTGGCAGCCAGCTGTTTCCTTTGGTTTTTGGTTTCGTAAATCTTAACTTTTATCCAATCCCATACAAAATATCGTTTTAAAATCAATGGAATCCTAAAAAAATATAAAAATCACATCACAACTACATGCTTAAACCAGTTGGACGAAATTCCCAAATTTCAAGCTTCAGAAGCTAGTTTCGGGGTTTACCTGGATTCGAGCTTGAACCGGTTTCTCTTCTTCTTTCTCTGGGTGTATGGACTTAGATGGACACTCCCTTGCTCTCCTTGGATTTTCCCTTGGTAGCCAAGAATGTAAGGGTTGTTGTCCTTATAAAATGGTCAGGGTGCAAGGAATTGTCCGGTTCACGCTTTCGTCCACTGGTTAATAGCATGTATTAGGGTTTTCTTACTTGCTTCCCAAAAAATTCCAAAGCCTTTCAGAAACAGCTGAGGTGGCGCAATTCTGGTTATGGGAATGTGATTTTTATTCACCATGTACAAATTATCTAAATTACCCAAAACGCCCTTTTGTCCATTGGTTAAAAGCATGTTCCCTGGATTTTTGCGTGTTTTCTCCTTTCTTTCTCTCCAAGTAATGTTAGTTCTCTATGTGTTTTGATGATAACTGACAATTGTAAACTCAAATTGAAGTTTGTCTTTGGTAAGTTGAAAAACTTACTGCAAAGGCAAACTCGAGTTTGGGATGTGAAACTCTAGTTTGGACTTGACAGAGAATAGCTCCAACTTTATGAACTTGGCCAAACTTGAGTTTGTATGATACAAAGAGCACTCAAAGTTTTTTAATATTTTGTGAACTTAGCCAAACTCCAGTTTGTGCTTGACAGAGAGTTATCAAGTTTCCCAAACTTTCAAGGAAACTCGAGTTTGTAGCAAACAAAGAGCTCTGCTCTATTTTTTGACTTGAGAAAACTCCAGTTTGGTTCTGTAAACTCCAGTTTGGGTTTGGCAGAAAGTTTTCAAAGTTTTCTCTCTTTTGAGGAAACTCGAGTTTAGTTTCGCAGACTCAAGTTTAGATCATACATAGAGCATCTCAATTCTCTGAAGTTTTGAAAACTCCAGTTTCCATTTAGAAACTCCAATTTTGAGCTTTGTGGACTTAAATTCATTTTCTCTTCAAAAGTCTCGAACTCGAGTTTGTCACTTATTGACTCGAGTTTGCTCTTATTTTCAAAATGCACTTCAAAGCTCAAAGCGCAGCATTCTTCTCTGGAAGAAGCAAACTCGAGTTTGTATTTATTAACTCAAGTTTAGTTCCTAAAGAATAGTTGCAAACTCCAGTTTGCTCTAACAAACTCGAGTTTTTATCGCTAAGTTTGAAAATCAAAATGCTCGAATTTGCAAAATCTTCATGTTTGATCTTAATACTTCTTATCATCACTCCTTACTATTCTTAACTATGTTTAATTAGTTTTTTAGTGAATTTCAGATGATTTAAAGAGTGTTAAATGAAGATTTAGCTTAAAGCAAAAAGTGACGTCAGCGCATTTATTACAAAGTCCAGAAAACCTTACATGCTTTTGGATAATCATTCTCTACATGTTGCTAAGGGATTAATGTTTTCTTTCCCTATCAAGAAGCTGCTCTTCCAACGGATTTATTTTAAGAGAAGTCAACCAAAAACTTTGTGCACTTGGATTAACATTAATCAAGAGAGAGACTGGACCAAGCTTTAACCTAATCAGCTCATTAATATCTCCAACGGTTACATTAATGAATCCAACGGCCATTTAATGCTCTCTTCATATATAAGGAGTTGCATTTAAGTCTCTACAACAACTAATCTGCAGAAAACGAAAAGCATTCAAAGTTTTAACTACTCTTAGTGTTTTCTACTCTTGTAAAGTATATTTTGATACATTTATACTTCAGTGATTATTTCATCTACTCTTAGAGAGAGTTTCATTTATTGTAAGAATCTCAAGTCGTGAGACTTGGAGATTAGGTATATCAATTTACAACTTGTAGGGGGAGTGTATCCTATTGAGAGGATAACTTCAAGTACAAAGTGTGTAACTGATTCTGAGTGATAGTGAAAATCCCAGAGTGTCTGGGGACTGGATGTAGATCAAGAGTTAAGACGGAAACCAGTATAAATTTGTTGTGTCTTGCTATTCCTTCATCTCCTCTGTTTTGCTTTGTTTTAGTGTTCAGTTTCAGAGTGTGTTTAAAAAGAATTTTTAAAATTCCAATTCACCACCCCTCTTGGTGATCTGCTTCGCTTTCAAGTAATTCTAGATCTTTTCAAGGCTCAATGTGGCGCATTCTGGGCCATGGAAAATCTAATCCATGTGTTTTTAATTGAATTATCCAATTCACCCCTTTATCCACTTGTCCTTGTTATGCACCACTGGATAAAAGCGTACCCCCTTTTCATTTTTCTTCAAGTTTTTCAAATCTTTTTCCCTAATTTATCCTTCATGTATGGAGCCATTATATACCCTGAGATGGCCCAATATTTGTTCCATTTAATTCAAAAAGAACTCCCTAATTGGTCCTTATCGGTCTCCTTTTTACCGGTTAACTTCCCCTTAAGGCTTGTACCTTGTGTTTGGGCTTACATACAGATAAAATCAACTGATTTTCTCCTCTGTTTTTGTGTGGCCGAAACCTACTCCTTAAAGGGTAAGGAATTGAATTTTGTGCCATGTAATCATTACTTTCTTTTTTACCTTTAAACTCTGTAGTGACACGTTTCCTCGAGTAATTATTACAATTGACTTTTCCTTTCTAGCATGTGATTTGTGCAGTGTCTCTTCCTCTCCCTTCCTGTGGATGGCGCATACACACTCTGCAGAGGAAGAATTTGTGTTCTGCTAATACTTTGTCCCCTATTTAGCATACCAACTTATACCGTTCCAGTTTTTATGTTTAACTCACTTCCTTTTTAAACTAGGGTACGATCATCACCTCTTTTTCCTTGATCTTATTAGGTGAAATTTTTGGTCTATCTAGGGTTCAATAATCTGTCCCCTAATGGTCTTTCCGATCCTTAATAAGTCGGTCTACCTTTATTCGCTTAAATTTTGTTGCAAAACAACTCTTCCTATTATTCCACCACTTACTTCAGAGTTTGACTTTAACTAGAATATCTAGTTCATTGTCTTCAAGTTTTTAAAATACTTATTGTAAAATATTACAAAGATTAGTAATTCAAACTGCAGTCAAAAGCTTCTCATTATTTTATGAGTTCATACAAGTACATCATTTGCAAAAGCAGGGGTGTTACAGAAGAAAAATGAAACTCAAACTCCTTTTTCTCTCTCTCTTTTTTCTTGTAATTGAAGAAGACAATGATGATTTGTGGCTGCCTCCTCCTTTTATTCCCAAATTGTGGCTACCTTTTACTTATTTGGGTCTTAGCGTCTTTTTATTTCCCCTTTCCAAAACCTTTCCGTCAATTGTTGTATCAAAAGAAAAGGAAATATTGTATAATGATGATGATAAAATGATTTTTTTTTATTTAAGAAAAATTCCTATTAATATATTTCTTTCCTAAACTTAAAAACTTATATTCTAAGTTGAAATCTCACAAATCATGCACCCAAATTGATATATATCTTAAAGTCTCAAGAAAATCTCTTTAATTTAGCATTGATGACTTCCCAAATGTATCAAAATAGATCTCAAATTTATTAAAATTAGGAAGTTATCACACCCTAACACTTGCATCAAATCTTGTCCTCAAGGTTTTAAATCGAAAACAACCAAATTCAAGAAAACCATGGATGCTAGATTTTAAAGCAAACATTAAAAAAAAAAGTTGAATCAATTCAAACTTTCAAAAATTATGTTTTCATAGAACCCTTTTCCACCTTCCAAAAGAATGCAAGAAGCAAGGTAATTAATTTAGCAAAGATAAATCACAATAGAATGTATCTCATAAATCAAGTGTTTACACTCATTTATCAAGATATTCAAAGGCTTGTGCTTCACTCAATTATACTTATTGCAACTCATCTACTACAGGCTTGTGTCTCGTATGATCTCAATCTCCACCATATTATCCTATTACATAGACAAATCAATAGGACTTCAACAATAGATGAATACTTTAGTTAGTGCCAAGCAATTCAATGAAAGACATAAATACTACAAGGATATTTATACTCTTTGTACTTTTTTCCTTTTTTATCTTGAGCTATTGTAAGTGCCCTTTTTACGCGACCCTGCACATGGGTAATGCAGTACCAGTCACTCAATTACTCCAACAGGCACCTCAAGAAATTTTCAACCTAGCTCATAACTCAGCCTATTTGACTTAATTGTTTGACATGAGTGCCAACATTGGTGATGAAGTACCCCTGGTTACTAAGTCAAGTTTAGATATGTCAACGAACTTGTTGATATTGCTGTTATTCCTTCTCCTTTCTTCTCAATCTCTTTTTTTTTCACTTAGTAGTAATAAATAAAAACAAATGCATAAATCATCTTTATGTATGTATAGGAAATTTTTCTCTTTAAAAGAGATTCAATACAAGTTTTGGAGATGGAGTCACAATAAGTGCACTCCCTCTTAAAAGAATAAATAATTAGGCTCAAATTCCTCACAGGTTCTTTAAAGTACCCAAGCAAAATCTTTACCTATTTGCTAACATTAAAAGAACATAGAATCAAATTTAATCCTTTTCATGTTCAAATCAAACCAATTGTGACAATGCTCACAAATAAAATCCAAACTTCCAAAAGAAAATCAAATTTTTTTATTTAAAAAAAAATTGAGGGCAAGTCATGCAAAATCAACGATACCCCCCACTTAAATGTCACATTGTCCCTAATGTGAACAAGTAACAATAAGTAATGGAAGTGAAGAAAGAAACATATCCAAGTGTAGAGATGACACAAATTTCAAGTATTATCATCATCAACAATCAAATGAGACAAATCAAATAAAAGTATAAGTGAACTTCCCTTTTATCCCAGACTTGCATTGCACTTCCAATTGCTTATGATCTTTGCTTCCATAGCTAAGCACATCATTTGGGGCTCCAAATATTCTACAAAATCAAAACAAATTCATCAAATCAAAACCTTGGGTTGCCTCCTAAAAAGCGTCAAGTTTATAGTTTTCAGCTAGACTACTAAAAACAAACTTATAATCATAAGTATCAAACATCAAAATTATCTCTTGTCTTTATTTCTTCTCAAGCGACAAGGTTTCACACACAACAAATGATCATTCAAGTTGATTACTTGTACTTCTTCAATCATAGACAATCTCATAATACAAGCATTTACTGCATTCAAGGAAAGTACAACATTGGCAACTTTACAATTAGAAATAAGAGCATCTAAGAATTTAGAGCATTCAACAAAATCCACTTGACTCTCATCAGTAAAAGTTAACACTTCGATAGGAGAGTCATGCATAACAACAATTGGGACCTCAACAACAATTTGATAACCAGAACTTCTATTGGACACCCAGTATTCTCTCCCAAATTAATTTCAGGCTCAAATTAAATTTTCACATTAGCTATAGTCTCATGCAATTCCCTCTCTTCAACTTCCTTATAATCATATTCATTAGAGCTCCAATGGGAAATATCATTAAAGGAGTTTTATTGTTTTATTTATTTTCGCATTTGGGTCACATGAGCTCCAATATTTTGGACACTTGTCTTAACACTAATGTCAAATTTCTTTTGTTCATGAAGAAAGTCCTTAACTAATCTTTCTAAGTAAGATTCTTCAAATTTCTCATGGGTGTGTCCCTTGACATATGGATAAGAGTGAAAAGATGTGGTCATCTCATTAGAACAATACTTGTATAAGGATCAAAAGACTCTTGTTGCTCTGAACCTCCACTAGGATAAAAAGAATGATCAAAACAAGTTTGCTTCCTAGTGAAATCATCTCTCCCATAATGACTACTTGTGCTATATGGATAATTTCATATGAATGACTCTCTCCACAATAAATACAAGAAAAGAAATTATAAGGAGAATAATCAACATTTTCATTTCAACCAGCATTTCCATATGCTTGTCTCATCCAATCCACATGCTTCTCAAGTAAAGAACAAAGATTTAACAATCTGTTAACAAATGAATGCTCCCATGAATGCTATGAATAATCCATTTTTTTTATTTTCTAAAGATGTTAAAATAAGAAAAAAAGCACAAAAATATTTACAAAACTAAAGTTTAAACTACTAATGCTTAATTAATTCCAACCAAAAACTGTGGGCACACAAGTCCCTGGCAATGACATCAAAAACTTGATAGGGAAAATAATTATAACCTAAGACTCTGCAAGTGCACGAGTCGTATCATGTAATAAAGAGTGAGTAAAGTATCGTTCCTATGAGAACTCGGTACCTAAAACCGGTTGAACATTCATTTTACACTTTTATTTAATTTGAGCAAATCAAATTGAATTCAAATTTTTGAAGAGAAAATTAAAATCAAATTAAAACAAACTAGCTACCACAATTATTAAAAGAGCAACTCATAGTCACTAATCTCTATTAACTTCATAAACCATGTTTTTATTAATTTAATTAACTTTAATGTCAATTTTGTTAATATCAATAAGTGCTTGTCTACTCACAACCCTCTCTTAAGTATAAATTGTTATGTCTAACATAATTACTAAAGAGGCAAGATAACTCGAACACACTCTTCAACAATTACATGGGGTCATTATGTATAAGTCTATGCTAATCGCAAATTAAATCGCAACTAATCTCATTATAATACTTAATATCATAGCCTAATTGAAATTTCCTTCGTCAAGGTAAATCCTAATGCTTGAATTCATATTCAATGATGGGCAGTCACTAAATAGATAAAGTTAAATAAGATTAAGTAACCAAAATTAATATTAATTACAATGAAACAAAAAAAAAATCTAATTCACCCATAAGTTCATAGGTCCTCTAGGTGCGCAACAAACAAACTAAACATAACTAAAGAAAACAAGAAGTTCATAATCCAAAATCTTAAGGAATAGAGAGAAGAGGAAAATGAACAAAGCATTAATTCAAAGCCTCATCTTTAAGCTCTAGCTGCTCCTCTTTCCAAGTGGCGACTCTGATCTCTTCTATTTTCCACAATCCTCTCGTCCTCCCGTAAAGAAGAAGAAGAATGAAACTTGAACTCCTTTCTCTCTCTCTTCTTGTGATTGAGGAAGCCGGCGATGATTTGCAGCTGCCACCTCTTTTTATTCCCAAATCATGGTTGCCTTTTATTTATTTGGGTCTCAACATCTTCTTTTTTCCCTTTCCAAAACCCTTCCGTCAATTGCTGTATTGAAAGAAAAGGAAAGATTGTATAACAACAACAACAATAATAAATGCATTTTTATTCGAGAAAACTTGTTATTATTATATTTCATTCCTAAACTTAAAAACTTGTATTCTAAGTTGAAATCTCACAAATGATGCATCTAAATTGATATCTCTTAAAATTTCAAGAAAATCTTTTAAATTTAGCTTTGATGACTTCCCAAATATATCAAAATAGATCTCAAATTTATTAAAAATAGGAAGTCATCATTAATTAATTAATTTATTTTGCCAAGAATCAAAAGAAGAACTTTTTTGTAGGTACAAGTATCTTCCTACCAAAGACAATGCACTATCAGGTATTAAATGTGAGTACATCATCCCGCAGGTATTTGAACCTTACTTCACCACATTGTGATGAACTCACACCTTATGAGTTATATATAAGTCAATTCCTTACTAATTGAACCAACCTTGTTTGCAAGATATAAGGGGAAAAAATTGTAGAATCCAGGCGGTATCCTTCAACCAATAGTTAGAGACTAATCTTCCCGAGGAATAGAGATTACCAAAATGAGTTTGTTTTTCCCAACAAAGTATTTTTCATGCACACAGCCTAATTCAAACTCAAGACAACATATTTAAGGGACTCAGTCATGTACAAAGGGTTTAAAAAATAAAAAGCCCAAAAGAAACAAGGAAACAAACGGCCCAAGCTCGAGCAACTTAACTATTAGTTCTAGACATCTAAAATTTTTCATAAATGTTCCCCTCCACAAAAAATGATAAGACAATGAAACAATGAAAATGTTAGAATAAGTTTTTAAGATCATGAAGTAGTTTTTTGAGTAAATACCCTTTTGGGTCCCCGACAAAAAACACGGACCCCATTTTCGTCCCTAGGGACTAAAATGAGACTTTTTTATGGACTAAAAAAGGCTTTTTGGAAATTTGCGAGAGACCAAAATGTTCATCAATCGACCCTTATTCGTCTTTTTCAGGGACTAAAAGGGCATTTCTTTGTGTGAGGGACCAAAATGGGGTCCGTGTTTTTTCCAGGGACCCAAAAGGGTATTTACTCTTTTTTTTAGTACCATTCAGTATCCTAAAGTATATTTTTAGCATCAGTCAGTACCCTCACAAATCTTTCAGATTGACTATAAATTTAAATATCAGAAGTTACTTATGCTACCATCAAACCAAACATAAATTATATTTCACAATTTGACTCTTTTATAAGTCAAATTGACTATAAGTCCTTTTTCCCATTGGTATCCTAACAAGCCCAATAACAATTTGAAAAGTGAGCTTCGCAAAGAAATAAAAAGTTCGAAGAAGATGAAAGAACAAAGAGAGTTTGTTTGTTTTTTTCTCCATTTTAAACATCTGGCCCACGTTCAGATCTAAAATAATCCACTTTAGGGGGTTTTTTTTAAAAAAAAAACCCTTAAAACACTCATGCCTTAAAACACTCATGAAAAGTATGTTGGAGATAATGATTCATGATATTATATTTGATATAAGATTAGATGATAAAAATTACGGGTTAAGGTGTAAAAATACTTATAAACTATAACGGTCCCTTATAGCTCCCGATCATTATCAGAGTTCATATACAGATGGTTTGGACGAATGAGTAATTGATAAAAGTGCGGAAAATTTAAAACTTAACTTGGTTTTGAAATAAACTTAATCCCTCCAGGATATTTAAATATATACAGTCATCCCCGAAATTAAAGTGATCACAAAATACATTATCCCAAAATAAACATGCACCAAAACAAAAAGGAACCTCTCCTGAGTTCAACCTTCTTCTACCCCCGCTCACAACACTGCCTTCCCCTTCTTTACACTTCCACTACCTGCGGCTTTGTTCAAATATGAGATTCACGAATGAATCTCAGAGTAACATGTTAACCTCTATGCATGGAGTATAAGTATATGTAATAAATAAACTACCATAATCAGGAATACCATAAAGCATATAGACAATATAAAACACAGTTCAAAATCCCAGTGCTAGGAAATCATGCGTAGAACCTACCTGGTTCAAAATTCCATAGTGCTTGGAAAGACAAGCAGGACCTATCCCATCCTGTGCCCATCTCTTCGAGGCCCAACCCAGAATCTACCCGGTCCCGAGTCCCTCAGCACAAGAAAACCACAGTATGGAACCTACCCAGATCCAAATTCCTTAGCACAAATATGTACGGCCAACACAAACAAACTGTATACGATCAAATATGTTTATAAAACACATTCCACAAATCATGGCATTTAAACATACACAAGTACACTCACAAACATAGAAGGTTAGAATTACTACCTGGATGTGTAATAACCTTAATTTCGTCCAAATAATTTTTCAGGGTGCGTGCGCTCGAGAAATTACCTATAATTTGGGATAACTGATTATTAATTAATCTATATATATTAAAAATGATAAAAATGTCCTTATTATCATGTTTTTCCCCATTTTAACCTTATTTCATTGGGGTTTAATTTAATAACCCAAACTTGTCAAATTCCAACTCTTAACCTTAACTACTCTGAAAAATATAGTCACTTTAATCATTTTTAATTAATTGTAGAAAACTCATTTCTGAGTGATTCCAACTCTCACGTGCTCTCTAACCTCTCTGCTTTCAAGGAAAAATATTTTCAGAGGTCCAAATACACCATAAAAACCTCGGTTTCCAATTTTAACCCTGCTGTCCAGATTGGTGTCTAGAAATTTGACTAATCTTTGAAAATCCATGTAAAATCGTATATAGCTCCACAATTTCCATATTTTATATCAAATTAAAGCTTGACCAATCCTCTACCAATCTGGAAACTTTCAGGATTTATAAAAAAAAAAAAAAAAAAAAAAAAAAAAACCAATCATTCCCAGTTTTAAAAACAATACAGACTACTCTATAAGTTTTCCAAACCCATCGGTTGACTTGAGAAATTAGTAAATCACTAACCAGAGCTTCACAAATTACAAAATTTACATTTCCTAAACGCAAGGAGTCCTCTGTATGCATGTCAAATTTCACCCCATCCTAAGCACTTTAACCTAGTCAATTCACATGTTTAAATCTTCTGCCCAGTTTTAATGTGCAGGACGCAGGGTCTGTTTTGAGAATTTATTACTCATAGCTCAGATATCAAAATAATGTAAATGACCCATCATTTTAAAGCTACGCATGTATTATACCTCCTGGAATATTTTCAGAATGTTTAAAGAACATTAGCCCCTTGAAACCACTCTCACAAGATACCTAGGTTCAGTGGTTCAAAACTGGCAGATTTGCCTTTTTCTTTGAGCTCATTATTTCATGTGTAAAAACACCTTTAAAATTCACCAAAAATATTTTTCCTACACAAGTTTTCATAAGGAAAACGATGGTGGTCTCAAATTTCCCAAATTCCAACTTTTTCTTGGTGTTTACCATGATTTTCCATATCTGGGTTTTAAAACAAAACTCAGAAATTTGAAGAAATAGAGATTCTTACCACTAGGTTTGAATTTGGACTTGTGGTCTCTTTTACCACACTAATCCTTCCTCAAACTTCAGCCTATACTCAAGGGAATCACATGCATGTGAGTTTTGAACGATCAACATTAATATGCATGTAGGGAAAGTCCAAGATACCATGATAAAGTTCAAGTTTTCTTACCTTGAACTACTTATGACTCTTATTCTTTCTTCATCCAAACCATGGCTGACCTTTCTTGTGTGTGAGGGTGATGATGATGGCGTGAAGGAGAAGAGGAGGGTTGTTGCCGTGAGATAGTAGATAGGATTGAGAGGAAATTTTATTTGTGATATGAGAGACCGTATGGGTTAAATGAGGGAAGGGATGTGAATTAATCATTAATGAATGTGTTTGTGCAGATTGTGCTACGGATAGGATGGGAATAAAATGGAAAAATCTGATTTCATGTAGCCTTTACATGTGTCCTACATGCACAAGGGATAGGTGTCATGGTTTTTGCATGTAGGTGTTGTGTTGTCTTTGTGTCATGATGCCCTGTGTCTTATAAGTTGCATGCAAGGCGCCATGTAGAGTCTTGGTATGTGTGTATGTGTTGTCTTGTTTTGCATGTTTGTCTCGGTTTACGTGTTTAGTTCCCGGTGTTGTTGTCTCGGTTTGTGTGTTTTGGGTTCCGGTGTTGTTGTCCCGGTTTGCGTGCTTAGGTTCCGGTGGTGTTGTCTCGGTTTGCGTGTTTTGGGTTCTGGCGGTATCGTTTCGGTTTGCGTGTTTGGTTTTCCGGTGTTTGTTGTCTCAGTTTGCGTGTTGGTTTTTGGGTGTTGTTATCTCGGTTTGCGTGATTAGTTTTTGGTGTTGTTGTCTCGATTTGCGTGTTTGATTTTCGGTGTTTGTTATCTCGGTTTGCGTGTTGGTTTTCGGTGTTTTTTGTCTTGGTTTGCGTGTTTGTGGGGTTTGTGCCAAGTGTCACGTGATAAGGGAAAAGAAGACAAGTGTCTTCTTACATGAAACTCCACATGTCAATCTTTGAGTAAGATCGCGCCACGTGTCAACTCCTTACTTATAATGGCGCCACATGTCAATTTGCTCTCCCTTTTTATGACATGTGTCCTAAAATACTTGCTTAATTACCAATGACTCCTTATTGAGCCATAATGACTAGGCTTTTTCAAAGTCCATATTACTTTGCAGTCCTTTTGACTTGGGCCTAATGCCTTGGTCCGATATAAAACCCGATTACCCTTTTTCTCTTTACCCTTACTTTTGGGCCGAAAACCTTGGGCCTTCTTCAAAGGCCACTTGGTTTTTCTTCCTCATTTATGTTGGACTATCGTCCATATACTTAAACCAGACGCCCGACTTGACACATTTTCCCGTGTAGGTGCTTTTATCGATATTCGTGTTGGGATTTTTGTTATTGGGATGTGTTGTAATTTTTTTGTTGGGTTTGATGTTTATGTTGCGGTTTTGTTGTTGTTGTTGTGTCGTTTTACGTGTTTGAGTTTTGTTGTGAGCTTTTGTTGTCAGTTTTTGTTGCACATTTTTTGAGGAGGTATTGTTTAGGTCATTTTTCAATGTTTGTTGTCTAATTTCTCCTACGTAATCAATATTCAATAATAAATCATATCACATAGGATATTCAACCTTGGCATATATTATTGAATATTCTCAACTATACAAGGTCTTTGGTAAAGTAAAAGCCAGTACATTACATAAACTTTTTTAAAAAGTGCACCAAGTATTATAAACAATTTTTTGGGTATACGAGTAACTATGAAATTCTCAAAATGAGATAAAAATGCCACTCGGTAATTGCTACAAAATTCTGTTTTGTAGGACCCATATTATTATTTTTTTGGGTTAAAGTGTAAAAATACATATGTAATTATTCTCAAAATACACCCAACACCAAATATTTAGGAAAAAATAATTAGAAACTTTTAAAATTGGTGCAAAACTCAAGTTTTCGTTAATGTCAGAAAACCTCCATTACTTTTCCTCAACTATGACAGTTGGAGCCCATGTGTATAATTATATTATTAAAAAAGGGGATAGGATATTGTCACTACCAATTTTGGTCACTGCCAATGTCACTACCATTTTTTTCATCTTTAGATCATAAATCTCAATAAGAGAGAGAAATGATAAAGGCAGATGAGATTCTGATTTAACGGTAAAAAAATGATAGTGACATTGGCTGTGAACAAAATTGATAATGACAATATCAAAAAAGTAATAAATATAAAGATAAAATATATTTACACCACCACTATGCTTCTGAACTCTGCGGGTGAGCCATCAAGGTTTGAAAATCTTCCATGGCCTTCGTCATGTCGGAGGAGGTCTGACGGCGGTGAGCCATCATAATTTCTGTTTTTTTTTCTAGGATCCAAAACCTCAATTTTTAATAAAATGGTTAGTTACAAATTTCCCGATTTGAGTATTGAAGCACTAAAATTTGAGTTGTAAGAAATAAACGACTAATCTTAGTGTATGACACTAAGATTGGGTGTAAGATTTATAAACAGATGTGGTTGAATTGCTCCAAAATCTCAAGTCTAATTGATAAGCTATAGCTTTGTAATATAGTATTTTTCTTCAATGTGTAATTATGCATATGGAGACATAAAAATCATTATTGCATAGGTACTCTGCAAGATTTGTTGTGCAACATCATGGTCTTGGGGATTGCAAGAGGTTATTTAGCACTCCAGTCAGAAATATAGCTGATAAAACCAGTAACTATGAGTGTTCTGTATAAGAACACAGATGTCTACCCTCAAGGGACTAGTAGGTTGTTTATCTCGGATCAAAGGATTCCCTAAGGTATCTACAAGGAAGACACTGAAAGGAATGTCAAGTAATTTTCCCAGATATCTATGTAGAAGATACCAAGGAGAGTGACGGATCACTATGCAACACAAGTATGATGTTTAGCCAAAAAGGCGTGGGGTGTGTGCACAGTGAGGCTGAATAGTAAAATAGAATGAATAGAGAATGTGCACCTGTTAGGTTAACCTCCTATTTATAGAGATTACCTTAGGGTTTGGACCTTAGGCTTTGTGCGCCTCTCAGCCCATGTTCCAGCCATACTATCTGCATGTCCCAGGTGCACTACCTGCATATTTTAGGCGCACTACCTGCTTATTCCGAGATTACAGCCTTGATTATAGGCCAATTAGCGTTTTACCTTATTATGGAGGGATTCTAGTATTAATTGCCCTTATTGGGCCGCATAGCCACTGGACCTCATATATGAGTCCATAACATTTGCCCCCAGCCTGGTAGTTCAGGTCTCTAAGCTACCGGGATGTATTGATGATATGACCCGGATTCTATTTTTGAGTTGTTCAGCTTGGTTTTCTCTATTTCCATTCGACTGCTTCTTCGAGTTTTGCTGAACTCCAGATTCTCTTTCGACTTGCCCCCAGACATGCTTGCCGGGTTAGGCTGACTTTCAAAATTCACTTGCTTTCATGACAACCGGGATTATGTTTGCACCTTTTAATCCAGATTATTGGATTCATGTATTCCTGCCACGTGTTGTCCCTAATCCGGGGTGTCATGAAAGAATATGATACGATCAGATTCCATTTTGTCTATGCCACTGACGTCATGGCGTAAGGCTACCATTTCCCCCGTACTGACCACTTTTGCCGTCTTTGAATTCCGTGTGCATTAAATGTTCACACTATTTCATAGCGGTCATCATTGCACTTTTAGGTTTTCAAATCTGATTCTCAGGGCAAATTGTCGTTACTGCCCCTGACTCTTTGGATTCAAATGCCTATATATTTTACTTTCCCCCTCTTCTTATCTCTTTACACTCAAAATTGTCTTTGCCTTCACAGAGAAAACTCTCATTTCCACAAAGCTCTATTCCAACTTGCATTTCTTAGACTTCTTCAACCTTCTCACAGTCAAGTACTCTCACTGCTTCCCTTTCTTCTTTTGTTTCCGCTTTACTTTGTCTGTCATCTTTCTTCTTCTCCAACTGCATTCGATGGAAATCATTTTTCTGGTTTTCTAGGTATGCTTTTAGGGTTTTCTGGGTTTAGAACTGCCAGTGTCGTAACTCACTTTCCTCAACCCCAAAAGTTCCTCTTCTTTTCTCTTGACTCTTTTCTCTAAATTGTTCATGGATACAGATAGTCCTCCGACTTTAGACATGTACAGTAAACCAATTCCAAAAGAAGATAGAGAGGTGGTTAAAGTACTCTCTTCAAGAACAAAATTCTAGCTCTAAGCCATACCTCATACTGAAGAAGAAAAACAAGAAGCATTGCTTCGCAAACCTAGGGGGAGTGGGAGTAGAAAAAAAAAATCCAAATACAACCGTGTGTATCCCACAACGTAAACACTACCGCCCTGGGGTCTTCTGTTAGTTCTCTATGTGTTTTGATGATAACTGACAATTGTAAACAAAAATTAAAATGAGTTTTTGATAAGTTGAAAGACTTATTGTCAAGTGAATACTCGAGTATTGGTTTCAATACTCAAGTATTGAGTTGACAGTGAATGGTGCATTTTTCGCAAAATGCTCAATACTCAAGTATTGGTTTCAATACTCAAGTATTGATCATACAGAGACTCTTTCGCTGAAAGGCAAAATTGTCAATACTCAAGTATCCATATGGATACTCAAGTATTGGCCATACAAAAAATCATTAAAGTATTCAACATGTGAATACTCGAGTATTGGTTTGAATACTCGAGTATTGGGCAAAAACAGAAAGTTTTCAAAGTTTTTCACGTGTTTATCAATACTCAAGTATTGAAATGAATACTCAAGTATTGGAATGGCGAGACTTCACAAGTATTGAAAATAGTTCAATACTTGAGTATTGATATGATTACTCGAGTATTGACCAGACGAGAAAGTTTTGCTATTTCCAAGTGTTTTGAATACTCAAGTATTGGAACGAATACTCAAGTATTGACTTGGAAAAGATTTCACAAAGTTTTCAAAAAGTTCAATACTTAAGTATTGAGTTGAATACTCGAGTATTGGGCATACAGAGAGCTTGGCTCTTTTTCAAATGTTTTGAAAACTCAAGTATTGATTTGAATACTCAAGTATTGAAGATTTGGACTTAAACTTATTTTCACATAAAAAGTTCAATACTCAAGTATTGGTTTCAATACTCGAGTATTGGTCCTACTCAAAGAAATTGTCCAAACGCTCAAATCATGTAGTGCCTTCTCTGGAAGACGAATACTCAAGTATTCATCTGAATACTCAAGTATTCACATTAGTGCATAGTGCAATACTCAAGTATTGAAGAACATACTCAAGTATTGGTCGTGAGTTTTGAAAATCAAATTGAACGAATTTGTGAAAACTTCTTTGTTTGATCTCAATACTTGTCATTATTATTCTCTGATATTCCCAGCTATGTTTAACCACTTGGTTAGTGAGTTTCAGCTTGTTTAGAAGAGATTAAATGAAGATTTAAAGCAAAAGCAAAAAGCTGTCAGAACATTAAATGCTAAACCCAGAAAGTTGCATACTTTTGGGAAATCCTTCTGCACACGCTTACAAAGGATTAATGCCTACATACCATATTCAGCAGCTGCTATTCCAACGGATTTATTTACTAGAAGTCAACTCTGAACTTCTGCCCAGCTGGATTAAGTGAAGATTAGAGTGAGAAGAAGACCAAAACTAAACCAGAACCTTGGTTAATGTCACCAACGGTTATATGAAGAATTAAAACGGTCATTTAATGCCTTCTCAGTATAAATAGAAGAGCATTCAATTCCTCTCAACAACTAAGACCCCAGAAAGCGAAAATCATTAAAGTTTCCATCTACTCTTAAGTCTTTCTGTACTAAGTATCTGTTGATACATTCAATCTTCAGTGTTTATCATTATCCACTCTTAGAGAGAGTTTTTCATCTTGAATATCATTTATTGTAAAGAATCACAAGTCAGGGGACTTGGTGATTGGTTTCATTGATTGCAACTTGTAAGGGGGAGTAAGTTCTAGTGAGAGAATTACTCTTGAGTACAGAGTGTGTAATCATTTGAGATAGTGAAAAACCCGAGAGTCCGGGACCGGACGTAGGTCAAGAGATTGGACCGAACCAGTATAAATCCTTGTGTCTTGCTCTTCTATTCTCATCTTAGCTCATCTCTGTTTTTAGTGTTAAAAAACAGAGCTATTTCGAAAAGATTTTTAAAATCCCCAATTCACCCCCCTCTTGGTGATTTAGCTCCACTTTCATCTTCTTCCCATCCATCTTCAAGTTGGGGCTTGAGTCATAACACCCCTATCCCGGCCTCTCAATTTCATACCCCAGATTTAACCGAGCTAGACCGGGATCTCATCCTGGGAACAACTTCGACCCCTACAATGACTGCAACTATAAATACATTGGTCTCGTCAATGACGGTCGTGAGAGAGAAGCCGAATCATTTTTGGCTGCTTGTCGGCACAAGTATATTTCTCAAGCCATTTCGGCTTCTATTAGTTTGAGTCATCCCGGCCTGGCGCCTTTCGATTTCCCACACAACAGTTCTTTTGACTCAGGTATACTTTATGTTTCTGACTTCTATTTTTCTTTAATTATAGGTATAGATGGGTTCATCTTCACACTAAACTGAGCGATCCATCACAGGAGAGTCAAGTTCTATTAATCCTTCAAATTCTTCCAAGTTAGCAGAGTCATGGGTTATCGAGGAGGTATTACGTATCAAAAACAAAATGACTGCCAAGGAACTCGTCGAGCTAGGTTCCGAGATAGAGAAAACTATGTCGTTCATCTGCCCATCCACCACGAGTCAATATTTGGCTGTAGGGCAAAAAATGATTATCCCCATTTCTTTTTCTTCTACCGAGATTACATTTCTCAGCTCAGTATTCGCTTTCCGTTTACCGATTTCCAAATCCACCTTTTAAATCACTTACATCTGGCTCCCTCTCAACTTCATCCCAACAACTAGGCTTTTGCCATTGCTTTTGAAAATTTCTGCAAAGATAAGAATTTAACTTGCACCATTCCAGTTTTCTTTATTTTTATTCCACCATTAAGGCTTGTTCCAGTAAAGATACCAGTGACGATGCCCCTTCTAGGAAAGGTTGGACCTCACTTCGAAGTGTCCACGAACGTTGACTTTTCAAACCCTTTATTGACTCATTCAAAAACTTCAAACCAGCCTTTTTCAAGGTGGTTGCCGTGCCTGGGCAGCTACCTTGGTTTCTTCAGGCCCTTGAGTCTGGGGGGATGGAGGAAATATTTCCCCTGTACTGGACTTGGGATCATCACAAACTATTTCCTTCCTACTATGAATTTCCTGCCCATACTCTTTCTGATGCTGAAAACAAAACAATATCCTTTCTAGAACATCAGATCGCCGAACATGGTCCGTTGATCTCGGCCGATTATATTCCAAAACCCCAGGCTAAAAGAAGACCTGCGGTGAGTATGAATATTTATGTTTACTATATTGCCTGCGTCTTAGCTTTTGATAAATAAATGATTGACCCTTGTCTTTTTGTTTTGCAGATCGGACTATGGGGAAGCCGAAATTCCTTAAGGTTTTCAAACATGTTGAGAATGCTTCCACCACTAAGAAGAATAAAGATGCTAAGAAGCCTCCCACCACTGAAAAGAAGAATAAAAAGCGCCCGGCTCCCGAAACCAGGTCGAGTTCCCGTAAGGGCTCAACCAAAAAATTCCAAAGGCAAAAGCGTTAAGGACGCTTCAACTTCTGCTGTTCAAGCCCCTGTAACTCAAGCCCCAGCGACTTCCCTTCCATCCTTCGAGGCAACTCCTACCTCTCAAGACTTGCTCTCCGCAGGGGTTCTCTGGGAAGCCAGCATGAAAAATGATCTCTACAACGCTATGCATCCCCCTATCAGGTTTTTTGAGCCTACCAGCATGACTAAGGATGAGGTGGATGAGATCGTGAAACTGAAGCTCCATTGTGCCAAGACTGCTTATTTATTTTGGACCATGCTGTAAAAGATAAATATGTCAGAACTATTGCCGATTTAGTCAGGGTCACGGTAGAACGGGATAGGGCCATTAAGGAGCTACAGGCAATCAAGTTGAATGCCGATCTGAAGAGGGTCATGGAGGAGAGGGACAAGGCCTGCAAGGAGTTACAGGCATCCAAAACTGAGAAAGATAACTTGCACAAAGAGGTGCTGCTGCTTAAGGCGGGCTTATCCACGACCGAAGGAAAGTTGTCCATGGTGCACTCGGACCTTCTTCGTCTTGAGGAGGTTCATAATAATGATGTGCAGTTCGTGCAGAAGGTTCAGGCCAAGCAATGTCAGCTTGAAACCCAGCTAAAGACCACGGATGACAAACTCTGTGCCACCAAGGCTAAACTGTCTGAATGCGCCAGTGCCGCGATGCAATCTTTTGACAATGCTATGGCGCAAATCTGAGTCCTCAATCCCGGTCTTGAATTGGACACCTCCACTATGGACTATCAAGCATATGTCAAGGATGGGAAACTAATCCCTCCTGAACAAGATGAAGACGAGGAAGAAGATGAAGATGCTCCTCTTACTTAAGAGGCTGATATGCCTATTTTGATGGCTTTTTCTTTTGTCGAGGTTGAAGCCTTTTATTTGCTTTCATAATCACTTTTCCCGGGATAATTACCCGGTTTATGTTCCTGCATTTCATACCATATAAATAATTCAAAATTAATGAAAAAATACTTACATTTTGTGTACTTGCTTATTACTTGTCGAACCCGAATACTTCTCCAAGCTGGACTTTTATATTGCACTCGTTGCATTTTATGAACTTGAATTTATTTTCAAAGTTCTGGGCCAGAGTCAAAAACATTTGTGCAAAACCTGCTTGAATATTTGTTCGATATTATAACCAGGTATTATATTCGTGAAGATTTTCATTAACCTATCACATTTCATTCCGGCTCGATCGACTAGAATTTAATCCGGAGTAAAGGCAACTGGTCACATGTTTAAGTTCAGTTTTCATTAACCAAACTTTAAGCATTTCGACCTGATCAGGGTCAGCATGACAGCTCACTTCATTACCCCAGAACAAACAATCTTGATGCATCACAGCCACGTGGGCCCTTCACTACAGCTTCTTTCAACTGAAAACGGGTTTCTTTACCCTGAATTCATTTATTCAAATAGACTTGGCGACATAGTCATCTTACATGATTTCGCAAAGGGAATTTCAAATAGGCTTGGCAACATAGTCATCTTACATGATTCCACAAAGGGAATTTCAAATAGACTTGGCGACATAGTCATCTTACATGATTCCACAAAGGGAATTTCAAATAGACTTGGCGACATAGTCATCTTACATGATTTTACAAAGGGAATTTCAAATAGACTTGGCGACATAGTCGTCTTACATGATTCCAAAAGGAATTTCAAATAGACTTGGCGACCTATTCATCTTAACATGGAACTCGGCTTTAACTGTAGTGTCTTTTCAGCATGTCTGCATTCCACGTTCTCTTGAGCGACTTCTTTCCCAGGGTCTCCAGCATATAAGCTCCTTTGCCCAGATTTTCACTAATCTGGTAAGGGCCTTCCCAATTCGCCGCAAGCTTTCTATCCCTGGCATTTTTGTTTCCTATGTCGGCTCTTCGAAGCACCAAATCTCCCTTCTCGAAAGATTGAGGCTTCACCTTTTTATTGAACCTTGCCGCGATTAGTTATTTTGTGGCCATATCTCGGCAATATGTTGTGACTCTGACTTCATCAATTAGGTCCAACTCTGCTGCTAATGTTTCATTGTTCTCTTCTTCTGCTTGAAGAGCTTGGATTCTTCTCCACAAAGGCTGGCCTATTTCCACCGGGATCATAGCCTCGCATCCATAGACTAATCTTAATAGAGTTTCCCCAGTAGATGTTTGAATGGTGGTCCAATATCCCCATAGGACACAATAGAGCTGCTCGACCCAACTAAACCCTGCCTCTTCCATTCGCTTTCTTAGCCCATCCACAATGACTTTGTTCGTCACCTTAGCTTGTCCGTTTGATTGTGGATGTTCTACGGAGGCAAAACGATTTTTGATCTGGAAACCACCCATCAATTCTCTGAAACCCTTATCAATGAACTGGATCCCATTATTAGTTATCAGTTCAACCGGGATCCCGAACCGAGAAATAATGTTTTTCTCGAAGAACCTTTGTACTCAATCCGAGGTGATTGTTGTCAAGGGTTCAGCTTCTATCCACTTGGTAAAATAGTCAACAACCACCATGAGCCATCGTAATTGTCCTGAAGCCGCTTTGAACGGTCCCAACAGATCCATGCCCCATTTGAAGAATGACTACAGTGCCGAGATAGACTTCAACTCTATTGACAGAGACCATATTATCTTGACATGCTTCTGGCAGCTGTTACATTTCTGCACATGGCTCTGGGAATCTGTCTTCATCGTAGGCAATAATAGCCAGCTCTTAAAACTTTCCGAGCCGACGCCCTGGCTCCCATGTGTTGTCCATTAATCCCCTCATGGATCTCGGTCAGGACATAATTGGCTTCTTTCGAATTTAGGAATTTTAGCATTGGAGAATGCAAGCCTTTGTGATACAGTTGATCATCTACAATCACATACAAGGCTACTTCTCGCACTAGCTTTTTTGTATCCATCAAATCGTCGGGGACGACTCCTCTTTCAAGGTACTCAATGATTGGTTTTCTCCAATCACCAGATGTCGAGATCATCATGACACAACTCAGCTCTAACAAGCTTTGTTGGATCACGGTTCGGTGATTACTTGGACTCTTCGTACTTGCCAATTTATATAGGATGTCGGCCCAAATATTATCTCCTCTTGTGATGTGTACAACAGTTACTTCTTCAAAGTCCGCTATAACTTCTTTTACCTTCCACAGGTACATTATCAATAAAGGGCCCTTAGCCTGGTATGTTCCTTCAATTTGTGCCGCCACAAGATGAGAATCGGCGGAGACATTCACTTTCTTGGCTATGTTTTCTTTAGCTTGAAGTAACCTGGCAAGAAGAGCTTCATACTTGGCTTCATTATTAGAAGTCACGAAGTTAAGTTGGAGAGAGTGCTCCATAGAAACTCCTTCCGGGCTTTCTACAATGACTCCAGCTCCACTCCCCTTAGTGTTTGATGAGCCATCAACAAACACCTTCCAAGTCTTTGCATTTCCCATCTCTCCTTCGTTTGATGGGGTTAATTCCATTAAGAAATTCGCCAGGGCTTGTGATTTAATGGCATGACGAGCTTCATAGACAATATCAAACTCAGACAACTCAATGGCCCAACTAACCATTCTCCCAGCCAACTCCGGCTTATGAATGACCTACTGGATTGGCTGACATGTCCTAACAACGATCGGGTGGCTTTGAAAGTATGGTCAAAGCCGTTTTGCCGTTGTGAGTAGGGCGAATGCCATTTTCTCAAGCTTTTGATATCTCAACTCTGAGCCTTGTAGAGCCTAACTTACGAAGTATACCGGCACTTGGACATCCTCTGTTTCCCTGACTAGCACGGCGCTTACTGCCTCTTTGCCAACGGATAAATACAAGATCAGAATCTCTTCTGGCTCCGGCCTAGATGTAACATCCCATTTGAAAACGGCGGAATTTTTTTTTTTAAAAACGTTTCCAAATATTTCAAGCAGAGTAATCAGAGTAGAGCATTGGAGCGAGTAAGTAATTTACATTACATTCAAAATATGGACCATAGTGTAAATGTATCGGATTACGATCATCCGAAATTCTCAAAAGTTAAAGAAACTAAAGAAAACGATAAATAATGTAGACACGTCTTGGCCTACTCCAGCTGCTTGCTTCGATCGTCAAACATCGGTCCTCCAGACCTTGATGCTACAACTGAGATCCATTCCACATATGGATCTCAGGTAACGGTTAACCTTATGCTCAAATAAAACAGTATACGTACAACATATATTCATTTCAATACGGCATATCATCACAAAAGCAAACGCGAGATGTATGATCAATAACATGGACGAACATAAGCACAAAGCGTATGTAAAGTCTCTCTCGACTAGTTCTGCACATATCCGGTGCCATGCCACTAACGTGTCCTCGGCGCTAGGAATAACTCAAACGGCATTACCAATACTATAATCCGTGGGTAAAGGCATGTAAGTATCTCGACGATTCTCAACGGAACCTCGGTCTATGAACGTATCTAAACGCAAAAGTATATAAGCAGCATAGAGTTAGGGTTACGGTACGCGTCCGTACCTTAGTTGCGGATATCCGGCTCTTCCGGCTAAAAACGGTACTTTTTGAACGGCGTACGTAAAACAAATAAACAACGGCTCAACAACAAAACAAGGAACGATGGAATTTCGACAATGTTCGACGACGAAGTATTCTAATTAGAAAAATAACACACTTATGAATATTTGGTAGCATAACGGGCATTTTAGGTGAAAAAGACCATTTTGCCCCTACTACCCCTATTTGGCGGAATTTCGCGAACTTCGTTACTTTGACCTTATTCCATTTCAAAATTATCCCCACTAGGTTTTTACCTCGTCGGGCATCTTTCAATGCAATGAGGCTTAAAAACAAGTATAGGAATATATTAAAAACTTCCTAGATCAAAACAACGGTTCTACTATAACTATCGAAAGAACTACGGAAACTAAAAGCTAAGGACGAAGGACTTACTCGGACTTTTGCTCGAGACTTTTTCCGAGCTTCTCTCTCTAGAACCTCTCTCTAGGGTTCGGATTTTGGGATGGAAATGAAGAGCAAGAGAGCTTGCTATTTATAGGGAAAAATAGGGACAAGGTGGGAATTTCCAAATTTGTTTCCAGATCGGATTTCGGCCATTGGATCGCACTTTGCCACGTGGCACTCCCTTGGCCCTTGGATGACTTGGTCGACATCTCCCCCCCTTGTGACATCATCATTGATGATGTCACCCTAAACGACTCCCCGATCGTCTCCCCGATCGGTACCGGTCGCGTAATCTTGTCGAAACTCAAAATTCCGACAACGGTGTTTCGAAGGTTTAAACTTCCTTAATCATAATATCTGGGTTGCCTAAATTCTTAATCTCATTAAGAGCATTCCGTTATCTGCTGCAGATTTTAGGTCAGACGCCCTCTGTTACGGAATTAAATTCCGGAAGCGTCAGCGTCTAGGCAAAAATCCACTGGTTTGTAATATGATCTGACCTAAGTCACTAGGTACCAAATTCATGGCAACTACTTATTTTAGTATTAACTCTAAATCCTCTATCTTCATTTTCTCTCTCCTACCCGGTGTCTTAAATACCCTGTTGGTTTCAGAACTGACCTCGGAGGCAATGTCATTCCGGGTAGAACTTCACCGGGTTTATAAAAAGTCCTGATGACTTAGACTAAATCCCTATACCTTGGTGTAGGATTTATTTCTAACTTTTCCCATCGGTCCGCTATAAGGTGACTCACCGCATTATATTATTATTTTATTCTAATTATCATTTTAATTATTTAAACAATTTATTTTAATTAAAAATACCAAGAATTTCGGCCCCTTCATTTTAAAATTCAGTTTTAATTATTTTTTCATTATTTTTTCCATTTTTAAAAAATATAATATTTTTTACCAAAATTCCCGTTTTACCCCGCCTTCGTTAAGGCTTAATCGAGCCTAAATTCTTCGTTTAATGATCTTTTTAGGATTAGGTTTCTTCATACATTTATCTTTACTAATTTTTCTTAATCTTTTTTATCATAATCAGTAAGTATATTTTATGCTAATTACCAGCCTTAATCTCTTAATTAAGGATTTTACCATAAATTTAACTTTCTATATTTCTCTTGTTTTATTGAATCAATTAGCTACTAATTATCTAATCATTCTCTTACCAATGACTGATAATTTTATAATTTACAGTATATTATTATCTTACAAACTTTATACTTGACATTGTCATTTTATATCCTATGTAAAATATTAAAAATGTTTACACCATAAAGTTACTTTATGGTTCGGGAATGCTTTTTAAACATTTCTTCATGTTATTTCCTCGAAATAATTTATTAAATTCTTATAATTAAAGATAATACTCCCATAATTTTCCCATAATCTTTCATGATCTTTCAGTATTTATCATAATGTTTTTAGACTTTTTTTTATCACCATTATTGCATTTTTAGTCATTACTGTTCATCGATTTTTACGTAACTTTTTCGACAATTTACTCGACAATTATAACAATTTTCTATAATAGTTTTAAACTCATGAATTTACTTCATCAAAATATTCATTAATTTCTCTTATCTCAAGAATTCCAGATTTGCTAAAATCCGGGTATTACACTAGATAAAACCGGCGGAGCAGATAAGCATTGCTTAATCTTTGCAAAGGCCATTTCACACTCTGGGTTCCACCCACCTTGAGCTTCCTCCTTCAACTATTTGAAAAAGGGGAGAGAATTTTCCGCCGACTTGGGTAAGAATCTAGTTAGAGTAGCCAATCTTCCCGTCAACTACTGGACCTCCTTTTTGTTTCTCAGAGCCTTCATATCTAGCACAGCTTGACACTTGTCCGGGTTTGCTTCAATTCCTCTGTTTGTGAGCAAAAGCCTAGGAACCTTCCTGTCGGAACTCCAAATGCACATTTAGCCAAGTTTAACCAAATTCGGTAAGCTCTCAGCTTGTCAAACGTCTGCTGTAGATCTTGGACATGGCTTGTCGGCTTTGCAGATTTAACGATCATGTCGTCAATATGCACTTCCACATTCTTCTCAAGTTGGTCTTTGAATACTCGGTTCATCATTATTTGATATGTGGCCCTTGCGTTCTTCAGGCCGAAAGGCATTACATTGTAGCAATAATTTTCCTTTTCAGTGATGAATGTCATTTTCTCTCTATCCTCCAGGTGCATGGCGATTTGATTATACCCAGAATATGTGTCCATGAAAGAGAGCAATTGAAAACCGGATGAATTATCAACCAACTGGTCTATATTGGGCATTGGAAAAGCGTCTTTGGGACATACCTTGTTTAAGTTGGTATAATCTGTGCAGACTCTCCATTTGCCACTCGGCTTTTTAACCATGACCACGTTGGACAGCCAGGTAGTATATTGAACTTCCCAAATAAAATCGGCTTCTAACAGCTCCTTTACATGCTCCTCCAAGGCCTTCCCTCTCTCTGGGCCGAGCTTTCTTTTCTTCTAGGCCAACTGAATTGACCCCGGACGTATCGCCAATCTGCGACAACAAAATTCTAGATCTACCCTCGGAATCTCTGACGGTTTCCATGCAAACACGTCTTTGTTCTTCTTGAGAAACTCTTCCAGCTCAGCACAAACCGCGGAATCCAGCGCCTTTCTGACTTTAGTGATTTGTCCCAGTTCGGTGCCCAGGACGAGATCTTATAACTCTCCTTTCGGCTCTGTTCTCTAAATTTTGTCTTCTTCACGCAGATCTAGTTCAACCAGATTCACCGACCCTCCTTGAAACTTCGTCTTAGCCTTGCTCGAATTATTACCATCACGAATCCGAGGTGGCAACGATGGGTCTTCCTTATTTTCTCTAACCATCTAAAAATAGCATTGCCGAGATTCCTTCTGATCTCCTCTGACGGTGATGACCTTATTCTTCTTGCTAACCATCTTCAATTTTTGATGCTTTGTGGACACTAGCATATCCTAGTTATGTATTGTTGGTTATCCCAAGATTATGTTGTAAGGGGATGGGATGTCGGAAACCACGAACCTAACCCTTTCTGACTTAAAGGCTTCTTTCGTCCCTAACGTCAATTTAAGGTCTATATACCTTTTAAGACAAGTCTCTTGGCCATTGAAACCTGTCAAGGTGGTTTTACATGGCTTTAGGTCATCTGGATCAAACTTCATGCGCTTAAATGCATCCCACAAGATGATATCTACTGTGCAACCATTATCCACAAAAATTTTCTTCACCCAGCAGTTAACCAAGGTTCCAGTAATCATCAAACCATCATGATGGCCTGAAGCAACATCCTTCAGATCTTCCTTGGTAAAACATAACACGTGAGGTTCTGGTTTATTAGACTCTTCTTTAAACTTTGGATGAGCCCTGATCGACAAGACCTCCCTTAAATACTTCTTTCTTTGACTCATTGAGTCTCTGCATCCTCCGAACGCTCCACTGATGACATTACAGTCATATTCAGCTTCAGGGAACTCGTCATCGCTTCCCTCTACTTTTTTCTACTTTTGATCTTTCCTTATTTTCTCAAGGGTCGGGCTCTTGCTTCGTCCCCCTGGGCGCTTGTTATTTTTCCACCCTTGGGTCTTGATCACATATTGCTGCAACTTCCCTTCTCAGACAAACTTCTCAGTGGCATCCTGGAGGTCCCAACACTGATCAATAGTGTGTCCCGAATGGTCATGAAAATTGCAATATCGAGACTAATCTAAGGCCGCCTTGTTATGAAGTGGTCGAGGTCTGTCTACTTTTTTCATCTCGGTCAGGGCTACTTCCTTCCATAATTGCGCAGGTGATATATTCAATGGGGAATATCTCTCATATTTTCCCTCAACTCTACTACCCCGTGATTTGTTGTCTGGGTTCCGCCCACAGAAATCTTGTCTTTGGCTTCCTTGCTCTTCCTTTCCCGTCGAAGACCTTCCGGGTTGTTCCTTCCCTCTGGGAGGTGGACTCTTCTTCCTGTTACTTACTACGTTATTGGCGATCTCCATTTGTTCCAACTCCAGATATTCCTTGGCCTGAGTTCTAAAATCCACCAGGGTCTTGACTTTCTTCTTGAAGACTGACTTTGCTAGCCAAGATGTAGCATCTAGGTCGGCTATGAGCAAATGGACGTGTAGATTATCCGATAGCTCGTGCACTTGCAAAGCAGCATCTTTGAAAGGGTCCAAATACTTCTGGAGCATTTCTCCTGGTTGTTGTTTGATCTTGCCAAGAGTGAACTCGGATCTTGGCTGTTTCTTACTTGTTATAAAATTCATCTTGAATTTATCTCCCAATTCATTGAACGTGTGGATTGACTTTGGAGGTAGAGTATGGAACCACGCCTGCGCCGCTCCTTGTAATGTACTCGTGAACAAACGGGGAATGATATGCCCCGTGAATCCCTTGACATACATCTCTACATTAAACGTGTTAAGATGTACTTGCGGATACTGACTCCCATCGTACTTCGGCAAGTCTCTTGAATCAAAGCCCTTGGGATAAGGAGCATTCACAATGTCGTCCGAGAAAGGGCTTCTATTATTCTCCCCGTCATATCTTCTCTTATAACCCCTAGGCACATCCTGTATAAAGTCCAGGTTCATATCTCGGCTTCTATCGTCTCCATCCTGATGATCCACAATTTGCTTGCCTTTTTGCGAGCGCATCCGGGATCCGATCCTCAAGTGTTCGAGCCTGGTCTTGCTTGGCCAAGTTTTGTCCGGCATTATTAATATGTGGGCCTCCAATATCAATTTGAGCAGCAGTCGTGATGCTAACCTGGCTAGGACCACTTGCATCTCGGTCAACGTTTCAGGTAGGGTTCTCGAGCAGTCTAAGGTGTTCCTCTAACAACTGTATTCTCCACATCTCTTCTTCGAGAATCCCGACCCGGTATCGACCGGACACATTCTCTTCCACGTGATTTATACGTGGTCCTTCAACATCTCAGAAAGCATAAACTGAAGCATTAGCCCAACTTGGGCCAACAGTATCCTGGTCCACATTACAAGCGAGGACATTAGTTCGGCTAGGGCCAGCAGCGTTCCAATTCACATCATGAGCAGGGTTTACCAACAATCCGAAACGTTCTTCCAACAGTCGCTGCATTCTCAACCTTTCTTCCTGCTGCTAGAGGGCATTTCTACGGTCCATATCCTCTTGTAACAGTCGGATATCCTCTTGCCTTTGGAGTCGGTTACGAAGCTCCATCTCATCTATTCACCTTAACATTGAACCCAAGGTGTTTTACAACATACGAATGTCTGGGTTCTCAATTTGGAACTGCAGGGGAGGGTGTTGCTGTTGAACTGGTGGCTAGACTTGTTGGGTAACCCGATTATAGGGGGCTGGAGAGGTTGCGGTATCCGCTGTCTCCGCCTCAGTCTCCATTGTAACGTGATTATAATCGGGAATGACCGAGTCTTCATGCTGAATCGTTCACCCCTGATGCTACTGCAGTTGTTCCTCTGGCAACTGGTTCTGCTGAGGTATCTAGCTACGGCTTCTAGTATTTACACCCATTTTTGGTCGTTTAGGAATCAAAGTCTATCTCTCCCCACAGTGGCGCCAATGTTCTGTATAAGAACACAGATGTCTAGCCTCAAGGGACTAGTAGGTTATTTATCTCGAATCAAAGGATTTCCTAAGGTATCTACGAGGAAGACACCGAAAGGAATGTCAGGAAATTCTCCTAGATATCTATGTAGAAGATACCAAGGAGAGAGACAAATCATTGTGCAACATGAATATGACGTTTAGCCAAAAAGGGGTGGGGTGTGTGCACAGTGAGGCTAAATAGTAAAATAGAATGAATAGAAAATGTGCATCGGTTAGGTTAACCTCCTATTTATAGAGATTACTTTAGAATTTGGACTTTGGGCTTTGTGCTCCTCTCAGCCCATGTTCCAGCCGTACTGTCTACATGTCCCAAGCGCACTACCTGCATGTTCCGAGATTACAGCCTTGATTATAGGCCAATTAGCGTTTTACCTGATCATGGAGGGTTTCTAATATTAATTGCCCTTATTGGGCCGCATAGCCACTGGGCCTCATATATGAGTCCATAACAATGAGAAAGACGCCACGAATCATATTATGTTTGAAAATGCATCCTCTCAGATGAGGAAACATTTGATCATCAACAAACCAGAAACAAAAAGTTGGGGTTGATTCAATCCTTCTAAAGTTTACATCTTTCTTCCTTAAATAGCATCAGCTAAGTGAAATTAGGAAGATTATCATTAAAACAAAAACACCAAAAATTACCACAGTCTCAGTGGTCAACGGCGCTGTGATTCGAACAGACCAGAAATTACCACATCAAAAATTTATCACTATTAGGTTCGTCCGAGGAGGCGACGCGCATGAGATAGTGATCCGTTTGTTCGATTTCAAACACCTCAGCTTTGCCGTATGTCCGTTTGTTTCGGGTTTCAGTCTACTCCTAGTGTAAACCTTCGGCGTCCGGTTTCGCCTCTTAGTAGGGAAGGTGTTCGGGGGTTTGGGGTTCAAATAGAGAGAAGCTAGAAATTAGAAATCCAATTTTAAATTTTAAATTTTAAATAGTACTACTATAAAAAATTGATGACAGTGGAGGTGTATTACACTGGAGTGTGATAATTGATAGACAGCGGATGCGTGTCCATCAATTATGACACTTGAGTGTGACGTTGTCACACCAAGCGTCCACGACATGACAACATTTCAAGCACTTTTTCTCACAAATTTCCGCTATGGCACTTGAGTATGAATGATTTCACTTGAGTGTGTCACATATTATAACTACTCTTTTCAAGATAATTGAACAGGGGATAAGGGAGGAACAAAAAAATTATGTACATAACTTTAGTAACTTTAAATTAGAGGCAGTTAAGTACATATAGGATATTGTTTGTCGTTTGTCAAATTGCAATCACACAGTTGCCTTTGACGAAATTATAAATATACGTGGAGAACAAAAATAATTCACCCATCAAACTTCCCAAAAATTCAAAATAACCTAACTGGACAAACTTTTCCAAAGATTCAAGATAACCCACACAAATCTATGTCCCTAGCAACACCCGTATCCATGCTGCCTTGAAGGCAATGGGAATCTTCTCAAATGAATTAAGCATCTGTTGTGAAGAGACAATCTTAATGTGGGCAGTGGTGAGCTTGTCCACGGTGAGATCAGGAACTTCCAACAAATGATGGAATGGGTCATCTTCCTTGACTTCCATCTTGGCATGATGCGCATCCTGGGATAAAGATGGGGAAGAACCAACGAACTTGTTGGGCAGGATGCACAATCGTCGTTGAAATTCCACTCGCCCTCTCTGTTCTCCACAAGTTTCTATTTTTCAGGGTCACATGCTTCCCCTTTTATACAGCTAGCCGTGTGTCATCAAGGCAAAATCGACTTTAGGCCATTTTCATAAGCGCCAGAAAATGGCTTCCCCCCATTTTTGGCAGGAAACCATTTTCATTTAAACATAAGAAAATGGTGTCCGCATGAAAATATTTTCATAGGGAAAATTTGATCCAAACAGTTGCCACCACTTGAAAATTCCAATTTTCCTTTTCCCTCCCCCGACTTTCACTGATCCAAACGAGGCCTTAATTCCACCGATTTTCATTTCCAAATGGAAGCATGTAGTACAGTCATCTTATTTTGATTTAAATTCTTGCCCAATCATCATTTTCAGTACAAAAAAAGTTCAATGAATGGTCAATGGGTATTTTTACTCTACTTTTGTAACCACGTAGTCATTTTTTGCAACAAAAAACAACATTTGGTGTTGGGTGCACTTCATGTGTATTTTTGCACCTTAACCCTTTTTTAAAAAAGTAGATAATTATTTAAAAAAAAAACTGTTATGCGAGTCCCTCAAAACAAAAGTTAATTTTGTACTTAAAAAAAGTTTATAATGTTACATGCACTCTTAATGAAAGTTTATGAATATTTTTACACCTTAACCCAAATTAATTATAACTCAACTTTCAAGTTTCCAATAGTTATCTCAAGTGAAAAAAAAAAAGTTTTCACAAGTTAAATACTATCATTAGCATGATTCTTACTTCATACCTTATTAAATCATATTTTCTCTTTGTAGCCTTGATCTTAAAATGATTTTATATCCTATGGTATTCAAATTGTCCTTTTTTCCTAAGATGAAAAAATAGTTTTAATGGTGCATGCACCTTGAGAAATTAAAGTTCTAAATGAACATTGGGCCTAATTGAGAAAGCAGTGGAGAGGGAAAAACATATGATGGAGAGCAAACAAAAGGGATATGTATGGCCAAAGAGAGTTGGCATAGATGGTAAGGGATTTGTTCAAGTCCCAAAGGGATGTGTGTTCAATCCCCGCTGCCGTTGCTGGGACTCCTTTGGTAGGCGATCTCGTAAGTCCCCATTAAGTGCTCAAAGAGCCCGGGGCCATGCCCTGGCCTTGGTGGGGGACTGATGCCGAACCCCTCCAAAACTTTATTATACAAAAAAAAAAAAAAAAAAAAGGTTATGTATGTTGGTACATATGTGGAAAAACGACTAGCCATATGGGTTTTTATCACTAAAGCAGCTTTCATAAAAAAAGTCACCCTCATGGTGTTTTTGCGAGACATGCTCCACAATGTGATATTTTTTCCTTTTTTGCCCTTTTATCTTTTGTCCACAATGTGATATAGGTCATGATACTTTTGTCTTCTACATGTTAGTTCCATCCTGAGCAAATGCTAAACCATGTATGCTTGCTACAAATTCATTTTAATATTTTTTAATTATACGAGTATATTTTTATGCCAACATTTATAATATACATACGCATTAAATGAAAGACGGAATATCACCAAGAGGGGGGGTGAATTGGGGATATAAAATTTTCTCACGTAAATACTCTGTCAACCGAATGTGAAACAGAGATAAACAGAGTAAGGGTAAGGGAGATTGAACACAATGAATTTATACTTGTTCGGTCCAAATCCTTGACCTACGTCCAGTCCCCAGACTCTCCGGGATTTCACTAATCCAAATGATTACACACTCTGTAACTCACGGAGTAATTCTCTCTCTCTAGAACTTACTCCCCCTTACAAGTTGTAATCAAATAACCCAATCCCAAAGTCCAAATACTTTGAGATTCTTACAAGAATGGATAATCAATAAAGAACTCTCTAAAAGAGCAGATTGATAAACAATGAAGACTGATATATCCGAAGATATTAACTTTGTGAGTAGAAACAATAAATGATCTTAACTGCTAATTGAATGCACAGCGTTTTGGTGGTTGGAGACTTGAATGCTTCTCCTATTTATAGATTGGCAGCATTGATGACCGTTGAGAAGACCGTTGTGGGTAATCAATATATCCGTTGTAATTACGTTGCTCTGTTTCCTCGTATGATTCGACATTCGATCGTTATTCTCCGTTGACATTCTTTATTCAAATTGTCCGTTGAGAACCAGTGGGAATGTTGCCTGGGAAGAGGCTGAAATGCTTTTTGTTTGTCCAGAGGTTCATTTCTTCTTTCAGCTTTGAAATCTGTAACAGCATTTAATGCTTCTGACACAATTTTTTACTTTATGGTAGTTTCGAATTTAAACCTGTTAATAATGTCTGAAACTCACTAGCAAACTGATTAAACTTGGTTAGTAATGATGAGAAACAATAATATGAAGTACCCAAGGTATAATCTGAGAGTTACAGATTTTGATGACGCTGAAATTTAGAACTGATACAAGTAACTCGAGTTGTACAAGAGTAACTTGAGTTATAAACATGTGCAGTGGATATTTGCAATGAAGCTCAACTCAAGGTATTAATAGTAACTCGAGTTATTTTCAAATCAGTTTCAAATAGATTCGTTTCAAGTAACTTGAGTTAGATATAGTAACTCGAGTTATGTTTTAAATCAATTTCAAACAGAAACCAAAAGTTGTTTTAAGTAACTTGAGTTATATTTCACAACTCGAGTTAGGTCAGTAATAAATCAGACAGAAAGTTTTTGCTAAAAACATAACTTGAATTACATTCCACAACTCGAGTTAGGTCATCAATAAATCAATAAGAAAGATTGTGCCAGAAACATAACTTGAGTTACTCCCAGTAACTCGAGTTATACCAGATGCTTTAAATTCTGTTATCGTGAAGAGCTTTTGAAATAGAGAAGTACAGTTCATAACTTGAGTTACTAAGTGGTAACTCGAGTTATGATCTATGCCAAAATGATTTTTCTTAAGCTTATAACTTGAGTTACATTTGGGAACTTGAGTTATGTTCTAAGGAAGAGATGAATAGTAACTTGAGTTGTATTTCATAACTTGAGTTACCAATTTTCGAAATCATTTTTCAAGAAGCTCAAATGTAATTTGACTGAACTTATAGCTTAGCAATTTAGTCCATTGATTATTACAATTGTTAGACATCATCAAAACACATTGAGAATTAACATTAAATATGTCTATCAAGGTATAAATAAGTATTTTAGTCGTTTCAACTTTTTCCCCAATAATAATGAACTATTTTTATTTTTTTATAATTACAATTATAATTTTTTTCCTTAAAATTATCACAATATATACATGTAATATAGATATGTATTATTTAAAAAGATTCATGTCCTTTTCGGTAATTTTTTATCTAAATGTACTTTTCAGATAATCATCCAAATAAGTTTCAAATTGGAAAAAAAAAAAAAAAATCCACTTCTTCTACTACGAATCCAAATATAAATCACATTTACATTTGAAGGCTTTTTGTCTTATGTTAAGTTTTCAAAAGTCATATTGAAAAAAATGTCATTTCTGCTTCCGCTAATCCAAACGAGCCCATAATCGTTGATGAATTTTCAAACAAGAGATTGAGAGAATAGCTTTAATGAACACCAGGAATAAATAAAGTGCTTGAGAAAAAACATGTCCCAAAAATAGTTACAATAAATTGGTTTTAAATCATTACAGGATGATATCAAAATCATTGTGTATATATATAATACTAAAAACTATAAACTATAGGGACCAAATTAATAACTGAGTGAAAGTTTAGGGACTAAAAATTCCATTTTCCCTAGCTAAATATATCCTCCCACAACAAAAGGAGTGATTTGATCTTAAACATACTTTACAAAGATACCATAAACAAGCTCCCAGCACGTTGTTTATATATATTCTATGGCCCAAGTTCGATATGTACACAAAGTCTTATCTTACTAGATGGGGACATGTAAAACCCACATACATATTGAATCTCGGCCATTGAACACAAGTACACGGCACACACAAGAATTTTCTGCCATGAATTTATGGGTCCTAACCCCAGATCCTAGTCTTCCAAATGTAAAGTAATAGAGCGTGCTGCTCATATTTACCATTAATTTGTCGTTTTGTCTTGGAAGCATCAATCATCTGAGCTGTATTCACTAGACTCCTCTGGCAATAAGGGTAGAGCAGCACAGCAGAATGATTCTTTGTCCTTAAGGAGTAGACAGCTTCCATCTGAATTCCATTTCAGGTCTGTTACTGTGAACTGTGGTAAAGGAGCATGAACACAATAGGCACCAGAAGGAGTCCACATATACAAATGTGTGCTTGCAGTGCAAAGAACAAGACGTGTGCATGTTGGATCCCATGCTGCTGCTTTGATGGGATCTTTCTGCACTAAGATTGCAGCAAGCTCGAGATGCCGAATATCCCATATCCATAGTGTCGTAGGCATGCTGTCGTTTCGTGTGCAAATGTATTGGCTGTCATTGCTCCAAGACAAAAGTCCTACAACAAAAGTGACGCATTATAAGGGTAAAAACACCAGTAGTAGTACCCAATTATATCTAACTTAACCGTTATTTATGAGCTGCAAGGGATTCAGTTCATCTATACAACTAGCCCAACAAATCCAACAAAATGACAACAATATATAAGACAAGCTTCAATTGACACAAGCAGCAAACCAACCAAATTTGGGATAATTTTAGGCTTTCAAAATGACAAAATAGAACAAAAACTCCAATGACATATGCAAAGAACGACACAGAAAAACTGTATATGTGAACAAAGGCAAAAGAATGCAGGCACCTTGACCTGATCAAGTACCACAAATACTTCCGGATTATCACAAGTGATTCCTTGGCTTGGACTTGTCAGAGATAAGATAACCAGACATGATTGTGCTGGTCAGTACTGAATTGGGCAGAAATCAGTGATCCACCCTCATCAGTGCATGTAATACATAAATGACAGAGCATGGAAGCATGTGAAATGACAGACACCAATTATCTTGGGTCTCAGTCATACAAGATGGTGTGATAAACATAAATGATCACAGAAACAGACACTGGCAAGGTTTCTGGTGACATTTCTAATGATTGGGAGAATTCTTGTGGCTGTAAGACCCTTGGTAGCTAAAATATGGAGGATAAACATGGTGAGGCAAACACCACACCTAATCATACTTATAAAACATGAATAAATAAATAAAAAGTAAAGCTTTTCATCAAACTATATGGGCAAAACAGTTAAAGTTGTCGTAGAAGTGAGCTTTGATGATTGAAACTTAGATATGGCAAGTAGGACACCTTGAAAAATACAGACTAGATCAACAAAAATCTTCACACTAGGTTGCAGTCTCTGATAATGAGGCATGACAGGAAAAAAGGAGTCTTATGTATAATTACGATATGACTATTTATCAGTAAATTAGGGGGTTTATGTTAAAGTTGTCAATTAGGGATAGTAGAATATTTAAATTATTTATAATGTGGGTCTATAATGATTTAGCCTAATAGTTATCTAATAAGTTAGATTAGTCTATTTAAGCACAGTTCTGTGTTTGGATTAATTGGACTATCAAATTATTATTTAACTGAAATGCTTGAATTCAGCTCTCTCTCCTTTCTCTCCACATGCTCTACCACAACTTCTCTGTAAAGAATGACAAATAACCTTTATTTTATAAAACTGTCATACAAATTCTCTCTCCTTTTATGTTGAACCTGGTTTTCCCTTTTGCTGAGCTTCCTTTTCTAGCATCTTTGCAGCCTCAGTTCCTATATCCTTCTAATTTTCCTCTTTTCTCTTTTTACATAAGTTTTCTGCAAAACCGATATGATCATATCACCCCAATATGAAGACACAAAAAGGGATCACTTGGTAATGCTCCAACTTAAAGCAACCAAATCATGAAGACCAGAAAAGCCATATGAACGTTAAATATTTTGACTTTTTCCTATTATTGCTAGATAATGGAACTCTAGGCATTAATTTTATTTGGGGGTAAAAAGTAAATTATTGGTCTTCTGGTACTTTTGACCTTAAAATAATAGCCTAAATTTCTTCCACATCTCAGTTAATTTTGACCATTAGTTGACTAAATATACTGAGCCGAAAATCCATATGTCATCTACGTCATTTTTGTTAAGGTACAAAATTGCACCTTAACAAAAATGACGTCGATGACATGTGAACCACCAACTCAGCATATTTGATCAACTAACGATCAAAATTAACTAGGATAACGGCGAGAGCATAATTGCTCCCTTTTTGAAACTTCCGAGGCAAAACTACCCCTTAACCCTATAAGTAATTGAAGTCATTTGAACACCTAGAAAATAAACAAAACAAGTTCACATTTTTCACAAACAACTGAGGATTCATAATGAGATGTTAATCACAACTAATGGTATCCAATGCATATACTAATCACTAATCCTATATGATCTTATCATCCAAGGATGAAGATGCAAAAGGGGATCACTTGGAATGCTCCGGCTTAAAGCAACCAAATCATCATGATGACCAGAAAAGCCATATGAACGTTAAATATTTTGACTTTTCCTATTATTGCTAGATAATGGAACTCAGGGCATTAATTTTATTTGGGGGTAAAAAGTAAATTACTGGTCTTCTAGTTCTTTTGACCATAAAATAATAGCCTAAATTTTTTCCACCCTTCTCTGAGATCATTAATTTTTGCAACAACGAAGCTCATGATAAGGACATTTAACAGTAAATAGCATAATTTTAGGTTACAAGAAGCTATATGTTGGATTAAATTTAAGTAATTGAAGTCACTTGAACAATTGGAAGAAAAACGAAAAAAGTCCATATTTTTCACAAACAACGTAGGATTCATAATGCGATGTTACATCACAACTGATGGTATCCAAAGCATATATTAATCACTAATCCCATATGATCATATCACCCAAGGATGAAGACGCAAAAGGGGATCACTTGGTAATGCTCCTGGTTAAAGCAACCAAATCATCATGAAGACCAGAAAAGCCATATGAACGTTAAATATTTTAACTTTTTCCTATTATTGCTGGATAATTTTGAACTCAGGGCATTAATTTTATTTGGGAGTAAAAAGTAAATTATTGGTATTTGAGTTCTTTTGACCATAACATAATAGCCTAAATTTTTCCACCCTTCTCTCAGATCATTAATTTATGTGACAAGGAAGCTCATAATCCATAGCAATAAAAAAGTAAAGCATTGCTTACCAATTCCTTGTTTGGGATTTGGTTTGTCAGCAAGAGGTTTCTGGAATGGTAAATTGATAGGTACTTCCATAATCTCGTACCTGACTCTGAAGGGTGCTTCTGGTACATTTGCTAGAAGAAAGAAAGTATCAAAAGTGAATGAGGGAGGGAAAACACTACCGGAACAATCAAGAGACTGTATTTAAGTCAGAAGATATAAAAGGAATAATTGAGATATTAACAGTCTAAAAGTTCAAATCTTTATTCCATTTTGGCCTTTTGGTTTAATCATAAAAATAAGGGGGAACAGTAAGTTCTTGCTAGATTCAAAATTTCTACCATAAGGAATAAGTTTGTAGAAAAGAGAAGAATCCTGATTTGTTTATTTTCTGTTGATTTCAACATAACAAACCAATAATGAAATTGAATAGTAATGGCTGTGGACTATTGAGAACCAAATAATCCCAAAGATTTACAAGTTATTCAGAGAATTCTCAAAGATGGCATTACTATTTATCTCGGGCTTGCCTCTTCGCATGAAAACATTGTATGGTTTAAATCATAGAGCAAGCAGAGGCTAATCATACCTTATGATAAAAATAAACTAAATTTGAGAAATGACAAAAGTAAAGATCCCCTACATGGTCTGGTCATGAAAGCATCGATAACATGCTAAAAAAATAATTCATCCCAAGGGGTTAAACTATAAAGAAATGATTGGGGAATATGATAGAAAGAACATTAAAAGAAGTAGAATGCTCAGGAATTCAATTGACAAACATAACAAATATCAATGTCTGATACCAAGCTACAATGTTACTCTAGATATGAAGTCTAACTAACAAGGGTTGACAGACTATAAAAACCTATTCTGCTATTAAACTACTTACCAAAAATAAAATTAATTTCTTCTTATTCAATTTTCATTTGCACCCGAGAGGACAGCTTTATTTTCATAACAAACAGACCAATAAATTGGAATTTTAAAAGCTCATCCAACTAAGTGTGTTTGGATTAGCTATTGGAGAATAGCTTCTGAGAAAAAAGTGGCAAAAGTAATTTTAGAGAATAGACTTTGTGAAAAGATGATTTTGAACAAATGAGGGTGTTTGGATAGTTGTTATCATAATCACTTTTTTCATATGCAACTTACCAAAAAAGAGATAAGCTAATGTGATAATTGCTAAAGAACAAAATTTAAGTTATATTTGTTAAAAAAGTTACAAATAAATAATATATTTGCTCAAAAAATAAGAACATAACATATATGCATATGCACACCAATGTATTATTTATATAATTAATTATTAATTAATAATAAAAATACATATATTTAAAAAATATATGATTAAATATATTTTCGGTTGGAATGAGAAAGGAGAAGATTGAAGACATATAAAAGTGAAGGGGAAGGGTAATTTTGGTTAGAGCATCTACGATGACCACAATAATGACTCCAACCACCATAGAAAAGCATAAAAAAGTGGGAAAAAATAGCTTTTCCAAAACCATGGTTATGGTTTCCAATCAAAATGTGCTTTAACAGTTTTTTTTAATTTGTTCGGCTACTATTTCTAAAACCATGGTTTTGAAACACAAAAGTGCTTTGGGTATCTTTAAAAAAGCCCTTTTGTGCTTCAAAACCATGGTTTTGGAAAACAGTAGTCAAACATGAAAAAACAGTAAAAGCATTTTTTATTAGACACCATGGTTTTGGGCTTGAAACCATGCTTTTGGAAAAGTTTGTCCTACTTTTTTATGCTTTTCTATAGTGGTTAAAGTCATTATTATGGTTGTCATAAATGCTCAACCAAAAATACCTTCCCCTCCCTTCACTCTTCGCTCTTTTCCTTCCTCATTTCTATCCAAAAGTATATTTAATCATATATTTTTTAAATATATGCATTTTAATTATTAATTAATTATATAAATAATGCGTTAGTCTACATGTGCATATATATTATTTACTTATTTTTTGAGCAAATTTTTTTTTTTATAACTGTAAGAAAATACAAATTAATTTTTGTCATTTACACAATTGACATATTAGTTTATGTCCATTTTGGTAATTTGCAAATGAAAAAATTGATTTTGATAACAATTAACCAAACACCCTCATTTTATCAAAATCACTTTTTTCACAAAATCTATTCTACTCAAAATCTTTTCACTAAAATCATTTTGCTACTTTTTCCTCAAAAGCTATTCTTCAAAAGCTAATCCAAACACACTTGGGAAATTACCTTTATATTATTATGACTTCTTTAAGCAAAGAATAATAAACAATGTTCTCAACCTCACAATACATATAAATTCATAAATTTGAAATGTGAAGTTCGTTGGCCACTTAAATCTAAGAGGATTTTTATACCAGATGTTTCATGAAAATGTATAGCTACAGTTCATAAAGTGTAAATATCGGTACTGAATGGAGAGCTTCTGAAGTGCATATATCTAAGAAGATAGTATGCTGGTTTCTACAGTAATTGCTTACCATCATTTCCGTGAGAAAAATCATCATTCAGGCATAGCTCAGACATATCAAGTTGCAGTGGTTCATCTACCTCCTGCAATTTCAGGAAAGAGGTATATAAATTTCCCATAATTGAAACATCAAAAGCTTGAAAGGCTGAAAAAAAGACTACCTTGAAAACAGTAGCATAACAAGGAGCACGGACTGTAGATGGGTGCATCAACTCGGCAAATGTCTTCCAAGTCAGATGATTCAGAACCCTCAACATCTGATCATAACTACCCACAGCCAGAAACTGACCGCAAGGCGACCATGAGACACTTTTAACTCCTAGTCCACTTTCATATGGCTGATACTTGAGAAGGCACCTTCCGTCAGGAGAATAGATTAGAACCTATATTGAATCATAATAACTAAGTTTCTTCTCAATCCCAGCACAGCGCAACTTATTGGCACTATTCTATTGCACAACCAGTAGATTATGTTTTAGTGACAACCCCTAAGCAATAAATTAGCAAAGATAGTGACGCAAACAAAATGTAGACAGATAAAATATACAATGATATGAATGCAGATGCTTCTTTACTAGTTATTGGATCTGATTTATTATATTGATCCTCCACCACATGGAAATTTTCTTGACTTTTGGAAGATCTTTTCTTTCATGAAAAGACAAATGTGAGATCATAGGATTGCATGATCATCTCCAAGAAAAAAGAATAAAAAATTTCTAGCAGAAGCTAACATTCTGGCTTTCCTTCTGCCAGGACCAGTGTTCTGGCTTCTCCCCATGTGAAATCCAAATCAATAGCCCTCCCGGAAAGCAGACACAAACAATGGAAATCAAAGCGGACATTTTGGTTATAAAGCAACTAAACACATTTTCCCATGCATTGCACAGAATATGAGGAATTGGCCACATTGTTAATGACTTGCGAAGAGTGTGACTTACAAAAGATTTTATATTGATATACTATTTGTGATCAGCTCAACAATTAGATCAAGGATTCTAATTTTTTCTTAAATTATGGGTCCAGATCACTTCAGTGAAATCTTTCTTATTACCAAGTTTTTTCCCTTTTCCCTTCCAGAATGTTTTTTAAACACTGACACCCAAATTTTGGACACTTCACATGAAGAAGAAAACAAAAAGGTTATTACCTTGTATTCAAGTGGTGAATCCCAAATCACTACAGAACTATCATCAGGTGACCATTCAACATCAGCCAAGTCTTGAGTGTCAACTGCAAAAATGCCCATTATTTCCCATGTGTGACAAGATAGTAGATTGATATAGTCCTTACAATCACGCCTAGTGCAAATTGCAGCAAATTTTCCATCTCGAGTGAAAGAGACTCCCCTGGAAGCATGTTTAGGCGATTGCACATGCACACAAGCTGTGTTTACTAATGACCAAACTGTTAGCTGCAACTGGAAATCTGTTGTGGTCAGTATGTGGCGGCTATCTGGGCTCCACCTAGCATATGCAATACCAGCAGGGCCTTCATCTATCTTGCAGGTCCATTCTGGCTGGGTCAGTGACCAAGCTTGTATCATCGGCCTTTTATACAGACCACAAAGAATATATTCAGAATCAAGGGCCCATTCAATATAGCTAATCTTGTCTAAGCAAGAGAACAACTGCACAACCTGCATGAGAAATATTGTTTTCTTTCAAATCCAGATGTTGAATTGGAAACAAACTTCATAATCAATCAGTCAAATCGAAATTTCATGATAGCATTGTCCATTAAGTAGATTTAAATTTACAAAAGGAAGGGCTAAATACATTTTTTCATATTGAAATTTGAAACTAAATCATATCACCCTGTACCTAGCATAACTCATACCTGTACTCAAACATTAACTTTTACCTATTGTTATCTAGTTTCCTATTTTCAAATGCTTTAGCTTTAGAAGCATGACCCACAGGGTAAATCAAACCCCATTTTTTTCCATGCAAAAGAAAGAAACAAATATCCCATCAATATTTTCTTCCCTAGATAGTTACTGTTGCCTTAATCATCTGAACATAAGGCTATGATTTGGTGTTTGAGAGAATTGAAGAGAATGACATGAAATGTCCAACAAGTCATGACCGGTCCCATTGTTGGAAAGTTTAATGACGAGATGGAAAGGGTCATGAAAAGAATAGAGTGGCTTGTAAATTATTTTTCAGTATCACCCATATTCCTTATATTTTAATATTATAACAAGTTTTTAACTAATTGATATATAATAATAATTGTACCATCTATTCATTTCATTTCATCATTAACCCCCAACTTAGAGGGATAAAGAAAATAGAATTTCAGACGGTACGGAGTAGTCTTGGAGGTAATCTCTTGTCATGTTATAGCATCCTTAAGAAACTCAACCCAATATGGCCGTTCCATGATAAGCAGGTCATCAATTGCACTCCGGGATATGGAAAATGGCGCAGTGCTCAGATCCCCTTTCTTTAAATGATTTATGCATTATTTAAGTTTTAATAATAAAAATAACTAGAATGACATAAATGCATTTTTGCAAAATTCGAACTAGCAATTACAATCATCTAACCGCAAATAAAAATAAAAATAAAAAATCTCGGAAATCAGTGAAAATGCTCAAACAAAAATCCCACATAATGCCATTATCAACTATCAAGATCTAGGTTAGCTCTTCATGTTGAAATCTCAGCACGTTAAGAGCCGGCAGAAAGATTTTAAAAAGACCCACGAAATAAGCGAGAAAGGCAGAGGTTGCAAGATACCTTGAAAGACAGAGTATCCCGAATCACGAGGCGATAATCGACAGCAACGGCTATGAAGCGAGCGTTGGGTGAGAAGCAACACGGGCCTGTTTGCTTGTACGAATCAGTGAACTCCATGGATCAGCAAACGAGGACTGAGCTATACAAGCAAAATCTTGTGAAGCTTCACAACTATGAAATGACGGCAGAATCCGGCAGATCTGGAGGTGTATCCATCGTTTGGTAGTTGATGCAATTGATTGATTCTTTTGAGGTAGGAATTTGAAATAATTACCTACCAAATGGAACGTTAAACGGAGAGGGGTCTTCTTTATTTTTTTTTAAACAAAAAGGTAAATATCTAATATCACACATCTCAAATCAAAAATAAAAAATGAAGGAGGAATCTCATTAACAAAAGTTTGTAAATAATCAATGTACCTCTTATTTATTTAGGGAGCTTAAATTGTCAATATTGATACTAGATTAGTTAATTGTGATTTGTAAATAGCTATTCTTTATACATAAGTAGTCAATGATGACTGAAAATATTTGGGGAGTTTAAACTGACAATGTGGATATTGAAGTTATTAGTTACGATTTTTAAATTGTTATTTTCAATATCTACGTAGTTAATGAATCCTAACATGTGTGGTTTCAAAATATTGGAAGGAGATACTCTCATTATCCTTCTTCTCATTGGCCACATCGTGGCCATTGATTGGAAAGATGAGAGAAAAGTGAAAGTAATACTGTGTTGATTGGACGAATGTGATTTAGAGATTATGAGGGATAATAAAAAAAAGGATGATGAGAGAAACTCAACCCACCAGAATATTAGCTACAAGGTTGTTAGTATTTAAAGAGTTCAAGTTGTCAATATAAATAATAAAGTTGTTAATTGTAATTCTTAAGTTGTTATTATCTAATCTAATCTAAGTAGTCAAAGGAATATTTATAATAGTTTGGAAACATTTAGAAACTTTAAGAAGGCAGATTCTCTTATTTGTCTTTTTTTAATTTAAACAAATTTTTCTAGGATTTTCCCTTTTTTCAGGGAAAATTCTCCCAAGTCCCATTCAACAAATAGCTAACAGTTTAAAGGAAAATTTCAAAAAATATTGTTAAAATATGAAAAAGACATATAAAGAAGGCAAATATCTAAAATCCCAACTCAGAACTTCAAAAGAATATGAGATTTTCAAATCTTTCTAAATGACTAAACTACCATTTTCACTTTTTATCTCTCCCTCTCCTCTCTCTTCTCATTCTCACTACTGACCTCTATGACTCCACCTCCAATCTTCTATCTCAATATTATTTGATTTTACTCCTTCCATGGTGTAACACCCCCACTGTTGTAAACAATGTAATTGTAAGCATTGATGAAGTAATGAGAAGTATTTACTGCAAACTTTTTTATTTTTATTTTTTTTGCGTGATATTTTATTTGAATAATAATTTCCAAAAGGCTGTCAGACTTTTAGGAGATAGGATGATGGACTCCAAAAAGGCCCAAAATATCGACTACCATGGCTAGAGAAAAAGAGATTATGATGGTGCCCAGATTTGGTAAAGAACGGGCTCGAGGCAAAATACCGGTGTAACTTAAGCCGGTACAATGAGGTGGGGCCGGAGGATATTGACAAAACACAGATTTCCACCTCATATCAATAAGTATGCATCATTTGTGGACAGGGAAGAGGAAGAGACACTCAAAAAGTCATATGTCAACAAACAAAAGTCAGTGTAATCATTACATTGGGACACGTGTCACCACTGTTAGTTCTCTATGTGTTTTGATGATAACTAGCAATTGTAAACACAAGTTAAAAGTTGTTTTGATAAGTTGAAAAAACTCACTATCAAGTGAATACTCGAGTATTGGTTTCAATACTCAAGTATTGAGTTTACAGAGAATGGCTTGTTTCCACAAGGTCACACAATACTCAAGTATTGATCTCAATACTCAAGTATTTGAGTTACAGAGAGTTCTCTAAGTTTTTCACTATAAGTCAATACTCCAGTATTGGTTTCAATACTCAAGTATTGATCATACGAGACTCTTTCATTTGAAAGGAAAAAGTGCCAATACTCAAGTATCCATATGGATACTCAAGTATTGGTCATACGAAAAATCATTAAAGTATTCAACATGTGAATACTCGAGTATTGGTTTGAATACTCGAGTATTGGGCAAACATAAACTTTTCAAAGTTTTTCACATGTTTATCAATATGTTTAAATCAATACTCAAGTATTGGAATGGCAAAGACTTCATAAGTATTGAAAATAGTTCAATACTCGAGTATTGATATGATTACTCGAGTATTGACCAGACGAAAAAGTTTCGCTATTTCCAAGTGATTTGAATACTCAAGTATTAAGGTGAATACTCAAGTATTGACTTGGAAATGATTTCACAAAGTTTTTTCAAACAAATTCAATACTCAAGTATTGAGTTGAATACTCGAGTATTGGGCACACAGAGAGCTTGGCTCTTTTTCAAATATTTTGAAAACTCAAGTATTGATTTGAATACTCAAGTATTGAGGTTTTGAACTTAAACTTATTTTCACATAAAAAGTTCAATACTCAAGTATTGGTTTCAATACTCGAGTATTGGTCCTACTCAAAGAAATTGTCCAACGCTCAAATCATGTAGTGCCTTCTCTAGAAAACGAATACTCAAGTATTCAGATGAATACTCAAGTATTCACATTAGTGCACAGTGCAATACTCCAGTATTGAAGAACTCACTCGAGTATTGGTCGCGGTTTTTGAAAATCAACTTGAGCGAAATTGTGAAATCCTATTTGTTTGATTCTAATACTTGTCATCATTATTCTCTGATATTCCCTGCTATGTTTAATCACTTTCTTAGTGAGTTTCAGCTTGCTTAAACGAGATTAAATGAAGATTTAAAGCAAAAGCAAAAAGCTGTCAGAACATTAAATGCTAAACCCAGAAAGTTGCATACTTTTGGGTAATCCTTCTGCACACGCCTACAAAGGATTAATGTCTACCTACCACATCCAAGTTTGCTATTCCAACGGATTTATTTACTAGAAGTCAACTCTGAACTTCTGCTCAACTGGATTAAGTGAAGATTAGTGAGAGAAGAAGACCAAAACATTTCCTAATCCTTGGTTAAAGTCTCCAACGGTTATATGAGGGATTACAACGGTCATTTAATGCACTCTCAGTATAAATAGAGCTGCATTCAATTTCTCTCAACAACTAAGACAGCAGAAAACAAAAATCATTCAAAGTTTCTAACTACTCTTGAGTTTTTCTTGTACTAAGTATCTGTTGATACATTAGAGCTTCAGTGTTTATTTATATCTACTCTTAGAGAGAGTTTCTTACTTACAAATCATTTATTGTAAAGAATCACAAGTCAGGGGACTTGGTGATTGGGTTCATTGATTACAACTTGTAAGGGGAGTAAGTTCTAGTGAGAGAATTACTCTTGAGTACGGAGTGTGTAATCATTTGAGATAGTGAAAAACCCGGAGAGTCCGGGACCGGACGTAGGTCAAGAGATTGGACCGAACCAGTATAAATCCTTGTGTCTTGCTCTTCTATTCTCATCTTAGCTCATCTCTGTTTTTAGTGTTCAAAAACATACCGATTTCGAAAAGATTTTTAAAATCCTCAATTCACCCCCCTCTTGGTGATTTAGCTCCACTTTCAACCACAAGGCTAAAAGAGGAAAAAGTAAGGGTAAAATGGTCAAATCCTTACCCTTTAAGCATTCAAATTCGTCCACCCAAGGAGAGAGAAAGAAAATCAGATGATTTTATCTGTACTCAGGCCCAAACATAAAATACGGGTCCCATAGGGTGTTAACCAGTAAAAAAAGGGGACCGATAAGGACCAATTAGAGGCTTCTTTTTGGACTGAATGAGACAAATGTGGGGCCACATGGAAGAGTAAAGTGGCACCACATATTTATGTCCAATCAGGGGAAAATATCTAAAAAGTTGAAGAAAGGTGAAAAAGGGAGCACCCATTTAACCAGAGGTGCACAACAAGGAGCAGTGGATAAAGACTGGACTGGATAAAGTCAAAAAGTGAGGGATCAGATTGTGTGGGGCCCAAATGGCGCCACACACTCCCCTAACATATCTCTAGAATTATCTAGATTTATGGAGAGAAAATAAGCCAATAATTAGGGTACAAGCCTTTAACCAGTGGACAAAAGGGTGTTTTGGGCCAAAATGGGTAATTTCCACCATTTGAGGAAGTAAAAATCTGATTCATATGGATAGGGATGAGCCACCTAAGCCCCTCTAGAATGCTCTGGATTTTCTTGAGGATTAAGCCAAAAAGCCTGATCCAATTTATTAACTAATGGACAAAAACATACACCAGATAATCCAGACTGCCCTGACTCATTATAATCATTTTAAAAAGGCTTCAAATCTTCACTTTTGCTCCCTAAGGGTGTGTTTGGTTTGAGGGGAGGGAGTGGAAAGTAAGATATTGACCAAATTTTCATTAATGAAGAGAATATTCCTTTTTTGTTGAAGGTATATTTTTGGAATATTGAAAAGTTTCCATGGACTTTTTGGTAAAGAGGAGGTAAAAGATCTCCCCCTCCCCCTCCCTCAAACCAAACTAGCCCTAAGTGGCGTGACCAGCAAAGATAAGAGGAAGAGTCCAGCAAGCTTTCCACACTTTGAACAAGAGCCAAATCACCAAGAACACCAAGCCAGATCTCCAATTTCAGGTAAACACTGAAAACTCAATTCTTTGAAGTTCAAGTTGAGATTTTCGTCCATGGTGTTAGGGCTTGGTGTTGTGATCTGATTTTGGTTTTTTTGAGGGTTCCAATGAGTCTAAAAACGTGATTTTGTATGGGTTCTATCATGGTTAAAGTTTTCGAACTCATAAACACCGAAAACACCAAGAAGAAGCTTGCTGCCAGTTCTGGAAATTCTGAGCAGCAAAGCTTCAACCATGCCTTAAAATAGTAAATGAAGTCGGTTTAAGTTGAACTTTTACAGGCAGAAATTAGACATCCTGATCTTCACTGTGATGTATAATTTTGTGTCTTTTTGATTTTTCTGCTAAGAAAAATAAATTGGTAAAGTTTACTCAAAAAGCTGTAGGATGTTTCTAACTATAAGCTAAAGTTTTGGCTACACGCCAAAATATGAATGCTTTTGCATTCTAGAAATAGTTTTACTAAAAAATAGACATCTTAATGGTTCAAATGGCACTGGTTTCATACAAAAATGATTTTTTTTTTGGAATTTATTAAAAATGTTTGAAGTTGGACCAAAAATGTTGGATTTTCTGGAGCACTTGTGTAAGGCTCGGATTTTGTGATAAATGTAAGGGTATTTTTGGAAATAATAAAAATAAGGTATTTTGGTGTTATTTAGGGTTAAAGCATACTTGGGGAAGCTATCAGACACATTGAAATTTTAAGACAGTGTATACCCCACCAGGTAGTAACTGCTTTACTCAAGTACTTTTATGTGTTTGTTGTATGTTTGTGGTTGCCATGTGTGTTTGTATTTTTGCCAAATATGCATACAGAGCATGTTGGGGTTCGATTCCCTAACTATGTATTCCTAGTGCTGAGGAGAGGTTCGGGGCTGGCCTTGATTGACGGCTTTACAGGTTGATAGGTCGGGGGCTGTCTTGGTGCAGGCGGCTCTACGGGTCATGACTCTGGTAAGTCCGGGGCTTGCCTTGGTAAAGCAGCCTGACGGCGCGTGGTAGTCGGTTATTTTTATATGTTTCTGTTTGCATATGTGGTATATTTGGAATATTATATGTGATTTTATTTGTGACGTGGCTGCATGCATACACTTTACACATTTCACATGAGTATTGACAGTTACTCTGGTGGCCATTATCAGACTCCAGACGCTTTTGTAGATACAGGAGGTCGTGCTTGAAGTTTGAAGAACCTTTTTGGAGAGGTAGGGCGTTACAGTACAGTTGAAGAATAGGGGATGCCCTATTATATTTTATATTTATATTTTGAGATGACTGTATATATTTTTGGTATTTATTTTTGGATGACTGTACCCTTAACCCCTCGGGAACTTTTACTTTCTATTTATTTTACTTTTACCAGTACAGTAGATCATCCAAACCGGTTTAATGCTTTGTTGCGCTCACTCTGATATATGTTAAATGGACCTAATGATGAAGGAAAGGTAACTAATAAAAGGAATTCCTCTAACCCGCCACCCGAAAGGGCGAGGCCGGTAGGGGTGTAACATATGAAGCTTGAAACTTCGCTTTCACCTTTCTTCTCATTCTTTGTGGCTCTCAAATTTCTAGGCACAAATATCTTCATGTTGGGATCCGTACAAGCAGTGGAATAAAAAAAACTTTATCAATCATATAGAGAGGATCTATCAACGACGTTTAAATCGTTTTTGTTAGAAAAATCGTACCTTTTAGAACTGGTGTGCGTCTCTTTGCAAACACGTGGGCTAACACCTTGCTCGATCAATCTCTAGGAGCCGACACTACGAATCCACTCCCTTACCAGTATCCACACCGAACAGCTCTCCAACACGTATGGCAGCGTGCCAATGCCTTCTTCCTTTGTGTCCCACGTTTTTCTCTCTAGGATTTCTTTCGCGGCTTATCTCTCTCTTTTCAATACGACTAAAGCTCCATTATATAGAGTTTCTCAAACCCTAATTGGGCCATATTAAAATATTCAAGATTAATTTAAATCAATCTTGGAAAACAAATTTGGATTAATATATTAATTAAATCTGTCCAACAAATCTAATCTGAAAGTAGAGCTTAATCACCAAGAGGGGGTGAATTGGGGACTTTAAAATTATTTTCTAAGTGCTCTATTTTAAACACAAAAAATAGAGCTAAACAGAGTATAGAGAGGAAGAGCAAGACACAAGGAATTATACTGGTTCAGTCCAACCTCTTGACCTACGTCCAGTCCCCGAACTCTCTGGGATTTTCACTATTTCAAATGATTACACACTCTGTAACTCAAGAGTAATTCTCTCACTAGAACTTACTCCCCCTTACAAGTTGCAATCAATATCTCAATCTCCAAGTCCCCGACTTGAGATTCTTACAATGAAATGATTCACAATAAATGAACTCTCTCTAAGAGTAGATAAATATAAACACTGAAGATCAATGTATCAAAAGATACTTTACAAGTGAAAACTGAAAGAGTAGTTGGTAAACTTGAATGCAATTCGTTTCCAGCAGATGTGTTGTTGAAAAGAATTAAATGCTACTCTATTTATACTAAGAGAGCATTAAATAACCATTGCTAACTCCATTATAACCGTTGGTGCACTAATCTAGCTGTTGGAGGCACTTTGGTGTCTTCTCTCTCTACTCTTCAGTTAATTGCTTTTATCCAAAGGATTAGTGTTGACTTTCCTTGTAATAGATCTGTTGGAAGAGCAGCTACTACTTAGGGAAAGTAGACATTAATCCCTTTGCAACGTGTAGACAATGATGGTACAAAAGGATGCAAGATTTCTGGGCTTTGCATTTAATGTTCTGACATCACCTTTTGTTTTTGCTCAAATCTTCATTTAATATCTTCTAAACCATTTGTAACTCACTAACAAACTGATTAAACAAAGTTAAGAATAGTAGTGAATGTATAGGATAAGTATTAAAATCAAACGGGAAGATTTCAGAAATTCGAGCAAGTTGATTTTCAAAACCAGCGATGCAAACTCAAGTTTTATTTATCAAAACTCGAGTTTTGGACTTTTATATTGAAACCATGTTTAAGTCCACAAACTCAAAACTGGAGTTTCCAAAATGATAAAATGAGCAAAGCTCTCTGTAAACCTGAAACTCAAGTTTCCAAAACTAAACTCGAGTTTCCACTTAAGATTGGAAACCTTTGAAAATCTATCCCAGGTGAAAACTGGAGTTTTCAAATGTAAACTGGAATTTTCAAAATAGATGAAAAGTGCAAAGCTTTCTGGTTGGTCAAAACTCGAGTTTCCCATACTAAACTTGAGTTTCCATTTTAAGTATGAAAACTCAGAATTTTATCCCAAAGTCAAAACTGGAGTTTTCAATCAAAATTGGAGTTTTCAAAAACTGAGTAAAACTAGAAAACTTTCTGCCAAGTGCAAACTCGAGTTTCCAAAGTAAAACACGAGTTTTCTCATAATTTAGAAAAACTTAGAAAACTCATGGCAAATTGAAAACTGGAGTTTCCATATCAAAACTGGAGTTTTCATAACTCAGAATGTTGGAGACTCTCTGTATGACCAAAACTCGAGTTTCCAAATGGAAACTGGAGTTTTGCTTAATTCTGAAAATATTGAAAAGTCTCTGTATTATGAAAACTGGAGTTTTGTCTAGGAGTGAAAATTTGGATAGCTCTCTGTAAGTTCAAAACTCGAGTTTCCAAATGAAAACAGGAGTTTTGCTTACTTCATTAAAGTTGAACTATTCTCTGTCAAGTCAAAACTCGAGTTTTGAGACCAAAACTCGAGTTTAGCTTTGACAGTAAGTTTTTCAATTTACCAAAGACAAACTTTAACTTGTGTTTACAATTATCAGTTATCATCAAAACACATAGAGAACTAATATAATCAAATCTATTTATTTAATCCAAATTAAAAGCTTGCTAATTTAATTTATCTTTATAAATTAAATCTAAGATATGATATCTATCTATTTAATTAAATCGAGTTACTACATCTCAATTCAAATTAAATCGGATATATAATATCTTTATTCAAAAATTAAAGCCGAGATACAATATCTCTATTTGTTTTAAATATTTAATTTATCAAATAAATTAAATACAAAACAAATATTATATAATAATATCATTATTAAATAATAATATTATTATTTAATTTCAAAATTATATATATATATATATATCCATCCTAGATTAAATACAGCATTCATTAAATCTTAGACATATCAAAGATTCAATGAATCTGGACACTTTTTCTTGTGTTGGGCTATTCTTGTATGCGACCTTGCAGGCTCACATGAGATTGGCAACGGGCTAATACAGTACCAGCCCACAAGTCGTAAGTGAAAGTGGAGCTTAATCACCAAGAGGGGGGTGAATTGGGGATTTTTAAAAATTCTTCCAGAAAAGCTCTGTTTTTCGAAACTAAAACAGAGTAGACTATGGAGTATAGAAGAATAGCAAGACACAAGGAATTATACTGGTTCGGTCCAATCTCTTGACCTACGTCCAGTCCCCAGACTCTCTGGGTTTTTCACTATCACAATTGATTACACACTCTACACTCAAGAGTAATTCTCTCACTAGAACTTACTCCCCCTTACAAGTTGTAATCAATGAACCCAATCTCCAAGTCCCCAGACTTGAGATACTCACAATAAATGATTTACAATCAATGAACTCTCTCTAAGAGTAGATAATGATAAACACTGAAGATTGAATGTATCAACAGATACTTAGTACAAAAAGACTCAAGAGTAGATGAAGGCTTTTATGATTTTCGCTTTCTGAGGTCTTAGTTATTGAGAGGAATTGAATGCTCTTCTATTTATACTTAGAAGGCATTAAATGACCGTTATAATTCTTCATATAACCATTGGTGACATTAACCAAGGTTCTGGTTCAGTTTTGGTCTTCTTCTCTCTCTAATCTTCACTTAATCCAGTTGGGTAGAAGATCAGAGTTGACTTCTAGTAAATAAATCCGTTGGAATAGCAGCTGCTGGATGTGGTAGGTAGGCATTAATCCTTTGTAAGCGTGTGCAGAAGGATTTCCCAAAAGTGTGCAACTTTCTGGGTTTAGCATTTAATGTTCGGACTTTTTTTGCTTTTGGTATTAAATCTTCATTTAATCTCGTTTAAGCAAGCTGAAAATCACTAACAAAGTGATTAAACATAGCTGGGAATATATAAGAATGATAATAGAAAGCATTAAGATCAAACACGAAGAAATCACAAATTCGTATGATTTGAATTTTGAATACTTGCGCCCAATACTTGAGTGAGTTCTTCAATACTTGAGTATTGCACTCGTGCACTAATGTGAATACTTGAGTATTCGATGAATACTTGAGTATTCGTCTTCCGAGAGAAGGCACTATATGATTTGAGCGTTTGGACAATTTTTGAGTAGGACCAATACTCGAGTATTGAACCAATACTTGAGTATTGAACTTTTATGTGGAAATAAGTTTAAGTCCAAAACTTCAATACTTGAATATTCAAATCAATACTTGAGTTTTCAAAATATTTGAAAAAGAGCCAAGCTCTATGTATGCTCAATACTCAATACTCGAGTATTCAACTCAATACTTGAGTATTGAACTGTTTGAAAACTTTGTGAAAACTTTTCCAAGTCAATACTTGAGTATTCAAATCACTTGGAAATAGTGAAACTTTCTGTCCTAGCCAATACTCGAGTATTCAAACCAATACTTGAGTATTGAACTGTTTGAAAACTTTGTGAAAACTTTTCCAAGTCAATACTTGAGTATTCATCTCAATACTTGAGTATTCAAATCATTTGGAAATAGCAAAACTTTCTGTCTGGTCAATACTCGAGTAATCATATCAATACTCGAGTATTGAACTATTTTCAATACTTGTGAAGTCTCTCCATTCCATTACTTGAGTATTCATATCAATACTTGAGTATTGATAAACATGTGAAAAACTTTGAAACCTTTCTTTTGCCCAAGACTCGAGTATTCAAACCAATACTCGAGTATTCACATGTTGAATACTTTAATGATTTTATGTATGACCAATACTTGAGTATCCATATGGATACTTGAGTATTGATAATTTGTTATTTCAGTGAAAGAGTTTCTGTAAGATCAATACTTGAGTATTGAAACCAATACTTGAGTATTGAACATTTAGCGAAAAATGCACCATTCACTGTCAACTCAATACTTGAGTAATGAAATCATTACTCGAGTATTCACCTGACAGCAAGTTCTCTTTTTTTTTTAACTTATCAGAAACTCATTTTATCTTGCGTTTACAATTGTCAGTTATCATCAAAACACATAGAGAACTAACAGTAAGCGGCCTCTAGCAAGACATTGTGACTACCCAATTCATATGGGGATCGATGATACGATACAACCTATTGTACAACCATGGCACGTCCCTTTTGTCACGCGATAAGTTGGTCAAGGATGAGGCATGGATAATGTCAACTTCATGTTCTTGATCATTACTTTCTCGATTCTTGAGTAGTCTAACAATTGAAATGGAAACTCCTTTCCATCGTAGTATGGCCATACATTTCTCAAACTCACTGATCGAGGGGCCCAGTAATATCTCTCTACAAATGTGAGGGACAAATTCCATCTTGACCATTCACATTCCTCTACATGAAAACCACTTATCCAGATTGAAGCCTTTATCATCACCCGGTCAAAGGTGACTTTTGACTAGGTCAAAGACTAGCAACTCTCATGTAGGAATCCATGATGATCTCAGGTCAAAGGGCGTTGTGACGCGGTTATACATGAGAAAAACTTATGACTTAATCCATGCAGCTTTCTTATAGTGGGTCGGTCCTGCACCTTGTACTCTTACAAGTGCCTATGACTATGATTCGTATCTACATACCTCATCAAAGTCATACTGGTCTTATTTCATCTTCGCTTCCACGTAGATGACTGACCAGGGACATTTAGGATAATCTATAAGATATATCCAAGGATACAGTTATCACTATAAACATGCAAATGAAATGATAACTAAATGGAGATGACTTGCCCATAGGGCATAATTTCCAACACTTCATCACCTTGGATTTTAATTCAGCCCCGTGTTTAGCTTTTCTTCTACCTTCAAAAATCTTACTCTCATCAACCACCTCCATGAATATCTTCATCCTCATGTTCGAACGGTGAAATGAATCGTTTCCTGGTTTGTCGGTCCACCAGTTTTTCTCCGTTCGGCTCCCAAGCTGCATCTTCTACAATGGATCTCCACTCACTCGCTTCTTGTCTCAGTTGTTTCATTATTTCCTCGTGTTCTTATAACAGAGCTCCGAATTCAAGGAAGATTGTAGCAACATTAAAGTTTAGCAACATGAAGCGAGGGTTGTCGTCAATCTTATTAGAGGATTCTTCATCGGAACAAGATTCTGCCGCATTATTACTGTCGTGATTGTCGCCGTCAGGGAGGTTTAAAGGTTGATTAAGTTTCAACTAGTTAAATTCCCTTTTGTCGTCGTCTTTCTTGTTAGAGGATTCTTCATCAGAGCAGGATTCTTTGGCATTCCCGTTGTGATCACCGTTTGCTCAGGGAATTCGTCATTGAAAAAGGAAAATAATATGGTCGTGGCAATTCTGTTTTTGAACTTATTAGATGTTGAAAGTGTGGATCTCCAAGATCAAGACCATCGAAGTAGAATTGGATGGTGGTCACCTTTGTGCGGGAATCAGAGCACAAGAGGTCCTCCTCTGCAACCGCCATTGCTAACGTGGCACCGTTGTTTTCTAGAGCTAGGATGAGGAACAAGAACTTTCAGTTACCATTGTAGAAATTGAAGAAGATGAGCCAAAGAAGGAAGTAGCAGATGAGGGTAAAATTTCTCAAGGTTGAAGAAAAGGTAAATACGGTTGAATTAAAATCCAAGATGATGAAGATTTTTGTGCTTAGGGGGGAAAAAGAGAAGGTGAAAGCAAAAGCGAAGTTTCAAGCTCCATGGAAGGAGCAAAATCAGCTAGCATTAAAGGGCCCGCCTAAAGAAAAATAGTCATTTTTTGAGGTCCAGTCCTTGAGTATCAGAGGCGATACTATTTTAACAATCTTTTATTATTTTTTTAGTTTTTTTTTAAAATAAAATTAGAACAATGAAAATCTTAATTTAACACATAAATGTTGTCAAAATAAAAGTGTAAACGATACACATTATACAACAAATAAATATAGTCATACTAAAATCATAATCAAAGGTAAATTATTTTCCACATATCACAATTACAAATAATTAATGAGAAGACTTAACAAAATTAAAAATACTTCTTATTTTTTGATATAAAAAAAATACTTCTTATAAATATGTGTTGAAATGTAATGTATTTTTTGACCCCAAAAAAAATGTAATGTATTTAAGATGGCTTTTGAAGCCCCCAAACGCACGATTAGAAGCCCAAAAGCAAGATTGAGAGATTTTGGATTTTATGAGTTTGGTACAGCTTTTAGGCAATCGGACTTTTAAGGGGAAAATGTCCCAAAAGCCAGAAATTTGGGCTTATGACGGTGGAAATTCTCTCTCTCTTCTTCCTTATCTCTCTTCTCTAAACCGGATCAAAAACTCTCGCCGTTTTTTACTCTCATTCATTCTCATTAATTCGAAGCCCACATCCGGTGTACTCTGTCGTCGTTTTCCGCACTCAGTTTCTGACTCTTGTTTCCGTCGTTTCGCAGTTTTTCACCGTCAATTTCCATACACCGTTGTGTTGCAGTGTCTGTAAACTTCTGGCCCGTCTCTCTCTCTCACCGTGCATCTTGAACTTGACATCTCTTCTCCATTGTCACTCCGACAGAGTCTTGTGGTTGTTGGAGACGACGATTGATTGAATTGGGAGATTACGGGAGAGGAATGAGGGGTGGTGGAGGAGGATGCGGAGGGGAGGGTCTAGCGACGACGGAGGAAGGGTCCACCATTGGGATGAGATTGGATCGAAATCGAGTATATAAGACGACACCATCAGTGGAAAACAAAGAAGAGGATGAAAGGGTGAATCACAGAGAGACAGAGCTGGGCTATGTGATCGGGAAGCCCAGGTATCAGCATCGGCACGTGGGATTGCAGAAAAATCCTTCGGCATTTAGAGGGAAGGGCTGAGAAAGGGTCTGTATAGTCGGCCGTGGAAGTTGCAGGTTGCAGTCTTTGTTAAATAATACTCAAAAGGTCATAGGAGGAAGATGAAGCATCTATATGTATAATTTGGTGGATGTTGGATATTTGACAACAGTTGGGTATATCAAGTTATTTAGAGCTTTTTGGATGGGTGTGTGTATATATATATAAAGTCATTTTTTCAAAAAAAAAATGTTTTTCTTTTGTTATTTTATGTGTTTGGATGGTAGCTTTAAAAAAAAAGTAAAAGGCATAAAAAACCCCCTAAAATTCTCCTTTTTTTTTTTTCAATTTAGAGCAAAAAAAAAAAAATAGTAAATGTGATAGATGAGAGAGAATGAAAAAAAAAAATTGACAGCCTATTTGATTTTTGACAAAATGACCACAAATACCCTATAACTTTTTCCAGCCTTCGCGCCGTATACTCCCTCTCCTTTGTGCCATCGTGTTCGCGCCGTCTCCTCCTCCTTTCGGCAATACTTCCTTCTCCTCTCTTACAGGTTAACCTCAAATCGACAACCTCACCATATTGTTTTCAAATTTCACGATATAAGATTGGCTATTCGTTTCCATTCATCAAGCATTTTATAATGCCATTTTTTCTACCTGAATAGTTCTGCTGCTCCTTTATCACCAATCAGTAGCCATTGAAGTTGGGTCTTCAATGGTTTGGGTTCAGGTTCTCAAAGTTGGGTTCAGACTTTAGCTTTCACTTATAGGATATCAAACCATTTGCCCAATTATATAAAAATCACAAAATGTTTGTCATTTGTCATTGTTTTGAGTATCGCTTCGGTAGGGTAAAGAGAACTATTGCTCACCTTATGATTCATGCTTTTTTGTGAGGTGTGGCTTCAAAACTTTGAAAATGGTGCGAATGGTACAGAACCATTGCAGATGTTGCTAATCATTGGGCTAATGGATGTTTTTATGGGTTCACAAGATGATAAGTACTTGACTATCCTTTAAAGTACTGAATCCTTATTTTACTTGAGATCATTAAGATGTTAATTGAATGTTGTTTGTTAGCTTGTTAACAACTACAGTGGGATGTATTATAAAAAAACATTACAATGGGGTTTCTTATTTGTGAAGGGATTTGTGGTAGGAAAAGGGAAAGGGAAACAATCTTCTGCTACGTCTATATATATGGTTATGTCTAACATGTGTAAGGATTGTGTATCTTTTCTTTAGAATTACACTTTGCTTGCATAATATGTTTTGAGATTGTGGGTATGAATAGCAAAAGATGCCTTTACAAGTTAACTGTTAAATAAGATAAGATAGCAATCATGAATAATAAGATATATCAAAACTCTGGAAGGTATAATGAAACACGCTATACTACAGAGTCTTTTTATTTTTGTTTTTTTGCCAACATGCTATACTACAGAGTCAGGCTATATATTTATACACACGGGCCTTTACTACAGTAACAAAACTCATACGACATGATTACCCTCAGTCTCACTCCCATAGAATGAAGTAAATGTAAGTAAATTATTGGACTGAAAACTTTTTATTTTGCTTGTACATGTTTTGATTGAATTGAGCCTCTTCCATAGTTGAAGCTGTTAATCTTTTGTGCCAATTCGTTTAAGCAAAAGCAATCGAATACATTACTATTCCTAGTATTATACACGTGAGAATGAAAAGTGAGGGAAAACCAAATCAAATACATAAATACCATTTTCAACCCTATAGTAAGTCATATACAAGATGCTGATTATACAGAACCCTTTTTATCAGCATTATATCCGCTGCTCATTGCCAAGGATGCTTTTGTATGTGACTGTGAAATGTGAATTTAATTGACCAGAAAGTTTGTGATTAGTTATTCAATGATTGTCAGGACTGTGGTTTGTATTATTGTGCACTGGCACTTTAATTTATTTCATGCTCATTGTGCTTTTGTATATGATTGTGAAATGTGAATTTAATTGACTAGAAAGTTTTCATTTCGGTTTCAATGATATTCATGCTAGTTTTAACTATTCGTTCATTTGAGTTTAGAATGGCACCGAAAGTAGCTTGTATAACATCTACGCAAGAAACATTTGTTCAGCCTGAGAATGTTCGTGAAAGTTCTGTAAAGGCAAAATGGAATGATTCAAATACTGAAACTTTCTTGAAAGTTTGTGTTGAGGATGTTGAAGTTGGTATCAGGCCTCATACACATTTTAACAGAGATGGGTGGACCAATCTAGTTAACAAGTTTAATAATATCACCAGGAAGAATTATGATAAGAAATATTTGAAAAATAGATGAGATGCACTGAAATCATAATTTAGCATATGGGCAAGGTTGGTTGAAAAGGAGATTGGTCTTGGACGGGACTCAGTAAAGAACACTATAATGGCACCTCCAGAGTGGTGGGCAGCCAAGGGCAAAGTATGTATTTCCGATTAATTACAATATTGCAAGTCTTATACCTGCATTAGTTTATAATTTACTTACTAATTGGTTATTCATTTTCATTACAGGAGAATCCAAAATCTTTGAATTGGAAGGAACAAGGTCCAAAATTTATGAGTTTGATGGAAAAATGTTTCAAAGATGTGGTTGCGACTGGTTATGTTGTTTTTATGCCGCGCAAGCAAATTCTGTCACCTGAGGAAGCCATAGATGATGAGCCAATTAATGATAGTGATCATGCTTTGGAAGATGACGGGGTGGGTGAAAGGGATACTGAGGAACATCCCTTGGATCACAATCAGAGGCCAAGTGTACAAAACAATGATCCAAGAAAAAGGAAGAAAGGGAGGAAAGGAGAGAAAAGACAAGGGATAGGTGACAAATTACAACACTCCCTTGACTGGATCCTTGAAAATATTGACCAAATGTCACAAACATAAAGTGCAAATGACCATTTTAGCATGAGTAGATGTCTTATTATGTTAAAAGATGTGCCAGTTTAGTGAAGGGCAGCCCTACATACATGTTGGCCTCTTGAATCTTTTTCAAGAAACAAAATAGAGAGGCATTTGTTCATTACATGGAAAATGAACCTGAGCTCACTCTTTCATATTTAAGCATGTTTGAAGTTGAAGATGTTCAAAACTATAGATAGTTTATAGTATAGTGTTATGTTTGAAAATGAAAATGAATTTCTATTTGATGTTGAACATGAGATTATATGGCATAATCTTTGAACCTGAATTGTTGTTATGGTCTATTCATTGCACTTATTAGATAGTTGTTTTGGGAGATTATGGGAATAGAGTTATTTTGTTTGGTATTCATTGCACTTATTGTTGTTATGGTATATTTTATTTTGTTGTTTTGGTCTATTCATTGCACTTGTTGTTGTTGTGGTCTATTCATTGCACTTATTAGACATGTCTATTCTTTGAACCTGAATTGTTGTTATGGTCTATTTGATATTCTTTGTTTGGTTGCACAGGATGTCTGATACCTCTGACACAAATATCGATAACTATGAAAATGCAAATAGATTATATATTATGAACAAGAATACATTACTTGCAATTAGAGTAGTTGCTGTTGCTATCTCAAATTATCGTTCCCCATATGTACACAAAAAAAAAAAAAGAGAAAATCAATTCTTTCTAGACATAGATAGGTAGAAGAATTGAAGAGAGGAAATGAAAATCGATATTTTGAGCAATTTCGGATGAGAAAGCATGTGTTTAGAAATTTGGTGAGCGAATTGACTCAACACTTTGGATTAAAGCCAACACAGCATGTCGGCGTTGAGTAAGCCGTGGCAATTTTTTTTACATGATTGGTCACGAAGCCACTTAAAGAGACATTGAAGAGAGATTTCAACATTCTAGAGAGACAGTGTGGAGGTAATTTAATCGTGTATTAAGATCTGTTAACAATTTAGGACTTCAAATTATTAAGTCTGCTGATAATTTGTTTGGAGATGCTCCAGAATTTATTGAGGAAGATGAACGATATTGACCATACTTTATGGATTGTATAGGAGCTATAGATGCCACTCACATTGCTATTCATGTTCCTGCTAATATAATATTTTATGGATTCTTTTTATATATCCAAAGGCATTATACATCAGACTTCATGTGTTGAAACGCCTTAGCAAAACGGCATTGTAGAACACAAATATCAACATATTTTAAACGTTGCTCGTGCACTTTTATTTCAAGCACACCTTCCTAAATCTTTTTGGTGTTTTTCTAGACTTCATGTGGTTTTCCTCATTAATTGTTTACCCTCTCCATTTCTTCATCAGTCTACTCCTTTTTCTTTACTATATAGTAAATATCCTCCTTATTTAGATTTCAAAGTTTTTGGTTGCCTGTGTTATGCATCCACCATTTCAACCTATCATTCCAAATTTGATCCCCGGGCTTCAAAATGTGTCTTCCTTGGTTTTCTTGAAAATACCAAGGGATATTTGCTTTCAATGTTCTTAACAATAATATTTTTATTTCTCGAGATGTTGTCTTTTATGAGTCTTCTTTTCCTTATCCTTTGAATTTATCACATGACATTGTAGTCTCCCTTCCCACTAATATCCCCTTAACTATTCAAGTTCAAGACCTGATTCCATTTCTGATATATCCCCTTTGTTACCTGATTCCATCTCTGTACCCACTGTTTCCCTTGCCTTTGGTTTTATTTTAGACCCTGTTTCAGCTTTTTCCCCTACTTTCGATGTTTCTTCACCCCCACTGACCCTGACCCTATTTCTTCCCCTGTTTCCGCTATGCCTTCCCCCTTTTCTATTTCTCCCCCTTTGGCTCCCTCCCGTGTTCTTGGGTAGAACCCATAAACCACCTCGTTATTTGCAAGATTACTACTGTTTGGCCTTGACTACTTCAGCTGTTCCATTTTTTTCAGGTGATAAATTTCCCTTTTCTCTTGCTCTTTCTCCTTCTTTATCTTCTTCTTATCACACCTTTTGTCTCAATTTTTCTGCTGATGTCATTCCCACTACATATTGCCAAGCCTTTAAATATAAACCTTGGTGTGATGCCATGGATGCTGAAATTGCTGCTCTTGAACAGAGTAAGACCTAGACCCTGACTTCTTTACCTCATGGAAAGCAACCCTATTGGTTGTAAATGGGTATTTACAAAGAAATATAAATCTGATGGTTCCCTTGATCGTTACAAAGCTCGGTTAGTAGCTAAGGGTTTTACACAGACTAAAGGTATTGATTATTTTGATACTTTTTCCCCTGTTGCTAAGATGACCATTATTCATCTCTTACTTGCCCTTGCTGCTGCTAATAAATGGTACTTTCACCAACTTGATGTAAATAATGCTTTTTTTTCATGGTGATTTGAATGAGGAAGTTTATATTGTTTTGCCTCCTGGTTTTTATTCTACTGATTCTTTTCTGGTTTGTCGCCTTCAAAAGTCACTTTATGGCCTCAAACAGGCTAGTCAACAATGGTTTCATAAGCTTTCCTTCGTTCTTGTTTCTGCTGGATATGTGGAGTCCAAGGCATATTATACTTTGTTCATTAAGGCTTTTGGATCTAGTTTTACAGCCTTGTTGGTCTATGTAGATGATATTATTCTTACTGGTAATGACTTGTTTGAAATTACTACTGTTAAATCCAATCTTGATCTCCTTTTTAAGATCAAGGATCTTGGTTCAGCACGATACTTCCTTGGTCTTGAGATTGCTCATAGTAATTCTGGGATTTCATTATGTCAATGCAAGTTTGTTATGGATCTTTTGACTGATACAGGTTATCTTGATTGTAAGCCTGCTTCTACCCCCATGGATCCGAAGGTCAAGTTAAGTATCACTTCAGGCACTACTTTAACCGATGTAAGTTCTTATTGCCAACTCATTGGGCGTCTTTTATATTTGACTACTACTAGGCCTGATATTTCATTTGCAACCGAACAATTGAGTCAATTCAAGGCTGCTCCCACACCTTCAAGCTGCCAACTGAGTCCTCCGTTACTTGAAATCCACTCCATCTCATGGTCTTTTCTTTCCTTCCACCTCTGATTTGTCTTTAAAAGGCTTTAGTGATAGTGATTAGGCTGCTTGTCTTGATTCTCGTTGTTCTTTTACTGGCTATTATGTGTTTCTTGATGATGCACTTATTTCTTGGAAGTTAAAGAAGCAAAGTGTTGTCTCTCTTTCCTCTTGTAAAGATGAGTATCATGCTCTTGCTATGACCACTTGTGATATTCAGTGGTTGTTGTATTTGTTAGATGATTTGCGCATATCTCCATCTAAGGCTACCCCTTTATATTGTGACAATCAGTCTGCAATTCAGTTGGCATCCAATCCCACTTTTCATGCTCGTAGTAAGCATATTGACTTAGATTGCCATCTTGTTCGGGACAAAGTCAAAGAGGGGGTCATTCACTTGTTACCTATTCGTTCTCAATATCAACTTGCTGATGTGTTTACTAAGCCCCTTAGTTCTGGTTCTTTTCATTCTCTCACTTCCAAGCTGGGCATGATTGACACCAATGTTCCAACTTGCGGGGATGATAGAATATGTAAATAGAGATAATGGATAAATAGTTGATATTTCATTTATTAGTTGTATTTAACTTAGTTAGCCTTTATTGGTTGTATTGCTATTTTAGTTGTAACAAATTTAGTTTGCTACCCACGTGTACATAGACACTGATATAAGGGTATTATGTATTGTACATAATTAATCAGATGAGAATTTTATTTTTCTAGTTTCACTTTTCTCTCGGCTTTGCCTTCTCTGTTCATCTCTTCGATTCTTCTCGATTCTAGTCTCATTTCCAGATTCCAGATTACTCTTGCATCTGATTCAAAGTGGTTTCAAATGAATAAGCTTTTGCCATCCAAATGTGAGTACAATTGATAACTGAGTGATTAAGCACAAACGATTAGGTCTTAAATACAAAAAAGTTGCTGAAACATGAAAGGCCATTGATGCGTTGCTTTTGTCACTAAAGCAATCAATTAAACTAGGTCCTAATTAATTATACAGTTTAGGGTTAACCTAGGTCATTCTCCCAAGGAGCAATTTGTGGTTTTCTTTAGGTGATGAAAAATGCAATGGAATGGAATTGGACCTGAACTAGAATGCAAGACACTACTACCTATATGAAACTAAACTAACTAAATGCAAGATGAAAATGACTCTAAAATCTATATGAGAATGAAACTAATCTAGATGAAAATGCAATTTTGGGGGGTTTTATGAAAAGAGAATTAAAATCCTAAGAAAAGAAATTACTAACAACTAAGAAAATCAAATATAAAAAGGTAAGATCATTTAGTTTTGGTACGGTGAAGAGAACAACTCAGGATTTAAATGGAGTTAACTTTTTTAGCCTAAATTAATTAGTTAGATCAAAGCACTGCTATCAAGATCGCGTGTTAAAGCATAGGATCACACGAAATCACGAATTTCACAAACCACACGATCTAGCTAACCAGTGAAATCACATATTGCGTTGGAATGATAGGATTGACGGGAAATCATGGAAATCACTGATTGCACAATACTATTGCGTTTTGTAAATCAGGAAAAAAAAGCCCAAATACAGAATACCACCGGCAGCCATGACTAGCCATGACCCAAAATTGAATCATCACAAATTCACAATTTTAGAACCTTAATTTTGAAATTTAGGAGCCCTGAGTCCCTGACCTGTTGCTGCTTTCAGAATCAAAACCTTGTTGAGCTGCTGCTTTCAGCGGCTTTTCCCCGTTACTCCAGAAGCGCCGTCGCCACCGGAGATCACAGTTCCACTCTCTGTCTCTGGTAAGATCACGACCCAACCATTATTCTTGCTGGCCGCTGTGTGTTAGAACTTCGGACTTGGGTTAGGACGACTGAAGGAGAATAGTTGGTGGTGCCTGATAAGTGTAAGATTTTCCCACAAATAGTCGGTGCTTATGGATGATTCTTGAGTCTTGTGATCGAGGCACCGATGGATTTTTTTTTGTTTTAACTTTTAATAGTAAACTAGTAATGGTTGGGGTGTTGGACAGTTGTCTACTAAAGAAATAGTCAAAAAGCAAAATGTCAGATACTACTATTCAATGGCTAATAGTCATAAATCATAATACATCACAATTTTTTTGGTTTTAACTTTTAATACTAAAGTAATAGTTTTCGTTGTGCGTGCTCTACTGTGCTCTGCTCACTGTTCTCTCTAAAGAAATAGTTAATGAATTATGAATAAGATAATGGAATGACTTGGCTGGATTCTTTTTATTTGTTTTACTTTTTTTTTAAACTTTTGTTTGGTATGGGTACTTTGTTTATAAGTATGTTGGTCAAAAACTAAAAATATTATAATTTATTTTTTGTTGAGAATTGCCATGTGCTATTCGATTGCATGACCCTTGCTTTCTAATATTAATATTATATTATATAACATCTTTGCTTCTTTTATTTTATACAGTCATGTGCTATTCGATGCATGCCTTTGTTTCAATTGTAGTTTTTGTTTTGTTATGCAGAAACTTGGGGACTTTTAAAGTTGTGGGTCACTAGTTGGTATATAAAATATTGATTTTGTTGTTTATTACGTATGGCTTCAAGTGATGCTACTGGTAATAACAATGTTCAAGCTACTCCCGCCTCTAGTTCATTAACCCAATTACACAAAAATTCTCATGGGAATAGATCAGATATTGGATGGAAACATCGCTTTCCAATTAAAGGAGATGTAAGAAAAGTAAAATGCAAATACTGTGAGAAAGTAGTGATGGGAGGTATTTAATGATTGAAGCATCATTTGGCGGGAACATAAAAAGATGTGGGAGCATATAGAACGGTGCCGGAAGAAGTAAAGAAAGAAATGTTGAATATTGTAGCCGGATTGCAAGTGAAATTAATGAAAAATACTAGGACTCTAACACAACTAGAAGAAGAAGAGACTGGTTGTGAAATTGAAAAAAGACAACGGGATGAAGATGGTGGTGGGTCTAATATTTTCAAGAAAAGCAGAATAACTACTCAGACAACTATCAACACCATACTTAAGAAGAATGTGAGAGAGGAGGCATGTTTTGACATATGTTCTTTTATTTATAGGAATGTCATTCCTTTCAATGTGTTAAATTGTGATGAATTCAAAAAGATGTGTGAATCTATTTCAAGACATAGATTAGGTTTCAAGCCACCATCGTATCATGAGTGTAGAGTAAAATATTTGAAGAAACATTATGATAAGACAATGAAAACTATTGAAGAACACGGGGCTGAATGGAAAAAAAGGGATGCACAGTAATGACTGATGGATGGATAGATAAAAGAAGGAGAACAATAATAAATTGAGTGAATAGCTCTATGGGAACTGTGTTCCTTAAGTCCATTGATGCATCTCACATCACCAAAAGAGCTGACAAATTTTTTAAGATGATTGATGAAGTAGTTGAGGAGGTTGGTAAAGAAAATGTTGTCCAAGTTGTGACTGACAATGCCACAAATTATAAAGCTGTGGGAAAGTTGCTGATGGAGAAAAGGAAAAGGTTGTATTGGACACCTTGTGCAGCACATTGCATTGATCTAATGTTGGAGGATTTAGAGAGGAAGATATCCGTTCATCAAGAAACAATTCCAAAGGCAAAAAAAATCACAACTTATATCTATTCAAGGACTCTTCTCATTACTTTATTGCAGAGTTTCACCAAAGGTAAAGATTTGATAAGACCTGCCATGACTCGCTTTGCCACATCTTACTTGACTCTAGGATGCCTCCATGAATACAAACTTCCATTGATAAGAATGTTTAACTCTGACAAATGGAAGGGTAGCCGATTTGCAAAGTCAAGGGATGGAAAGTGTATTGAAAATGTGATTATGGACAAAGAGTTTTGGAAAAATATTGTCATTTGCTTGAAGGGTGCTCTTCTTCTTGTGAAAGTGCTTAGTTGATTCAGATGAGAAGGCAGCCATGAGATTCATTTATGAGGAGATGGATCTAGCTAAAACGAAAACTCAAGAAGCCTTCAATAGTGTTCAAAAATTGTAAGTGTTTAAGTTTTATTTTAATTGAAAATTTGTTTCAAGACTTCAATTCTTTGTTTTAAAACTAATTATTTTTTCATTATTTAGTTATAAGCCTATATGGGATGTCATTGATGCAAGATGGGACAAGAAACTCCATAGGCCTTTGCATGCTGCAGGCTATTTCTTTACCCCCAAACTTCATTATTCTCCTTCATTTAAAGTGGATCTTGACTTAAAACTTGGACTATATGATTGTGTACAAAGGATGATAGGGGATCTTGATGGTGCAAGTGTGATTGATGAGCAACTTGAAAACTTCAAGTATCGATGAGGTTTGTTAGGGTTTCCATTAGCAAGGAAGGGAGTTGAGTCCAAAAGTCCAGCAACATGGTGGGAATCTTATGGGGATGAAGTTCCTGAGCTCCAAAAGTTTGCTATTCGTGTCTTAAGCTTGACATGCAGTTCCTCTGGGTGTGAGCGAAATTGGAGTGCCTTTGAAATGGTATAATTTGATTAATTCAATAATTCTAAGTATGAATTGTATTCCGTTTCAAACATGTAATATATGATATGAGTAGTGTACTAATTGCTTTGTGTTTGTTTAGGTCCACACAAAGAAAAGAAATCATCTGAAGCAGAAGACAATGAATGATGTTGTTTTTATGATGACTAACTCAAGATTGGCCGAAAAGAAACATAGAAAACCTATTGAATATAATTTTGATGATCTTGAATCAGATGATGATTGGATTGTGGAAAATGAAGAAGATTTGAAAGATGTAGAAGTAGATCAATTTGATTTGAATGGTCCAATTGAAGAAGACTTGAATGAAGTTGAAGAAAGGGAACTGTTACGGACCTACTTTAGGCCCAACACCTGGACGGCCCAATAGTGAATATATCACATATTAGGATCTATCTATAATAAAGGGAAATCCTATCTCAGCTATAATCAAGGGAGATCTATCTTATCCAAAGATAGATTCGACAGTTATGATACTAGGGCAGTGGATTACGCCCATACTATCCCACCTGAGGTACACCCTATAAATACAGAGGTCAAACCCTAAGGTGCGGAGAGAACACTCTGACTGGAGCATACACACCACCCCCTTGGCTAAACGCCAACGTGTGTCCTCGAACTACGTGGACTTTGATCCCTCTACAGGGCACGTAGGCCCTAGGCATCGCGCCTAGGTCAAGTCCACTCCAAATCAACCAACATCAAACATGCTAGTCCATTAGGGCTAGCCATATTTGGTTCCACACCAGAACATTGGCGCCGACCATGGGGATCAGTGTTTTGAACTCAGGGACGCCATAGAACGGTTCATCAGAGAGGGCAAACTACGCCAATACGTGATACAAACTCAAGGGCGCAAAAATAACAAACGTAAGCAAGGAAGCCGAAGTAGAAGTCCAACCACTAATCCAAAGAAAGATGAGAAGCCCCGCAGGATGGCCGTTGAAGAAGAAGAATTTCCAGAAGCCCAATTCCACTGCAACGTTGTCAGCGGAGGTTTTGGTGGGGGAGGAGACACGATGAGCCAGCGCAAGAAATATTTAAGAGAAGTGCTTTCTGTAAGGGATCTCCCAAAGTTCAAGGACGATCCAACCAATCCGACACCGCCCCTTTAGTCTTTACCACTGAAGAGCTAAAAGACGTGGTGCCGGGGCACCAAGATGGATTGGTTATTACGGCAACCGTGGCTCAATGCCGGGTGAAAAGGGTTTTTGTCGATGCAGGGAGCTCGGTAGACATTATTAGCTGGGATGCTTATAAAATGATGAAGATGGATGCAGAAGACTTAAAGCCGTGCAAAACAACCCTTATAGGTTTCAACAGGGAACATTCACCTCCCAAGGGATATATCGACCTAAGACTAACGTTGGGAACCAGAGAGGCGTTCAAATCAGAACGGGTAAGGTTCATAGTTGCTTATTTCCCCTCCCCGTATAATATCATACTCGGCTGGCCAACCATTCATAGTTGGGATATGATAGTATCCACGAAGCACCAGAAATTGAAGATGGTAAACAACAAGAATAATGTTGTTGTTGTTAATGGAGATCAGAAGGAATCCCGTCAATGTTATTTTGAGACAATCCGAGACGGAGAAGGGGGACCACCATCCCCACCTTGGATTCAAAGAGGCGAACAAATCCTGAATGCCGAAAACCGCCGAAGAGACGGACGACCTGTTAGCATGGTGGAGCTCGACCTCAGGGACGAGCCCGAAATCCCACGTCTAGAACCAGAAGGCGAATTAGAAGAATTAATTCTCGGAGGAAATCCCTCAAAAACAATGAAGATCGGAGGAGCATTGAATCAGGATTTAAAAGATAGGTTGATCAAATTCCTAAGGCAGAACCAAGATGTATTCGCGTGGACGTCATTCGAAGTCCCATGTATCGATCCTAACTTCTCACACAAGTCGGCTATCCAAATTCGAGGTCCAAACCAAAGGGCACATAAAAAGAGAAATATCGGGGCCGACAAGCGGAAGGCCTTGGAGCAGCACGTGGAGGAACTCCTGGAAGCCGGGTTCATCAGGGAAATACAATACACTACGTGGCTCTCCAACGTAGTTATGGTAAAAAACCCAAGCGGAAAATGGAGAGTATGCACGGATTATACCAATTTAAATAAAGCGTGTCCAAAAGACTCATACGCAATGCCTAACATCGATCAGTTGGTCGACAACTCATCGAGTTTTCAATTGCTATCCTTCATGGACGCATACTCCAGTTACAATCAAATACCCATGCATCCGAATGATCAAGAGAGGACAGCTTTCATGACCGACAAAGCCAACTACTGCTACAACGTGATGCCCTTTGGCCTAAAAAATGCCGGGGCAACTTACAAACGGATGATGAACAAGGTATTCGCTGATCAGATTGGATAAAACATTGAGGTATACATCGATGATATGATCGTAAAGACAAAGGACCCGGAAAACCATGTCCATGATCTAGAGCAGACATTTAATAAATTGAGAAGGTTCCAGATCCGTTTGAACCCGGCCAAATGTGCATTTGGAGTCCCAGCCGGGAAGTTCCTAGGTTTTATGTTAACAAACCGAGGAATTGAAGCCAATTTGGATAAATGCAAGGCCGTCCTCGACATGCAGGCGCCGAGGACAAAGAAGGAAGTGCAGTAGTTAACCGGCCGCCTGGCTGCGCTAACCAGGTTTCTACCAAGATCAGCCGAGAACGCGCTCCCATTTTTTAGGTTGCTAAAGAAGGAAACACAAGGAGGATGGAACACGGACTGCGAGGCAGCATTTGAAAAGATCAAACTCTGTTTGGCGACCCCACCAGTACTATCAAAACCTAACCCGGGTGAGTCCTTATTTTTATACTTGTCTGTGGGAGAAGAAGCAGTGAGTGCGGCCCTAGTGAGAGAAACTGAGGCCGGCCAGTCCCGCTTTATTTTGTCGATGGGCGTTACAGAGCTCGGAATTGCGATATCAGAAGCTGGAAAAAGTGGCTTTCGCCCTGCTTATCTCGGCAAGAAGACTGAGACCTTACTTCCAGGGACATCGGATTATTGTCCAAACAAGCCAACCGCTCCGACAAATATTACACAAACCAGACTTGGCAAGGAGAATGACTAGCTGGGCCATCCAGCTATCCGAGTTCGACATCTCATACGAGGCCCGACATGCAATCAAATTACAAGCATTGGCAGATTTTGTAAGAGAACTCACCTCGACGGACAGGACCGATGAGGTTCAAGACAAAGTATGGAAGGTATATGTCGATGGTTCTTCGAATGCAAAGGGTAGCGGAGCCGAAATCATAGTTGAAAGCCCGGAAGGTATCACCATTGAACACTCCCTCCAATTGGAGTTCCCGACCTCGAATAACCAGGCTGAATATGAAGCTCTACTTGCCAGATTATTGCAAGCAAGAGAGCATGGAGCGCAGAGAGTAAGGGTTTTCACCGACTCTCAGCTTGTAGTCGCATAGATAGAGGGCACTTATCAGACAAAAGGTCCGTTACTAGCTAAGTATCTCAATAAAGCTAAGGAGGTGATCTCCGACTTCGACGAGGTTATAATCACCCACATCCCAAGAGAAGAAAACACCCGAGCGGACATCCTATCAAAACTCGCCAACACCAAGGGCCTGGGAAGCTTCCGAACTGTCATCCAGCAAAACCTAACAGAGCCGAGTTGCGTCATGACTATCTCGGCAGTTACGGATTGGAGGAGACCGATTGAAGATTACCTTGAAAGAGGGATTATATCGACGGATTCAGTCGATGCAAAGAAATTAATACGGGAAGCCGCCGTCTACACGATGATTGATTACCAGCTATACCAGAAAGGTCTACACTCTCCAATGATGAGATGTTTAGACTCATCCGAGGCCAAGTATGTGTTGGCCGAGATACATCAAGACGTGAATGGCCATCACATGGGGGGTAAAGCCCTTGCTAGGAAAGCTTTGCGGGCTGGATATTACTGGCCAACAATGAAGACAGATGCCATGGAAGCAGTCAAAAGGTGTGAAAGTTGCCAGAAACATGCCAAGATTATTTGGCCTCCGCCATCAGAATTAAACGGCATCTCGGCCCCTTGGCCCTTTTACAAATGGGGAATGGATCTCCTAGGGCCGTTCAAAGCAGCCCTGGGGCAATTTAGGTGGCTCGTCGTGGCGGTAGATTACTTTACTAAATGGATCGAAGCCGAGCCTTTAACCTCTATCACCTCAGCGCAGATTCAAAGGTTTTTTCGACACAATATTGCCTCTCGATTCGGAATCCCAGCCGAAATAGTCACGGACAACGGGACCCAGTTTATAGACAAAGGGTTCCAGGCTATGATGTCGGATCTAGATATTGTACAGCACTTCGCCTCGGTGGAACATCCAAAATCAAACGGCCAGGCCGAAGTAGCCAATAAAGTCGTTTTAGACGGCCTAAAGAAGCGGATGCAAGATGCAGAGTCCAACTAGGTCGAACAACTCTACAGCGTACTATGGGGGTATAGGACCAGCGTGCAGAGCTCAACCTAGGAAACCCCCTTCCGGTTGACCTATGGATGCGAGGCGATGATCCCGGTGGAGATAGGGCTTCCGTCATAGAGGAAGGCTAAAGTAATCCAAGAGGTAGGCGAGTCAAACGAAGATGCCTTGAGGACCGAACTGGACTTAATTGACGAGATCAGAGTCAGGGCACATTGCAAGGAGCTGGCTACCAAGCAACTCATCGCGGCAAAGTATAGTCGGAATGTAAGACCCCGTTCTTTCAACAGGGGCAACCTAGTACTTCGACGTGCGTATATTGGAAACAAAAACGCCAGAGATGGCAAGCTAGCAAAAAATTGGGAATGTCTGTATCGTATCAAAGAAAAGCTAAGCAACGGGGCATATATACTAGAAACCCTAGGAAGAAAGCTCGTCAAAAGAACCTAGAATGCCGACAAGCTGAGGGTCTACCATAGCTAGACCTCGGCTCGGACGTCGTTTATGATTGAACTTGGTTTATTTTTCCTTATTTAAATTCATGTCGTTTACATTTGGTTATTTTCCATTAACGTCATTACCTCTTTGAAGTTTTATCTTAAAGAAGAAACCCGTAGTGGAGTTCTTATTTCAAGTGCGTGCTGTTTATAACTTAAGTTTTTACACCGAGGTCCACAAACTCGGTTACATACACCGAGGTCCACGAACCCGGTTACATCGCGGTCCACGAACCCGGTCTCAATTAACACATCTAGATGGATGACACTAGGGCCGATGCACCTAGGTTACGAGCAATGTGAAGTCGCCTGTAAAGGTCTTCAAAAAATTGACGCGTCAACGCTCGCTCCTTTATAAAGAAGATGAATTGTCATGCCGACCCTGATCAGGTCAAAATGTTTGGCTTGGTGTAATGGACACCTCAGCTCAAACATGTGACATTTTGCCCTTATCTTGGTGAATGAACCTGGACAAGGGAGCCGGAACTCGGTAGTGCGTTAAATAAACATCCTATGCGATTATAAAAAGAAAACCCTACCAAATGTCCCCAGATTGCAAGTCTGGAAGAAAACGCAGATCTGCATTACTAAAGACCCTGGCCCGGTCAAATCCAATGGTTAGCATGTTAAAATGCGCAATCAAAAATAATGATTAATTTGTAAATTATAAATTAATTTTACGCCGAACAAAAGCGGCAAGTATTTAGTACAAAATTGCATAACAAGGGCACAGACACCCAAAAAAGCATAAAGATTGGTGTATCATGAGTCGACAGCACTCTGCTGCTTGGGAACCTCCGCTGAAGGAACTACCGGTACCTCCGCTGAAGGAGCCTCGGGTACATCTGCCGAAGGAGCCTCGGGTACATTTGCCGAAGGAGCCTCGGGCACGCCCGCCAATGGAACGTCGGGTAAAACCACTGAAGGAGCCTCGGCATCTTTCGAAGGAGCCTCGACGTCTTCCTCTTCTCCTTGCGCATCGCCTTCAAGTTCTGACACTGAGGCATCTTCAGGTGACGGAGGAGGAGGATAGAACCGACCTTCGTGAACATATGCCTGATAATGACACTTGACCAGATCTAGTGTGACATCAGGGTTCCAGTAATGGATTTGGGCCAAGGTCATATCAAAGGCATCCTTGGCAGTAGTCGCGATGGTGGAGGAACAGTTGGCATGAGCCTTCTGGAGGTCTTCAAGCGCCGACTTGGTCCCACCCAACTCTTCGGCAAGACTCCCCCTCTGAGTCTGTACCGTCTTCAACGCGTCCATACATTCGGAATGGGCAGTCCTCAGGCTAAAGAGTTCGGAGCTTGTTGACACCAGATTGTTCTTGACAGAGTTCAGCTCCTCTACCGTCTTTCCAGCCGACTCCTTGGCGGCCTTCAATTCTCCCTCGGCTTTTTCCCGTGCAGCCACTGCCAAGTCTCTCTCTGCCTCCATGCGACGCTTGTCGGCCGAGATGGAGACGATTTGGTGCTTCAAATGAAGCATAGATTGCACCATGCCGACCCCCTGCAGCAGACGATGTTGCACGGAATGAGCTAAACGTTCATCAGTGTTCGTCAGGGGAAGTACAGGATCCTGGAACCTCCGGGGAGGGAAAAAGGCGACACTAAGCTCCTCGGTGACCCCCTTTTCCCAAGCCAACCCCTGCGGCAGCTTAGTAGGAGGAGGAGGAGGAGGAGAAGGTGTAGCCGGCAATGACTGAGAAGAAGGTTGAGCCTCCTCAACCACAGCTTCCTTCTGCTTAGGGACAGTAGACTTAGCCGAAGGAGGGTTGGAGGTGTCAGCGTGAGCCAAGGTCCGAACCCTTCTAGCCTGTTGGGCCTGCGCTTATGACGCAGCTCGCTTCCGACCTCGATCGGCTTCAATGGCAACACAGGTATGTGACTCCGACCGCGAAGGAGCCCCACCATCAGGATTCACGTGGGCGAGATAGGGAGGCAGCCCGGTCATATCTTGAGTTGCAATAAGAAAATAAGAAAAGAGGTTAGTCATCGCATGGATTAGGAAAGGATAAAAGATTAAAGCGGGGCGTATAAAGAGTTCATACAAATAACATATCCCGGCTTGGAGCCGGGAGTAATAAAGTAAGCTGTGCTCCGGCTGCCATAGGTAGTAACATATGACACCAGCCGGTCAACAGAAAGAACCTTCTCGGCGAGGAGATCGTCTGGTTCAACTTGGTAAGAGGAGGGGGCCACCTTGTGGTGATTGTACATCCAGTACAACGGGAACTTCCATTCCACCGTTGGTCCCTCTACCCCTTTCAGAAACCAGGGCTGCTGCCCCGGTTTGGCGACGACCTTAAAGAAACCATTCTTGAAGTGCTTAAAGGAGTCTGAGAAAGCAGTCAAGAGCTTCCTGTCAGGGTCACTTCAAAGTGAAGTAAGCCCCTTCAATTTCTCCGCCTCCTTACCAGAGCGAGGTGTAAAAGGACAGAAGAAATAAAAAAAAAGGGCAGTCGTGCAAGGAATAGGATCTAAGAAGGAGCTGCACAACCGCTCAAAAGCCACTATGTAGGCCCACCATTGGGATGAAGTTGGGAGGGGGCCAGGTGAAGATAATCTAGGCAAGATATTTGGAATTCGGTAAACGGGAAGCGAATACCGAGCCGGGACAGGTAGGCTTTATAGAAGAAAAAGAAATTAGTACACCTGGCTGCCCTATATGAGCAAACGGGCTCATCAGCATCAGGAGGGCTCAGGCAACAACCTTCGAACTCCCCTAGCTTCATCCGATTAATCTCGGGTGTGGTCATTAAGGAGCGAGTAATGAGTACGTCGTATGTTACCTAGGGAAACCGCTTAAGGAGGGCTTTGGAAGGAACAGAGGAATTCGTCTCCTCGGGGTCGGATCGGCCACTAACTTGAGAAGAGGATGACTCCATGTAGACCTAAAAACAAACAAAAATGAAAAAGGGCAAAGATCAATAACTGAAGGGTACACCTGACGTGTGCATATTAATGCTAGAAGAAGGGCGACTTCCGGTGTTAACGGCCAAGGTAGAAATTATGGGGGACCAATGTCGGTAGGATCCGAGGGTAGTATTCGCCAGAAAATCCCAGCCGTTTGTGATAAAATATGAGATGTCGGCAAGACAGTCCCAACAGGGGCCGAGGTATCCCTCAGGCATAGATTTAACCCTGGCGCGCGGAGTGGGCTCGTAGAAATTAAGAGGCTCGAACGGGACGGCTTCAGGTACATCTCGGCCTACGGGGTTCGACAATTCGCTTTGGAAAGGGCGAGCATTTGGACATCTAAAAGAGGTGGAACGCGACCTCCTAGTACTCCCCCTACTTGAACCACCATGGAGTAAAAGGTTAGATCTAACTCCCTCAGGCAAAGGTGTTCCCAATATCCAATGGTTGGCCCTCGGGAAACGAGCGCGTAATGCCTCTTCTTCCTCTTCTGGGGTTAGTGATGGGTTTGAAAATGATGAAGGCTTATTCCTATCCATAAAAAACATAGAGGGGGAACCTAGAGCAGGCACAAAAGGGGCGATGAGACACAGAAGAAGTCAAATGGGATATACAAAACATAAAGGGACATACACCTAAGGGAAGAAACTCAGAACCCCGCGATGACCCGAAAGCTATCGCTAGAACTCACCAGAACAAACCCAGACAGAAAACCAGAAGAAGCCAACCAAACAGAAATTACGTAGAAGAAAAACAGGAATGAATGATCAAAGCTACAAAAGTCACACTACAGTAAGTAGAGAAGAAGAAAAGAACAATACCTGATAAGAAGGAGTGCAGGAAGAAATGAGACAGGATCAAAGGAAGCTTTGTCGCGACGAAAGTATCGTACCAGAGAATAGAGAAAGATAGAGAAAGCAAAGAAATCAAGTGATTGGAAAATGAAAGAAAATGTGAGCAACGGAGGGAAGAGTAAAGCAAAAGTTCAAACGACAGGGGTAAAAAGGGAAAATTAAGTATGACGTGCGACATGTGCCGAGAGCATTAAAGGCACACAAAATCCAAAGACGGCGAAGCAGGGTTGTTAAAATCCCTCGCCAGTCCACGGGCGCCACATGGCAGGGGGCAATGATGGAGAAGGCAGAAGGTTTTTTGACCTAGAAACACGTTAGAACTTTGGGCCTTATCTCAGACCCCGGCCCCCGGGATAAAAGTTTCTCGAAAAAAGAAATATCTCGGCAATATCACAGACTCAACAAACCCCTATGCATGATCTCGGATCCTTAGCTCGGACCTCGGATTCCGGAGAACATAATTACCGTGGCCGATGCTAATAGTGAACCGGCTCAGGCCTTCACCATATGCCATCCGGCTAAAGGATTAGCAATATCTCGAACTACGATGGCTTTGATCCCTCTATAGGGTACATAGGCCCTAGGCGCCATTCCTAGGTCAAGCCCAAATAAATCAAAAATCCGACATGCTAGGCCGACGAGTATAACCTACCTCAGTATTGCACCTCGGACAGAAAGTACCAGAGCGTGATACATCTCGGCAGATCAAACGCTTGAACTACCGAGCTGGGGGTAACTGTTATGGTCCGGTATAACGGCCCAAATGCCTAGACGGCCCAATACAGAATATATCATATATCTCGTATATGCCTACAATCATGGAGAATCTATCATATCTACAACCAAGCGATAAGATAGATCATGCAGTTACGATATCAATGCATACCCTATATATACAAGGGCATAAACCTAAGGTGCACACGTTCTAACTCAAGCCTGTTTACATAACGCATCACTGTGCACGATCCCCACTGAACACATCCCCCATCCCCCCTTTGGCGGATAGCCTATAGTGTACAATGATCCTTCGCCTTCCCGGATATCTTCACCATAGATACTCCGGTAAGGCCATCCGATCCAAGATCAAAGTAATAGCCCACTTGGCTAGACATATCTGGTTCCACACCAGAACATTTACTGTTCTGGTTTAGAACCAGATTTGGCTACCCCTAATGGACTAGCTTGTTTGATGTTGGTTGATTTGGAGCGGACTTGACCTAGGCGCGATGCCCAGGGCCTACGTACCCTGTAGAGGGATCAAAGCCCACGTAGTTCGAGGACACACCTTGGCGTTTAGCCAAAGGGGTAGTGTGTATGCTCCATTCAGTGTGTTCTATCTGCACCTTAGGGTTTGACCTATGTATTTATAGAGTGTACCTCAGGTGGGATAGTATGGGCCTTGTAATCCACGACCCTAGTATCATAACTGTCGAATCTATCTTTGGATAAGATAGATCTCCCTTGATTATAGCTGAGATAGGATTTCCCTTTATTATAGGTAGATCCTAATATGTGATATATTCACTGTTGGGCTTTCCAGGTGTTGGGCCTAATGTAGGTCCGTAACAGATGCCCCCCAGCCTGGTAGTTTGAGATTTCGAGCTGCCGGGATGTATTTTGTTCCCAAGCAGGTTATCCGGTGTAAGCTGTCGTGAACCTTGCCCTCTCGTATGTCTACCGCGCATTGTCAGGTTGGGTCATTCTGGCCCTGGCGACCAAAGTCTTTTACTCCCAGATCCGAGGTAAGGTCTCAAAGATCCGAGGTTGTAGTCTGCTGCTCAAAGATCCGAGGTAGTGTCTCATAGATCTGAGGTACTGTCAGGAAATTTGCTTGGTTTCAAGGCCGGGGTTCCCGTTGCGATTGCCATCATATTGATGAATTCGGATTCATTCGTATTCCGCTATCGATTTGCCTGTTAAGGTGATACGTTCTTCCTAAGGTGGGATCTATTTGTCTTTCCCTCGTTTTTCGCTTGCCTCGATCTCGGTTGATGGTGAACCCCATGAGGGCCTTCGTTAGTTCTTCATACATAATTGACAACTGGCAGTCGTGGACCTTACATTGCCGAGCTGTGTTTTGTTGATCCTGGCTGTCAAGGCGGCTTACTTCGAAGATCCGAGGTCTTGTCTCCAAGATCTGAGTAGTGCCAAGATGGTTCGCCTGCATTTGACTCCAGGTGTTGATCCCAGCTATCGAAGTGATCTACCCCAAAGATCCGAGGTAATATCTCAAAGATCTGAGGTAATGTCGAGGCGGTTTGCCTGACTTCGAGGTTGGGATCTTTCGTATCTGAGTTGTTCCAGCTTGATTTGCTTTTTTTTGAGTCTCAACGAATCTCGGATTTATTTATATTCTGATTGAGTTGCCCCCAGACATGTAGTCCGGGTTAATTTGCTTTGAAACTTCGTCTGTTTCTTTTCATGATCGTCGGGATCTCTTCTTCTTCACTCATCCGGGTTAAAGGGTTTGTTTGCTGCAACATCAAACTCCCCAAATCTGAATAATCCTGAAAAGGAAGGAATCGGGCTTGTTTGTATTGCTGACAGCTTTACAGTGCCACACTTGTCTCGTCGACCCCCCTCAGCCTGGCAGTCAAGGGCTCTGGGCTGCCGGGGTGCAATGACTATGACCATATGTTCATAGTTTTAATCGTGCATGTATTCGCCTTTATCTGTTGTGATGACGAATTTAATTTTGTGAATCCCAACGCGTGTTGGTAATTCTGTGACCGGGCCAGGGTCTTTAGTAATGCAGATCTGCGTTTTCTTCCAGACTTGCAATCTGGGGATGGTTGGTAGGGTTTTCTTGATATATCCTCATGGGATGTTTATCTTAACGCACTACCGAGTTCTGGCTCCCTCGTCCGGGTTGATTCACCAAGATAAGGGCAAAATGTCACATGTTTGAGCTGAGGTCTCCTTAACAGGAATCCAAACATTTTGACCTGATCAGGGTCGGCATGACAATTCATCTTCTGTATCAAGGAACGAGCGTTGACGCGTCAATTTTGTGAAGACCTTTACAGGCGACTTCACATTGCTCGAAACCTAGGCACATCGGCCCTAGTGTCATCCATCTAGATGTGTTAATTGAAACCGGGTTCGTGGACCACGGTGTAAAAAACTTAAGTTATAAACAGCACGCACTTGAAATTTCCACTGGGGGATTTAAATAATCCACTGCAATGATCTAACAAAAACAAGGAAATTGAATTATCATAAATGTAAAATTGAAATCAAGATCAAGAAAATAACCGTGCTCAAACATGATGTGTTTGAGGTGTTGCGAGTGCCGAGCCGGGATCTAGCTATAGTAGATGTTTAGTTTGTTGGCGTTACAGGTCCTTTTGATTGGCTTCCTTCCCAAGGTTTCGAGTATGTATGCTCTGAAAGACCTGGCTATCACCCAAGAGGGGGGTGAATTGGGTGTATGATTAAAACTTTACGAACTTTGAAAATCTTTTCGTAATATCTAAATCAACAGTTAGATATTCAAATAAGCATATACTGGAAATATAAGAGTTTAGGGAAGAGAATATGCAACCGTGATTTATCCCGGTTCGGTCCAATCCACAATGACCTACGTCCAAATCCCGGCTCATCCCGAGATTTTCAATCCACTATCTCCTTGTTTAACCGGGCACAAGAGAAAAGCCTTTACAACCTCACAAGTTTAGCCGGGCACTTGTGTAGCCTTTACAATCTCTTTCCGAGATATCCTCTCACGCAGAATACAATTACCGACTCTATACTCAGGATGATCCTCTTACACTAGGACTCACTCCCCCTTACAAGTTGTAATTGTATACCCACACTCAAAGGTTCCACAACCTTGAGATTTGAATGAATTGTAAAACAAATGATAACTCTCTCACAAAGTAGATGAATGATAAACACTGAAGCTTAGTAATATCTGAAGATATGTACAGACTATAAATGGATCGCTTTGAATGCTTTGTCTGTATGTGTGTCTATTCCACCGTTGATGAGTTCAATCCTTCGGGTATTTATAAGTTGAAGCTTGAGGACCGTTGGAAGGATTTGAATATGTCCGTTTGAATGTTTGAATATGTCCGTTGGGAGTCTTCAAACATCCGCGCCTTCTGCTTAGCCACGATCGAGTGTCCGCTCGGTTGGGTCTCTTTACAGTTGTCATTCACGTGTTCTCGGACAAAGGATAGCTTAAAATATTGATTCCGTGCTTTTGCTATTATGGGCTAGCCTTAATTGGGTTCAGCGCTTTGTCTCTGTTCTGCGTCTCTCTTGGTGCTTGACAGCTCATCAAAATTCAAACATTGGTTGATCATCTGAAACTTGCTAACAAGCATGATTAATAGCATTGAGAAGTATAGCAAGTAGAAATCAATTGATAACAATCATTTCTGAATTCTTGGACGTTGTTGCTATGAGCTTTGGTTTGCCCGAGAAATTGTTGACTCGACCGATAAATGGTGTCTTTGGGTTCTTCATATAATCATCTGAAAATCACTCAAAATGATGATTAGTAATATTGAATGATGTAGGAGAAGATATATTGAAGTTGCAGATGATTTGTGTTTGCTGATGAATTTAACACAAAGATTGCAGATGGAGATTTCGATCTTGCTCGAGTAGGAATCCATTCTTGCTTGGGCAAGCTTCTCTTGAATTAGACTTGGACGCTGATGCTCGGGCAAAGTATTTTGCCTGCTCGAGCATGGATAAAATAATGCTCGGGCAAAGCTCCTTTACAAAGGCTTGGAAGTGATCTGCTTCGATGTTGCTCGAGCATGGAAACTTTCTTGCTCGGGCAAGACATAGACAGAGGCGGAGAAGTGAAAGTGTATCGTTGTTGCTTGAGCAAGGTAGAAAGCATGCTTTCGGAGATATGCAGATTTGCTGATGTTGCTCGAGCATGCTTTCATGTTTGCTCGGGCAAACTCAAGTCAGAGGCGAAGTCATGAGAGCACAATACGCTGCTTGAGGCAACCCGGAAAGCATGCTTGCGGAGATTCAGAGTTTTGGTGCTGTTGCTCGAGCATGAAAATTTTCTTGCTCGGGCAAGACTTTTCATTAGGCAGTGGAAATGACTTCTACTCGCTGTTGCTCGAACAAGTCATAATTCTTGCTCGGGCAAGGTATACACAGAGGCGAGAATTTGAGAGTGATAGATGCTGCTCGGGCAACGTTTTGCCTTTGCTCGAGCATGATGCTCGAGCAAGCCTTCTTTGCTGCTCGGGCAAGACTTCCTGATTTGCTGAGTTTTGCTTTTGCCTCGATGTTGCTCGGGCATGCCAAAATTCTGTGCTCGGGCAAGGTTCCTTGACTGGCCTTCTTTTGCTTCTGCCTCGATGTTGCTCGGGCAAGAAATATTTCTTGCTCGAGCATGATTGTTGAATCATGTTGCTTTCAACTCTGGTATAAATCCAAGTTTAGTAAATCATTCCATTTCAGAAAGCTCTTCAAAAATTATTTCTATTTCAACAAGAATCAGCTCCAAGCTAGTTGTAGTTCGTCCATTAACATCAAAAGATTGAAGGTTGTTCAGATCAGCATTTTCTGCAACATCCTGAACTGAGCATCAACTTTCGAAGATCATATCTCCATGTTATGAACTCCGTTTTGGTTGGTTCAAGTCTTCCTAGAAAGCCTTGTGAGTCTACTTTCATATGCCACCAATTTCAGCTCAATTGGATTTGTCGTTTGTGAGATATTCTCAAATTACCGAAGGTTGATCTGGACTGTGACGTTGATTTTTGTTCCGACTTGAGAAATTCACAGCGCTCTCATATGGACTCATTTGGACTTTATATTTTTTCAACAGTACGTGTTGGATGTCTAGTTTAATATGCCGCTGGTTTCATGTCAATCCGATTCCTGGTTTGGGAGATATCGTCGAATTACCAGAGGTCGCCAGAAACAGAGCTGAACAGAGTATGCTGAAGAACAACCTTGCTCGAGCAAGCTTTCTTCTTTGCTCGGGCAAGAGCGGATTTTGGGCGAGAAATGCACCTTGCTCGGGCATAACATTGTTGTTGCTCGAGCATGACTTCAAACTCAATATGCTCGGGCAAGACACTGTTCAAGTGATAGAAATAGCTGAAATTACATAAATGCCCCCAAACAAACCAAGATTCTTCCGAAAGCTTGAACTTGCTTGTTTTAACTCCGAATTGAGTCGTTCCAACTTCTATTTAATCGTGGAGTCTTGTAGAATCAATCTAGGAACTTGTATAATGATTTTCTCATTCCATTAAACAAGTTCTTCCTTCCTTTCTTCTCTTTTCTTGATCATTCTCCATCATTAAACTTCACATCTACATTAAATATAAGAATTAGTCAAAGTAAAAGATAAATGTAGTATGCAAGCTTTTTGCTCTTACGAATGACATGTATATAAGACATCATCAAAACTAATCATAACCAACATGCTCCTTTGTCGAGCTTCTCCTTAACCTAGTAAGGGCCTTCCCAGTTTGCCGCTGGCTTGCCATCCCTGGCTTTCTTGTTTCCGACGTCTGCTCGTCGGTGTACAAGGTCAACCTGGCGAAGGCCGGCTGTAGCGGCTTTGCTTGACAAAAAATCCAGGCTTAAGGGTCGTGGTGATGGTATTCAGTTAATCCGAGGTCCAATTAAGAAGCATGGATTTCACTGGATCATCTTCAGTTTATCTAGGGGTCCAATAAAGGAGCGCGGATTTAACTGGATAGTCTTTAGTTTATTCGGTGTCCAATCAAGGAGCGCGGAGTCAACTGGATAATTTTTAGTTTATCCGGTGTCAAATTAAGGAGCACGGAGTCAACTGTACTTTACACGGAGCCCGAATCTTAAGCGTTCTAAGTGTAACCGGTCTATCTTTCTTTTTTCTTTTGGAGGTGGACTCCTCCGCAATATTTTTCCTGAATTTGTTCATTTATCCATGATGGGTGTCCTAACCCGGAATTTGCATATCTGAGGTGGGTGTCGTAACCCAGAATTTGTTTTTCCACGGAGCCCGAATTTTAACTGTATTCAGTGTAATCGGGTGGGAATTTGTTTTTCGGCGGAACCCGGACAGGGCCGGAGTCAAAAACTCTTATAGCAGCATCATATCCACCAATCTTAACTTTTCCAGTAGGAGCAATCTCGGTTATTGCATATAGTGCAATAAAAACTCTGCAATAAGAAACCCATGATGCTTTTTACTAAATGACGCAGCAACAATATCTAAACATGGAGGTGAAGATGTAATAGTCCTCCAGAATAGCCAAGGAATATCTCGGCAACAATCTTTGCTTCCTCAACGTCTTTGCTAGGTTTGGACTCTGCTCTAGGAGTATTTCCCATGTCGTCATATCATCTTCTTCGGCATCCACTTTCTTCAAAGTCTACGTCTCAACGCCTCAGTATCTCGGCAAGCTCCTCATCTCTCTCGATATCTGACTTAACTACATTCAATAAAGCCGATAGTGACTGCACACCTCAACGAATCTCGGCACCTTTGGATAATTATATCTCGGAGATCCATCGGGAAGTCGTCCTTGGGACTCATCGAATATGCCTTCCCCGAGCATTTCTTGGAGCCATCAATCTGCTTAGGAGCCAAGCTCGTCATCACATCACAAGCTGGACTTCAAGTCATAATCTCATATTTCGAATTGCAATCTCAGACTTGAAATTATTTCCGTCGGGATAGATGTCGTCCTCCACCCCTAGATGAGAATTGGGTGATGCAGAAGAAGCCTGGAAAATATGGTCACGATCACAATGCATTTGTCAACAACAATCTTGACATCAACACCGGGATATGAAAATTAACTCTCCCACAGAAATAATATACTCTGATGTCTCGGAATCTCGATATTGGGTCTCAGCATTCATCTTTCTCCAAAATCCTCATCTCGGCATGCAAACATTATTCACAGAATCAGAAAGCATGTCGGCATCTCAATACATATTGGTATCATGTATGTCGACATGCACATCAGAATCTCGGATCTATGTACATATCGACACCTCATCATTACTGCATTTAATAATCTTGGCCATCAATAATCCCGACACCTGAGATTGTACCTTCTCAATGGATATAGCGAAGAATTCGGTGTTATCTGACCGGGTGTAATGACCTCGGTGTATTTTATTTCTGACCGGGTGTAAATGACCTCGGTGTAGTATCTTTGGCTATCGATAGTAAAGAATTTAAATTTCCACTGAGGAATTCTTTATCCGGGGTCCGTTTAATTAACGCGCGCGAAGTTTAACTGCATAATTCCATTTTGGGTGTCGTAACCCTTTATTTGTTTTTACGCGGAACTCGGGTCTTACTGGGACCAGTTTAATCGGGTTCCACCTTCGTTCCCTTTCGTAGGGACGGACTCCATGCGAAACTCGGATCTTAACTGTAGTATAATCCAGAATTTGTTTATCCAGGAAGGGTGTTGTAACCCAAGATTCCATTATGTCTCTCCACCACCTTGATCATCGTGGTTGTCTTTAAGTTTGAGAGCAGAAGTGAACCCAAGATCCAGCTTCCGCAGCTACATTCTGCATTCTGTTGGGTTCTGGCATAAGGCTTCAATTTCTTCTATATCAACCCGCACATGATGTAGCTGTTGCCTCAGGTGCCAAAGAGATCAGAGAGATTCAGTTTCTCATGAAGATAACCCTAAACCCGGTATCAACTATTTGAAGACAAAGGCTTAATCTGTATAGAAGCCCCAGCACTCCGATATTGGATGCATCCTGATATTCCGACATTGGTTTAAAGCTACCTCATGCCTTTGTTGCTGTGAAACCGCAAGATACAGGTTTGAGAACTAGAATTCAAGCGAAACCAAAATAAAGACACTTGCGGAGGTTTTTTAGAAAATCTCTTTCGGCATAAATAGCAAGATCATTGTTGAACTCCAACACTTTGAAGCAACCAAAGAATCATAACTTCTCCATATCTCGGTCGACTTGAAGTTTCTGCCGAAGTGTTAGGCCATACCAATCTTGGACTCTAAATGATTATCTCGGCACCTTCAGATGGAGGCATCTTGCTCCTCTCTTTTTAGCGCCGAAGTATTTTAACATAGCAGCAATCAATGATAAAACTCGGCACAACCAACTCCAATCTCGGCCTACATGATTTCATAGCTCCATAGAGATTCCCTTAGCCATCTCTGAATTTAAACGTTTAAAACACTCCAAGACCTCGGCTGTAATGGCCATGGCGATACATCCAGAATATACTCGCCGAATGACTGGGAGTCGGATCTGAATTGTCATGCAAAATACAGTGTGATCCCGGCTGAACCTTGGTCCATAAGAGGGTATCTCAGGTACCCGTGGCCTCCATCTCAGCATATACCCTTCTCTGACATACGCACCTCGGCCTCTCAAAGCTATCATATGTATACCTAATCATCTCAGGCCATTTAGTAATCTAGGCCCTTTATAAACAACTCTGCTGGAAATCTTTGACACGCTGTTAACGCTAATTCGACTCCTTAGAGTATTTTCTGCAAGGATTATGTAATCTTGAAAGAGTACGCGAGACATTTATCATCTCTTCTTCTAAACGATCCTTCTCCTTTTAATCTAAACCTGTGTCTCACATTCCAAGAGAAGAAAACACCAGAGCTGGCATCCTCTCCAAACTTGCTAGTACCAAAGGCCTGGGAAACCACTGGACCGTCATCCAGCAAAACCTGGCAGAACCGAGCTACATCATGACTATCTCAGCGGCGACGGATTGGAGAAAACCGAGTAAGAATTATCCAGAAAGAGGAATTATTCCGATTGACTCAACCGAAGCTAAGAAATTGATCCAAGAGGCCGCCGTCTACGTAGTGATCGATGACCAACTATACCGGAAAGGTTTGCACTCTCCAATGATGAGATATATGAAGGAGTCAACGGTCACCACATGGGGGCAAAGCTCTGTCCAAGAAAGCTCTGCGTGCCGGCTACTACTGGCCAACCATGGTTGTCAGGAAACCCTCACGGGATAATTCTAACGGAAGCCCTCACGGGGTTATTTGAATTTTCAAAAGCATGTTCACCATCAATCGAGATCGAGGCAAGCAAAGACAAAGAACGAGGGAAAGACAAATAGATCCCACCTTGGGAAAAACCTATCGCCTAAACAGGAAAATCGGTAACGGAATACGAATGAATCCGAAGCAAATCGGTAACGGAATACGAATGAATCCGAATTCATCAAGATGATGACAATCGCAGCGGGAACCCCAGCCTTGAAACCAAGCAAGTTCCCCCATAGTACCTCGGATCTTTGAGACACTACCTCGGATCTTTGAGCAGCAGATTACTACCTCGGATCCTTGAGACATTACCTCGGATCTATGAGTAAATGACTTCGGTCGCCAGGGCCAGAATGACCCAACCTGACAATGCGCGGTAGACATACGAGAGGGTAAGGTTCACGACAGCCTACCCCGGATAACCTGCTTGGGAACAAAATACATCCCGGAAGCTCGAAATCTCGAACTACCGGCTGGGGGGCATCTGTTAAAGACCTACATTAGGCCCAACACCTGGACGGCCCTACAGTGAATATATCACATATTAGGATCTACCTATAATAAAGGGAAATCCTATCTTAGCTATAATCAAGGGAGATCTATCTTATCCAAAGATAGATTCGACAGTTATGATACTAGGGCAGTGGATTACGCCCATACTATCCCACCTGAGGTACACCCTATAAATACAGAGGTCAAACCCTAAGGTGCGGAGAGAACACTCTGACTGGAGCATACACACCACCCCCTTGGCTAAACGCCAACGTGTGTCCTCGAACTACGTGGACTTTGATCCCTCTACAGGGTACGTAGGCCCTAGGCATCGCGCCTAGGTCAACTCCACTCCAAATCAACCAACATCAAACATGCTAGTCCATTAGGGCTAGCCACATCTGGTTCCACATCAGAACAGGAACCTATTAACTTGAATGATTTGGACATTCCCGATTGTGTTAATGAACTTGTTGGAGGAGGAGTGGAAGAGGATATAGCCTGGGAACCCATTAACTTGAATGACTTTATTTAAATTAGAGATGTTTAACTCTTTCTTACTTTTAGTGTTTTGGTTTTATTTTATATATTGCCAAGTTGACAACTCTATTGTTATTGTTACTTTTATATTATGTTTATGAGTTTTACAATTTATGTTAGTTATTTTACATGCATATATATAGTCAAATATAACTTTATATCTTAGGTAATAGGATCTTACGATCCATGTCGATCCCATGATTTACGATCTTCACACCCCCTCCTGATCTTGTATAAGATCTCGATTTTAACAACATTGGATCAAAGAGAGATTAATGAAAAACTAAAATTAATGAATTTAATTGCCTAATTGAAACATGAGAAACCCTCAAGCTCAATAACACATAATCCACTAGAAAACTCATAATGAAATAAGCGGTGGCTAATTAATCTCATTAGAAACCAATCACATTTATTTCAAAATAATTTTAAAAATCTTGTTTACAATTATCCAATTGAATAACTAAACAATTTATCAACCTAATTAAACAATTAAGAAGATAAACCAAATTCACAATTAAATTAATAACGAAAACTCAATTATTAATTCAATTGACAATCCAAAGGTTGCAAACAAAAATCCAGCAATTGTTTCAAGCATAAAAACTTCAAATTATCAATCTAATCCAAAAGAAATATGTTACGATCTAAAACTAGATTGTTCTCTCAATTAACACAACTTGAAATCATTTAAAACTAAATTATCTCAAAGCTTGAATTAAAAAAATAAAAAGAACGACACTCCTTTGTGATCAGCGATGGACCCACGTTATATACACTTGCCGCCCCTTGAATTTGAGATTTTTTTAAAAAATAATAATAATACATATTTGAATGATTGCCCACCCTTAAATTAAATGCCCACCCTTAATACATCAAGACTGCACTCGTAATCAGATAGGGGATGATTGGTTGAATGATTGTTTAGTGCCTTATATTGAAAAAGATGTATTTGATAGCATTGATAATAAGGCAATTATGATGGAATTCCTAAAAATAAGCCTATAATGATGACATTGTAATTATTTTTATTGTAATATACTTTTGTTATTAAAATATATGTACTTGAACTTATTAAGTGCCCACACTTCATTGTAATTTATGTAACTTCATTTCTAACCGCACTTAGCCTTGTTTTTCTAAATGACATGTTAGTAAAATAATTGCCTTTCTTATTACATCATCAGTGTTCACTTGATTTCATGAATATTTTTTTTCTTTTTTTTTTGTTTATATTCTTTTGTTTTTTAATGCATGTAAAACTTTCTTTTTTAAAAAAATAATTTGGGGCGCCGCCCGAATCCCCTTGCCAATGGTTCCCCCTTCGCAATTTTCTCGGGTTTACCCCCGTTTGATGTTGGCGGCTAGGTTAATTTTTTGAAAGGAGGGGAGAGTTTTGGGTATCAATTTGAGTCTATTAAAATCAAGGTTTTGAAACCCGGACCGGTCACTGAACTGGTGGAGAGACTGGGTTAAGGGTTAGTGGGTTAGACTGGAGTCAAACCGGAGTCAGACCGGTATTAATTAAAAATATAATTTAATCAAAATAGATAAAAACATTCAGATTTTAATTTTAAGAAAAATAAAAACCACGCAGATGCAACACAAGCAATTGAAGCAACCAATGCAACACATAACCCAATACAAGTATACAACACACCTTTCAATGGCCTTACAAACCCAACCCCATTTGAACCCACGAAACCGGCAGAAAAGTAAATGTGATGTGACTCTTTTGCTTCTTTCCCATGCTTCTTTCCCAGAATGGTCAGAGCAAGAAATCTGTTACTAAATGACAGGAATGCCCTCACAAGGCCATTTCACCTCACACTTCCAAAATAAACCTCATTTCTCATTCTTCTCTCTTCACCTAACGTTTCTCCCGTCCAGTTTCATGTTGACTCTATGTTTGAGCTTTCCAGCGTTGGAGAGGTCATGTACGAGAAACCCATCAAGCTTTAGGAAGGTAAATCAAGAAAATTAGTCTCTTCTTCGACTTGCTTTGCAATTTCCATGCCTTTTGAGGAAGAAGATGGTTTGGCTTTTGTTGGAGTCGGAGGGAGAGGGTTCCGTTGGAGTCATGGGTCTTTGTTTCCATCTTAGTTTCTTCCTTCACTTCTTCAGGCATTTTTTGAAAAAAAAAAAAATCCAACGAATCTGACTCGGTCAACTCGGAAACCGGAGTTTCTTCTTAACTCAGACCGGTTTCTTGGCCGGTTCGCCGGTTTCCGGTCTGAACCGGCCGGTCCGGGTTTCAAAACCATGATTAAAATTTAAGAAGCTCAATAAAATTCCACCATTAGATCTTCTTTTAGCTTCTAAGGTCAATTCTGCATTGTAGGATCTTCTGACAAGTTTTTCCTTGTCCTGCAAGAATTAAATAAAATTGTGATATATCATATATTTAGAAATATTATTCATTAACAAGATCTAAATCAGAATATTAATAATTTAAGCTCAATAATCTCATAATTAATTCAATAATCTCATAATTAATTCTAATTTATATTATTTCCTAAAATTGGCTAACAATCCAAATATTATCCAATAATTCCAAATTAGCCTATATAATCCCCAAAATAAATGAATAAGGCGGGATAAAATATATTAAAATTGGGATTTAGCAGCCATAACCATTATTTAATTTTTCTCTTTGTTTTAAATATGAATCTTATGGTTGTAAAAAAGAAATATATTGATTTTTAATTTTTTGGTTTACACCTCTTTTTTTTAATGATACTTGTATAATACTTGTGTCCAGTTTTGATCAACTCACCACATTGAATTGAGAATACCATATATACGCATGTTTTTCCTTTGGCCTTATGTTGATAAGATTGGAGAGATGGAATCGGATCAGAGCTATATGGAAGTCTAGCTCAAGGAATCGAACATCCATATATATATACACACACACATTTTTTTTTTTTGAAATAGGCTCGCAAATCCTTAAAATGGATTATAGCCACTTTTATTGGCCTTCTAAATGCATCTATCCTTCAAATGCATTTATTTCTTCTTAAGCTAAAAGGGTCTCTACATTATATATGGATTGTAATTTGTAGTACATTTTGAGATTAGTTTGACATGGTTAACTATTTGACCTTCTTGTTTATTTCCTGCATCTTCAATGTTAGTTAATGTTTTGCATAATTTGTTTTTTTAGTGTTGGTAATTCTTGCTGAGCAAATATGTGCCATGTGCTTGTTCTAACATGTCTGACAATAAATTAATTTTTAAAGTATATTCATCAATTCCTTGCATGTTTGGGAGGTTGGAGGCCTGAAAATCTGTTTTGTAAAAGTGGATGTCTCTAGAGAACTAAAGAATGCCCTGAACAAGGCATATTTTTTTTGTAAGTGCATGGAACATATTGTCGTTAGGCATTGGGTGATGTACTGAAAGAATATATTCTCCTTTGCATCACCATTGGTTGTAGGACTTGGATTGACTATGCTGCGATTAATTTAAATATAAGAAAGACCAAGAATATTTTTTCTGGGTGATTTGGATAAATTGGTATTTTAGATGTTCGTAATATACCTTTCTTTGAATGTTTCTGTCTAGATTTTCGATATCATATTATTGGTACCAATTTGGCGTCTACTCAATTTCTAGCTTGTTGCTGACTAGTTCCTTTTGGCTGCAGATCCTTCTTTACCTTGAGTAACCTTTCTATGTTAGTGCTACCTGTAGAGAAGTCTGCTATGAAACAAGAGATGATTGGAGCATAAAGACACTCTTGCTAGCAAATTATAATTAATAGCTCCATTACAATACTTCACATGGCAAAGAAGGTCTTTAGCATCCAAGTGTTTTTATCTCCATGTTTAAGGGCTGCACTCTCTTGGATCCTTTATTCGGGCTTAACAATGGAAGAGGAATTTACATATGATTTGTATTCATAAACTGTTCATAGCCAGAGACATCCTTCAGGATCTTTCAAGGGAGACTATTAAACAAGATGTCAGACTCATAGCTAATTATTTTGGTGTTGTTCATATGCGTATTGGTTCCATGTCTTTTTATAATTCCCCTTTTATACTTTTTTACTTCTGATGATGTAAGAACATAATGGATTTTTAATATATATATATTGACATTATATTATATATATATATATATATATATATAAAAGCTCTTCAAATGAGGAGTTAATATTTTTTTTATAAGAAAATTGAGTTACGGTGTTTGTTGTAAGGTGCAACTGACACCGTTTGTTATGACATTTGTTCCTTTTTAACAGAAGTCATAACATATGTTGTCTATTGCTATATAACAGACAATATTGTAACATTGGCGTCTATTCCTTAATAACAGACATCGTAACTTGCTATTTACCGCAACTGCAGTTTCTTGTTCTACTACTTCTCATGTGTAGTAGTAAAAATTCATTTTTGACACATACTAAAGGTAGAATTTTGCACTAGAGTTTCATTATTACTTGAGACATAAAAAAACCAAAGATTCTACATATTCAGTTGAACGCATTATATATTCTATTCTTGATCATTTTTTAAATATTTGGACTACTCAGATAAACAATATAAGTGAAAATAAAGGTTCCAGACCACTGCTTCAATTTAGTAATGAAGATATTAGACATATAGTATATGTTACTTTGTATTCCCCTTGTTTTAACAAATAGGGCAATGTCGCCCTCCCGTATAAAACCCAAATAGTCAACACTTTTTGACTAAACTATGCTGACGTGGCTTTGCTATATGGCATATTATGCCACGTAATTATCTTCAACCAAACTTCTTTTACTCGCTCTTCCGCCCCAGAATCGCTGACAGCCATCTGTGCACCTCTTGACCCTGAAAAAAATCCACTTCTTCAATCAACTGAATCCAAAATTCATTATCTTTCACTGTCATCATCTTCTTCACCGACCAGCAGCTTTCCATTTTCTGTCACTATTGTTTTCTTCTATGGAAAAACCCACTTCTTCAGTCCATTTTTGATTCTTTGAATTACAAATCCCAAATCTGCAAGTGTGAAAGGGAAATATGCAAGTGTGCGTGTGTAAAGAATTAAAAACCCCAAATCTTCAATCCAGATATGATTCTTCTAAACAATTAAACTAATATGGAAATATGTGAAAATGTGGAGGTAGGAAAGCCGTAAAAGGAAGTCTATACTCCTTCCTCACTCTCACAAAAATGCTTATGCAATCAATTCTAGAGTGATGAATTTCATGAATCTCTCTAACAGATTATCACTCTTTTTTTTTTTTTTTTTTTTGGTGATGGTGAACAAACATGAAGGATTTTGACAGAGTACGGTATGGTGGCATGGTTGGTGTTGCCTTCAACGGAGCAGCTTTCTTGTGCAAGAGATCAGGAGATTGTGATAGGAAGAGGCACATCATTAATATTAAATGTATGATTAATTCAAACAAGAAGCGATGTTACAATAATATCAGATATATGATATATCCGAGCTTGGGGAGATTGCCGACTGTATTGTTTGAGGGAGAGGGAGAGAGGTTTCATATCTATAATTTTTGTTTATTTCTTTAAAAAATCTTTGAAGTTAGACTTAAAAGTTGTAATACTCTCGCGTAGGTTGTTGAATCTTCAGCAAATGGCAGGGGAAGTGAACTTCAGCTTCAGCGGTGCTACTTCTGCATAATAAAATCATCACACTATACTCACCCTTAAGACCGTCACATGATCTAAAATTTGTTTTGGCAGGGGAAGTGATCGACGCAGTAAGGGTGTTGGGGATGGACTTGTTGGGTAGGCGACAAATAAGTGCTCATTTTTCATCTTCCGTGCTCTCCATGGCCTTGACGTTGGGGATGAGGATAAGGGCATAATATGCCAAATAAAAGAGCCGCATAAGCATAAATTAGATCCACGCGTTAGTTAGTTGACTGTTTGGTTTTCTAATAGGAGGGCGGCATTGCCCTATTTTTAAAACTTCTAGATCAAATTTGCACCTCGAAAACTTTCGAGTGCCCAATGCCTGTTTGTGAAATATTTCAGGCCATTTTAGCCCTTTAACCCTTGTTTAAACTAAAAACTTTAAAATCTTTCTAAAAGTGTGGGTTCCATTGAATAATGAACTTTCATCAAGTTTAGAAAATTCTTAGCTAATTCAATATAGCTCCAAACTTGATGTTCAAAGCTCTATTTTTATCTCATGGAAATGTCTTTGATAGATAAATAAAACCTGAATTCATTTATGACCCATTAAGTCTAGAAACACCTATATATCAAAACAGTATAATGAGATTTCACAAAAAACTCCAAAATTATGAGTTAACTTTGAAAATTCATATCTTTTTAGGTACAAATCCAAAAATTATGAAAAATGACTCATTTTAAAGATCTGGGTGTGTACTATAACACTGAAAAATTTCATATCCTAGCCTTCACAATTTCTCGGTCTCCGCAAGCCTACAAACTACTTAGGCCCTATTTGGATTAAAGAAAAGGTGGGAATGGGAAGGAATGTAAATGAAAAGAATGGAATGAAATGGAAAATATTTTCCCTCGATGCATTTATTTCGCAATGGAAAAGAAAATTGGTTGATATGAAAAATTTTGTTTGGTTGGAAGAAAATAAGGTAGGAAAATGACGCAAAATACCATTTTACCCCTGAATATAAATTATTATTTGAAACCACACAACACCAACACGTTTTCGCTAATCACAACTTAAGCATTTGTTAATCAACTGAAAATCACTCAAAAAGATTAGAGTAAATACCCTTTCTAGTCCCTGACAAAAAACGCGATCCCCATTTTGGTTCCTTAAAAAAAATGTCCTTTTTAGTCCATAAAAAGGACGAATAAGGGTCAATTGGTTGACACTTTGATCCCTCACAAATTTCCAAAAGGTCCTTTTTAGTCCATAAAAAAGACGAATAAGGGTTGATTTTTTTGTAAGGGACCAAAATGGGGTCCGTGTTTTTTGTAAGGGACTAGAAAGGGTATTTACTCAAAAGATTATTAGAAATAATATAAATGAGTTTGAGTGAAATTAAATAAGAATAGATAATAACCCAGAGTGATTAAGATAAAGATTAAAGTTACAACGAAGTTTAAGAGTATTTAAAAGATGACCCATGATGATTAGAGCGGAGTTTAAGCACATACCGATAGTTTTTGGAATTTGCAAGAACTTATTCAGGTAGCTTAAAGAATTACTTGAGTACTATCTTATATTTTCAAGATAAAAAATACTTTGGAAAGATATGAAAGTGGAGCTAAATCACCAAGATGGGGGTGAATTGGGGATTTCAAATTTTTTTCTATTTGCTCTGTTTTTTAACACTAAAAATAGAGATGAGCTAAGATGAAAGTAGAAGAGCAAGACACAAGGATTTATACTGGTTCGGTCCAATCTCTTGACCTACGTCCAGTCCCCAGACTCTCTAGGATTTCACTATCACGATTGATTACACACTCTGTAACTCAAGAGTAATTCTCTCACTAGAACTTACTCCCCCTTACAGGTTGCAATCAATGAACCCAATCACCAAGTCCCCTGACTTGTGATTCTTTACAATAAATGACTTGCAATCAAATAACTCTCTCTAAGAGTAGATAAGAATAAACACTGAGGCTCAATGTATCAAAAGATACTATACAGATGAAAACTGAAAGAGTAGGTGTAAAACTTGAATGAAATTCGTTTCCAGTAGGTGTGTTGGTTGAGAAGACTTGAATGCAGTTCTATTTATGCTAAGAGTGCATTAGATGACCGTTGTAATCTTCAATATAACCGTTGCCTTCATTAGACAGGGATTAGCTTAAGCTTGGGTCTTCTTCTCTCTCTATTCTTCTCTTAATCCAGCTGTGCAGGAGTTCAGAGTTGACTTCTTGAAAATAAATCCTTTGGAATGGCAAAATTGATGTAGAAACATTCTTTAATTCTTTGTTAAGCGTGTGCAGGCGGATTACCCAAAAGAATGCAACTTTCTGGGTCTAGCATTTAATGTGCTGACGGTACTTTTTGCTTTTGCTTTTAACCTTCAATAAACATTCTCTAATTCATCTGAAACTCACTAACAAAGTGGTTAAACATAGCTAGGAATATTAAAGAATGATAGTAGGTAGTATTAAGATCAAACAAGAAGGTTTTACAAATTCGTCAAATTTGAATTTCAAATCCAGCGATGAAAACTCGAGTTTTGTTTCTCAAAACTCGAGTTTTGGACTTTGGTGTGAAAAATCGATTTAAGTCCAAACATCAAAACTGGAGGTTTTCTTCCAAAACTCGAGGTTTATAAAACATTGAAAAAACATCTAACTCTCGGCTTGGCCAAAACTCGAGTTTTCATTTAAATATGAAAACTTGAAGAAATCGCGCCAAGTCAAAAACCGGAGGTTTTGGAGGAAACTGCGCAGTTCTCAAAAACGAGAAAATACGAAAACTTTCTGCCTGAGCAAAACTTGAGTTTTGAAATCAAAACTCGAGTTTTCACTTTTCTGTGAAAACTTTGAGAAAACTTTGTCAAACTCAAAATTGGAGGTTTTTGGCAAAACTGGAGGTTTTCAAAACTGTGTAAACTTTGAGAGTTCTCGGCCAAGTCAAAACTCGAGTTTCGAACCAAAACTCGAGTTTTCACAAATCTTAGTAAAAATAGGACAACTCATGCCAAATTGGAAACTGGCGGTTTTGTACCAAAACTGGAGTTTTCACAATCGTAAAATTTTGGAGACTCTCTGTATGACCAAAACTCGAGTTTTCAATGAAAACTGGAGTTTTGACTTTTTCAGAAAATATTGAGAAGTCTCTGTATGGTGAAAACCAGAGTTTACTCTGAAAACTGGTGGTTTTGCTTATTTCAGAATTTTCTCAGTAAAATCAAAACTCGAGTTTTCCTTTGATAGTAAGTTTTTCAACTTACCAAAAGAAAACTTCCCATTTTGTTTACAATTGTCAGTTATCATCAAAACACATAGAGAACTAACATTCTCCCCCTTTTTGATGATGACAACACTTGTAAACCAAAACTTCAAGAATTTGAGAGAGTTTGGATTTTTGAAATGAATTTTGCAATTGATAGTGTTTTGAAAGTTTCATTTGAAGAGATTTGGGCATTTTAAAATGCAAGTTTGCAAATGACAGAATTCAAGTAAAGCACATAAATGTCAGAGATGAGCAACAGAAGACAAAATGCATTTCATATCAGATATAAACGACAGAAGCAACAAAATGCTATTCATCATTCATTAAAGTGCAGATCTACATTAATGTGAATTTAGAAGAAGAAAACACAATACAGAAAATGCAAAATGCAAAACCCTAACATTTCTCCTAAAACTCTTCTTAAAACTCAAATGTCTTTCTCTCCCCCTTTGTCATCTTCAAATGAGGCTGGAGCTAAGATAGAGGATTCTTGGAGATTGAGTATAGGAGTAGGAGGAGGTGAGGTATGGTGAAGAGCCTCAGTAGATGGGGTAGTTGGAGATGGATCAGGATGAAAGGATACAGTTGCGGGGGTGTCTGGAGATGGAGAGACATGATGAAAGAGTTCTGTAGTGGGGGTAGTAGGAGATGGAGAAGGGAGAATCTCAGTGGTTGGGGTAGATGCTGGAACATGTGAAGAGAAAATTGGAGTGGATAGATGTGGTGAAGAGGTGGGAATCTAAGGACTCGTGAAAGTGAAGGAAGGGGATGAGGAACCAGAAGGAGGACCTGAAGTGCTTGGACCAGCAGAGGTACAAATATGAAGATGCTTCAAAATCCTATCCACTTTATCACTGAGGTCCAAGTTGGATACAATCTGAGTAGAGAATTTGGCGTCAAGATCCTCAACCTTTTCTTTAATGTCAGCTGTCTGTCCTGAGACTCCTTCAATCTGTGTTTTCATTGCCTCCTGAGCATCCACCATTTCATGGTTCCCTCCTCTCACTTCAGCTACCAACTTCCCAATTTCAAATTCTAATCTGATTGACAAGGAAGCAATTGCCTTGTCCACAATACTCTTCACTTTTGACTCAAAATCTGCAGGCAGGGATGACTGAGCAAGTGAGGGTGCAGATTGAGCTTCTTGAGCTTGAAGTGTGCTCGAGCTTGTGATGCTCTAGGCTGGGACCTTGAAGGTGCTCGAGATTGCCCAGATCCTTCAGCTCCAAAGGTGATGTGCATTAAGTTCAACTGAGCTTTCCCAAAGAATAGAGGGTACTTGAGTGTACTGGCAGCACCAACATACCAAATCTTGTGATAGAACAAGATGACCGAGATTAAGGAAGGAAAAGGTGTGTGGGAAAGCCTCCTACGAGAGAAATTGAACTTGTTTATCTCCTGGAAGATCGAGTGACCAAGATTAAATGGCACCTTTTTAACAAATGCGGTAAAGAGTGGGTAGTCTTTTTGAGCAAAGTGGGTGTAATTACCACCCTTCTGAATCAAATTGCGAGAATAGATATACCACAACACTCTATTCGCATCAGACATAGAACCAAGACTAAAAGAAAGCATATGATGCTGGTTTTGAGGAAAAGGCTCATTGGGTCTGAGAGCTTCAAATATCTCCTGATTGCTATAGTTAATGTTGGGAATAGGAGGTGGGTTGTCAATTTTCAAGATAGAGTTTAGAATTGAGGCAGACATAGTGAACTTGACACCCCTAACAGTAGTGGTGATTCGTTCCTCAACTAGGTCACCACTTGAATCCAAGACATTGTCATACTCCATGTTAAAGTAAAACAGTCTAACAAGGTTGGTAGCATAAGGGGCAGATATAGAAATGAAAGACTCATAAGGCTTTAACCAGGGAGACAAATCTAGATAACACTCCTTGTGAAAGTCCTCAAGAATTACTGCTACTACTGGACAAAATTCTCTTTTCATGTATTGTTCTTTAAACTTATTATTTTGTTCAACAGTAAGACCATCAGAAAAGATTCTAAAACCTTGAGGTGGAGAGGGATGTTAATAAATGTCTGATATCGCATTGGCCATAATTGAAGAATCTCCTTCTTCCGGCTGATGTTGAGACGATGAAGGAGCCTTGGAAGAGGATTGGCCCTTTGAGGTTTGTTGAGATACAGAGGCTCTTTCGTCCTTGCAGAATTTGTAGCCTTCTTCTTCACGGGCTGAGGATCTTCAGATACCTTCTTCCCTTTTTCCTTTGGTTCAGGTTCCTTTCTCTTCTTTGCCGGTGACTTTGGAGGTTCTTGGAACGACACACCCTTTGATTTGGGGGAAACAGTATGAGCATTCTTCTTACCCTTTGATGGAGGCGAATCAGAGGAAGGAATGTTCTTGCTGACGCCTCTGATCGCTCGATCTGCTCCAAGGTGAAGACGTTTGGGAATCGTCTTCGTCCTCACTGGCCGTTGAGATGGAGGAGGTGACCACGATTTTGAGCTTTCGTTGCTTGAATCAGAGTCGTGAACCTCATGGGGGTTTGATTTCGAGGCCATTGGAGGATTTTGAGAGAGAGTTTGGGTCGTGAGATGAGAGAATCAGAGAGAAGAGAGAAAACCTAGGTTGAAACTTGAGTTTTAGGTCGAGGTTTGAAGAACTTAAACAGTAACACATATATATAGGTGCAACAAAAACTTGAGGTTTCATCAAAAACTTGAGTTTTGATGAACAATTAGCTACTAACCTGGACGTCAAAGGTGTAAAGTGAACCTTTGAGCTTCCGCGACCAAAACTCGAGGTTTCACTTGAAAACTCGAGGTTTCATTTTCTCCAAAAATCTTGGTTTTTCTCTGACCCCGACACATCAAGACCAAAACTCGAGTTTTGCTTCCAAAACTCGAGTTTTTACTCCTTGATAGCAGAACTCATATTTTTAAACATCCTGCATAAAACATAACTAGACACTCTGATGCTTAAGTCAGTAACTAACAATCATCAAAACCATTACTAACATTGAGTAAGAAATACTTACAACTCATTGGGATTTACCATTCCCAATTCTCTTCTGATGAAATTGAATTGCTCCTTAGCTAATGGTTTGGTGAAGATGTCAGCAAGTTGAAGATGAGTTGGGATGAACATGACCTTGACATCTTTCTTCTGAACATGATCCCTTATGAAATGATGCCTCACATCAATATGCTTGGTCCGAGTATGTTGAACTGGATTCTTTGCCAAGCTTATTGTGCTAGTGTTGTCACACAATATTGGGATCTCCTTCAGGTTGATTCCCAAGTCAGATAGTTGCTGCTTGAGCCATAAAAATTGAGGCAGCTACATATTCAGCTACACTTGTTTGCTTCTTGCTGAACCATGAGACAAGTGAACCACCAAGAAATTCACATTGGCCACTTGTGCTCTTTCGATCAGTCTTGTATCCAGCATGGTCTGAATCTGAATATGCCACCAAATGTTCAGGTTGACCTTTGGGAAACCACAATTCAAGTGTCTTTGTGTCAGCAAGGTATCTGAAGATTCTCTTCACATTCTCAGCATGAGACTCCTTGGGAGCAGATTGAAACCTTGCACACATCCCCACACTGAATTGGATGTCAGGACGACTTGTAGTAAGATAGAGCAATGATCCAATCATTCCTCTATATTTTGTAATATTGAAGTCCTTGCCCTTTTCATTAGCATCCAATGAAGCGGTTGAACTCATAGGAGTGTCAGCTCCATTGCATTGATCCATCCCAAACTTCTTCAGCAGATCATTGAGGTACTTGGTCTGAGATATGAAGATTCCATCTTTTCTTTGCTTGATTTGCAGACCAAGGAAATAGTTGAGTTCTCCCATCATGGACATCTCAAATTCTCCCCGCATATTCTTAGCAAAATCTTCACACAAAGAATCATTAGAAGCACCAAATATAATGTCATCAACATATATTTGAACAATTAAAATTTCACCAAGCTTATTACTCTTTATGAAGAGAGTTGTATCTGCTCTTCCTCTAATAAATCCTTGATCAAGAAGGAACTTGCTTAATCGCTCATACCAAGCTCTAGGAGCTTGCTTAAGACCATAAAGGGCTTTCTTGAGGCGATAAACATGATCAGGATGATGTTCATTTTGAAAACCAGGAGGTTGTTCAACATAAACTTCCTCTTGAATAAAACCATTCAGAAATGCACTTTTCACATTCATTTGATAGAGCTTGAACTCTTTGATACAAGCAAAGGCTAGAAGAACTCTTATGGCTTCCAATCTTGCCATTGGAGCATAAGTTTCTTCATAATCAATTCCTTCTTCTTGATTATAGCCTTTAGCAACCAATCTTGCCTTATTCCGGACAATGATTGCTTGATTCATCTCGTTTGTTCTTGAATACCCATTTAGTGCCAATGACCGGATGGTCCTTAGGCCTAGGTACCAAATCCCAAACTTGATTTCTATCAAATTGATGTAACTCCTCTTGCATTGCTATCACCCAATCATTGTCTAAAAGGGCTTCATCAATCTTAGAGGGTTCAATATGAGATATGAATGCAGAAAAAGTTACTTCATTCAAAGTGCTATTTCTTGTTCTTACTCCTTGATTTACATCACCTATTACTTGGTCCAAAGGATGATTCCTTATGAACTTCCAAGCTCTAGGCTGAGATTGATCAGGATTTTCAAGATTATTTTGGGGATCAGCCTTGAAAACATTTTTAGGATTTTCAATAGATGCAGGAGTAGTTTTTGAAAAGAATTGATTTTTGAAAACATTTTCTTCATCATCATCCAAGGATTTATCAGTTTTGGATTCACAGAAAACAACATGCATAGACTCTTCAACAATACGAGTACGAGTATAAAATGAAAGACCTGGCTATCACCCAAGAGGGGGGTGAATTGGGTGTTTGATAAAAGTTTAGGAACTTTGAAATTCTTTTCGCAACTTATTGAAAGCAGTTTGAATGACAATAATAATTGATAAAGCAACAAATCAATCATTCAAACATGTATGGACATTCATATATATATATATATATATATGCTGGAAATATAAGAGATAAGGGAAGGGAATATGCAAACCGATTTATACTTGGTTCGGCCCAATCCTTGACCTACGTCCCAAATCCCAAGCTCCGCTTTGAGATTTTCAATCCACTATCTTCTTTCAACTTGATTACATGATCTGTACTTGAAGTAATCCTCTCAATAGGATTCACTCCCCCTTACAAACTGTAATCAATACACTTGCTTGATCACACACTCTGTACTCGAAGTAATCCTCTCCTTAGGATTCACTCCCCTTACAAGCTGTAATCAACAAAATGTGTTTCCTACTCAAGATCACCCAATCTTGAGTATCTCACAGATAGAATGATAGGATGTGTACAATAACTCTTCTCTCTCTCAGAAGTAGATGGATAAGCACTGAAGCACAATTACAAGTCATCTCACTCTCTATGATAAGCTATGTAAACATTAAGAATAGAGAGTAAATGATATGAAAATCAGAGTATTAGCATCTTGAAGATGTCAGCTTGTGTCTCTACATTTTTCTGCTCTGTGTACTATGTGTTCTGTAACTTCAAAGCTCTGAGTATTTATGCTGGTTGAGGCTTATGACAGTTGCACTTCTATTCAGACTTGAATTTGTTGGAAAATATAGCTGTTGTGAATATAGTCATGAGAGTGTTTGAACACGCTTTTCGCATTGTCTCCCATGTGGTCATGATAGCAGATATCTTAAAATAATCATATCCATTCGAAAATCTAGTTGTTGTGTGCATAGCTGTTGGATATAGCTGTTGGGAACATTTGCAGATTTGAATATTTGAATATTAGCTCTTCAAGAATGTGTCCCATGATGTTCAGCTTTTGTTGGTGGGAGCCTTGCTGTCTGCCTTGAAGAATGGTTGGTCTTCTTTCCAGTCAGTCTTCCATTTGCTTTGTTTGAGAAGATATAATAAAATAATACAAGTGGCTCATGGAGTTGCTTTATTTGACTTTAAAACAAATTCAAATCTTCTCAAATCTGTAGTTAAGGATATTGAACATTCGAATCCATTTGAAGAACATTACCGTTCAGCATTAAACGTTGCTTCTTCAGTTTTCTCGTTCAATTCTGCCTTCTTTGCTGTTTCTTAAAATCTGCAGCAACCTTCATCTTCAAGCTTATGACAGATTTTGGTTTCTGTCAAGTTTGATGTAATCTCAAACTTTAATCACCTGAAACTTATACACAAATGATATAAATGATGTTAAGAAGTTGTATAAATCATTTGAGTAATCATCTGGATGTTGTTGATGAGAAACATTATTTCGATCATGGTTATTTTTCGAATCGGATGTGTAAACTCGTTCGGAGTTCCAAGCTCGAGTTTATATAGGTAAGCTCGAGTTTGGTCTTCTTTTGAACTTGGAATTTTGCCTCGGAAGTCTCAAGCTCGAGCTTATAACTTATAGACTCGAGTTTGGGTGTTCATCGGGACCTGCTTGCTCTCTGTCTGAGCTAAACTCGAGTTTGGTCACTTATAGGCTCGAGTTTGGCTTTTTCCAAAAGTTCATTTCTTCTCTGGAACTCTCGAGGTCGACCTTGTAACTTCAAGCTCGAGTTTGGACTTCTTCAAAATCAGTATTTCCTCTCTGTAACCCATAAACTCGAGTTTGCTACTTGTAAGCTCGAGTTTGCTACTTGTAAACTTGGCCTGGCTGATTTTGGACTTTGTTC